>OU612043.1:42254052-42718131 GCA_914767935.1 Coremacera marginata
ACATAACATAACATAACATAACATCACATAACATAACATAACATAACATAACATAACATAACATAACATAACATAACATAACATAACATAACATAACATAACATAACATAACATAACATAACATAACATAACATAACATAACATAACATAACATAACATAACATAACATAACATAACATAACATAACATAACATAACATAACATAACATAACATAACATAACATAACATAACATAACATAACATAACATAACATAACATAACATAACATAACATAACATAACATAACATAACATAACATAACATAACATAACATAACATAACATAACATAACATAACATAACATAACATAACATAACATAACATAACATAACATAACATAACATAACATAACATAACATAACATAACATAACATAACATAACATAACATAACATAACATAACATAACATAACATAACATAACATAACATAACATAACATAACATAACATAACATAACATAACATAACATAACATAACATAACATAACATAACATAACATAACATAACATAACATAACATAACATAACATAACATAACATAACATAACATAACATAACATAACATAACATAACATAACATAACATAACATAACATAACATAACATAACATAACATAACATAACATAACATAACATAACATAACATAACATAACATAACATAACATAACATAACATAACATAACATAACATAACATAACATAGCATAACATAACATAACATAACATAGCATAACATAACATAACATAACATAACATAGCATAGCATAACATAACATAACATAATATAACATAACATAACATAACATAACATACCATAACATAACATAACAAACACAACATTACATAACATAACATAGCATAGCATAACATAACATAACATAACATAACATAACATACCATAACATCACATAACATAACATAACATAACATAACATAACATAACATAACATAACATAACATAACATAACATAACATAACATAACATAACATAACATAACATAACATAACATAACATAACATAACATAACATAACATAACATAACATAACATAACATAACATAACATAACATAACATAACAAAATGTTAAAAATAGAACAGTTGGCAACGCTGTTCTATTTTGTTAACATCATTTTACATCTTGTCTGAGTTGTTTTTCTTTAAATTTTATTATTACGCTGTAATCTTTTCGTTTCTTCACGTAAACGAGTTTATGAATTATATATTAGTGGCCTACAAACATTAATTCCTGTTTGTATCTAATATTCCAAATTCTATTGCGAAGTGAACATTTTTGCGGCAACATAACCTCAACTTATCTCTGACATGAGCAATAGCTGTGAAATTTGCAAGTCAGAGTGGGACACTGTTGGTGTTTTTATATCGTGCTCTGGCTGTGCTAAAATCTTTCATGCAAAATGTGCTGGTTTATCCGCAAGGATTGGGGATGCTCTGTCGTGTACTGTAAGCAATGGATTGCAGTGGTTTTGTTTAAAGTGCCGTAGAGTCTCTACTAGTACTCTGCTGAAGTATTTGATGGAATTGATGAAGTCGTCGGTTGGAATTGTTGAGGATGTGGCGCGTCTGCAAAAAATTGTCACAAATCATGCCGAACACTGCAATAAGTTGTATGACAACGCCATTTCTGTTGCTGAGGTAAGAAATGATGATTCTACTCAGATGGGTAAGAAGTCTACTAGATCTAAATCGAAACCTATTAAGGGTACGGAAGTTCCTATAATAAAATCTAGTGAGTCTGGTTCTTACATGCAGTCTTCAATTGGCGATTTATTAGTCTCGGATCCTGCTATACATCCTGTAAATACATTGGACATGAACTTATCATATGCTAATATAACGTCAGCGAAAACTATTGCCACTACTACTTTAGCTGCTTTTTCACCTGTAGTCTCTGATCCTCCACCATCTGCAACTACTTATTTGGCCACATCTTCACTGATTTCTTCCTTGCCAGTCTCTACATCTACAGTCACTGAGCATACAGTCACTGAGCCTGCATCATCTGTAGCATCTTCTTCGACGGCGACTTCTCTGATATCGTCAATGCCAGCTGCCGTACACCGTTCTCTTTCTGAGTGCTCTTCTATCTCTTCGAGTATGACACAACATTCTATGCCTTCAGTAGCTCGAACTACGCCCACTTTGCCTTCAAATGAAGCTCGGTCGAGCATTGTTAACTGTGACCTCGTCGTTGTTCGTAGACCGGAACGCAAGGTAATTTTCCTGTCTCGCCTAGCTGATACTACGTCTGCGGATGCTATTTTAGCGTACATCTCTACTAAACTTCCTCAGTTTACCTCAGAAATACGGTGCCATAAGCTAAAATTTAATGCTCCAAGAGATATTGCATCGTTTAAAATTTTTGTTCCGGATTCAGTCTTAAATACTTTGCTATCTAAGGAATTTTGGCCTGATGGGATAGTAGTCCACGAGAATGTTTTTAGGGAAACTAGTAGATTACTTCCAAAAAACTAATATCTAATAATAATGATTTAAATCCTATTGTTAATAATATCGTAAAATCTAGTGTAATTAATAACTTATCTTACTCATTATATTATCAAAATGTAGGGGGGCTACGAACAAAAATGCAAGATTTGTTTATAGCTTCCCAATCTCTTCAATATGATATTTTAGTGTTTACAGAAACATGGTTAACTGAAAATCATTTATACTCTGAACTATTTCATTGTACGGCTTACAATATTTTTCGGAAGGACAGGTGCCAGATTACCACGGGTCTGTCTCGTGGTGGTGGAGTACTAATTGCGATCCGTAATTCTTTTGCATGTTCACAAATTTTGTTACCGCATTTGAATTCAAATATAACCGGCAATTTTGATGTTGATCAATTAATCATTAAAGTAATGTTTAATAAAGACTTTGTTCTTTTTGTTTCGGTAAGCTATATTCCGCCAAGGAGTCCTCTTGACTTATACTCCATTCATATTAATAATGTCCGATTTATTCTTGATCATCTAAAACAATCAGAACATGTTGTTATAACAGGTGATTTTAATTTATGCAACATTCATTGGAGGTCAGTGTGTGATGAATTTTATTTAATGCCTTTCAATGTGCTATCTGAAACGGATGCGCTAATAATTGATTTTTTTTCTCGACATGATTTAGTTCAGATAAATAATAAATTTAATGATCTTAATCGTATCTTAGACTTAATCTATATTGATAAAGAATTTATTGTTAATCTTGAATCGCCTGTTACTGAAATTGTAAATAGTTCACAACATCACGTGCCTATAATGCTTGAATTTTATGCTTTTGTTTATCAAAAAATGTCTTCATCTGAACTTTTTTCATTTGACTATGGCCGTGCAGACTTCAGTGGTATTCAGGCTCTTATTGAATCGTATCCGTGGGTCAGTGCTTTTCTAGAGATGGAATTGGTGGAGATGTATTCATTATTTTGTGATGTTCTAAATGAATTAGTTAATAGTTTTGTTCCTAAAAAACGCTCTCATATCTCTAATAACCCCGTCTGGTTTAATAAAAGGCTTTGTAACCTAAAGAATAGAATGAATAAAGCTTACAAACGATTCAGATGTGCAAGAGATAGTCAGCTTCTTAAGTCACTTTATTTAGACAGTCAACGTGAGTTTAATATCTTAAACAAATTTCTTTTTAAATCTCATATTATATATATAGAGGATAAACTTAAAGTGAATAGTAAATTCTTTTGGTCCTATATAAACATGAAAAGAAAATCAAGTGGGATTCCTAACTCTATGTTTTATTTGGACTCTTGTTCTGAAGATGCGCGAACCATATGTAACTTTTTTGCAAATTACTTCAAATCTGTATACTCTACAGGACAATCTACATATACTCATAATTCAGACGCTTGTAATTTTATAAATTTAGGTAATCTTTCTTTAGAAGCTCAAGATGTTGAAGTTGCTCTTCAGAACCTTAAACCATCTTCAATGGTGGGTCCGGATGGCATCTGTACAAGTTTGTTAAAAAATTGTGCTACTTCGATTTGCCGTCCATTGAATATTATATTTAATAAATCCTTATCTACTGGCATCTTCCTGGATGAATGGAAAGTTTCCTTTATTGTTCCGATCCATAAATCGGGTCCGAAGCAAAATGTCTGTAATTATAGGCCAATTAGCAAAATCTTATGCGTTCCTAAAATCTTCGAAAAAATTGTCTATGATAAATTATCTTTTCTTGTAAAAAATGTAATCTCAATTAATCAACATGGATTTATATCAGGTATAAAATATACTGTATTATATCAGGTATATAAATACAGCAACGAATTTATCCATTTTTTGTTCTCATATTATTGCTAATTTCTCTAAGGGGTTTCAAACAGATGTTATCTTTACAGACTTTGCGAAAGCGTTTGATAAAGTTAACCATGAGACTTTACTCGTCAAGCTTTCTGCACTTGGCTTTCACTCTAATCTCCTTGCTTGGATTAGATCTTATCTCATTAACCGCTTTCAACAGGTTAAAATCAATAATTGCCATTCCCTACCCATTCCAGTTACATCAGGGGTACCTCAAGGCAGCCATCTTGGCCCTCTACTTTTCCTTCTTTTTATTAATGACCTTCCACAGGTCATTAAATATTCGAGGTGTCTCCTTTTTGCTGATGACCTTAAATTATTTCGGTCGATTGAGAATGTAAATGATTTCAATCTTCTTCAACTAGATCTCAACTCAATTGCAAATTGGTGTTCTCTTAATGATCTTCCCTTGAATATTTCTAAATGCCAGTGCCTCACATTTTCTAGGATCTCATCACCGAGCTTCTGTAGCTATTTTATTAATTCAATTTGTTTAGAAAGAGTATCTAGTAAAAAGGATTTGGGAGTTCTTCTTGATCACAAACTCAATTTTAAACTTCACATCGAACTAATAATTGCTAAAGCTAATTCAATGTTAGGATTTCTAAAACGAAACTCGACCGATTTCACAGATCCATATACTCTCAAAACACTTTACTCCGCTTTAGTTAGACCGCATTTGGAATATTGCTCTGTGATCTGGAACCCGTCTTACCTATTACACTCAAATAGATTGGAATATATCCAACGTAAATTTACTAGATACATGTGGTATAAACTAAATTGGACTCTACCTGCTGTACCTCATTACGCTACTCGTTGTGCGCTTGTAAGTCTTACTTCCCTATCTATTCGTCGTAAGATCTTTTCAATCATGTTTATATGGGACCTTATTCATCATCATATCCAATGCTCTGAACTTCTTACTATGCTGGATTTTTATACTCCATTGCGATCTCTTCGTAGCCAATTCCATTTCCGTGAGCTCCTCCATAGATCAAACTACTCTCAAAATATGCCTATTGCACGCTGTATACATGAAGCTAATGAGATTTTATCTGTCTCGGATTTCTTTAATAATGTTTTATTTCAAAGATCTTCTTTTATTAAGCATCATGGCACGTGATTCTTGACCTCTTCTTCAATCTCTTTAATAATAATAGCTATAATTTGTACCTTATTTATATTAATGGATAATTAGTTTTGTATTTACTATTATTTTAATATTGTGATATTTAAAGGTATATAAGTATAAGTAGTCTATAAGAGTTATCCTCTGTTTGATGAAATATAGAAATAAAGAAATAAAGAAACATAACATAACATAACATAACATAACATAACATAACATAACATAACATAACATAACATAACATAACATAACATAACATAACATAACATAACATAACATAACATAACATAACATAACATAACATAACATAACATAACATAACATAACATAACATAACATAACATAACATAACATAACATAACATAACATAACATAACATAACATAACATAACATAACATAACATAACATAACATAACATAACATAACATAACATAACATAACATAACATAACATAACATAGCATAGCATAACATAACATAACAAAACATAACATAACATAACATAACATAACATAACATAACATAACATAACATAACATAACATAACATAGCATAGCATAACATAACATAACATAACATAACATAACATACCATAACATAACATAGCATAGCATAATATAACATAACATAACATAACATAACATAACATAGCAACATGATAAAAATTTAACAAATTATTCAAATTAATAGCTTAACGAATCACGATATAAACGATAACACAAAAAGCTTCAATAAGAAAAACGTAGTAAAAATTTTCTACGATGCATTCCTTTTGAATTTGTTCTAAGCTAGCTCTCATGCGCTTGAAATGAACCAGTTGGTTCTTACAATTGATTCCAAAATATCTGCTGGGTCATACTAAATAACACAACATATATTTATACACATACATACAGTGCTGTGCAAAACAATTGCAACTGGAATGTCAAATACATAAATGGTCAACATTTTCATATAAAATAAATTTGGAGTATTTACTTTTGTATGTTTTATTTAAAGTCAGACTTTGTAGTTTCTTTTCCAATAACAAATACATTACTTCTTAGATTTACAAAAACAAAAATTTAATGGAAATAAAAAAAGGACAAATTCAGCTGTGCAAAACATATGCAACTAATAATAAGAATACCTTAAAGGGAAAAAGACAAGAATGCAAATTAGTATTTACGGTGTGTGCGAATTGAACTAAATTGCTAACTAAACTAAATTAAGGTAAAGCAGTTAAGGCTTATTAAGTTTAATTAAGGCTAATTACAAATAGATTATAGGTTAAGAAATGTCATTATTCTCTTCTCTTAAAAAATCTCATTAATTTAGCAAGCATTTAGGTAGCTCGGAATTTTCCTAAATTAATTTAGGAAACACTGTTTTATCGACACAATTTAGTTTAGGTAGCAATTTAGTTCAATTCGCACACATCCTTAATAGCATATCTCTTCTTTTTTATATCGACTGAACATATTTTTAGTATAGAACCTATGAGGTTATGTACAATATATATTTATTTGGAATGTCCTTTCACTGCTTTTGAATTTCTGTGAAGAGCTCGTCAGGTTTCCTTAAGGTTGTGTTACCTATATTTCGTTTTACAATCTCAAAAAGATTCTCGATGGGGTTTGAATTCGGAAATAGTAGTGGCCAAATAATAACATCAGCACTATTTTCATTTAACCAGACTTTCACCAGATTTGACGTGAGCTTGGGGTCATTACCGTGTTGGATCCTCCAATCAAGTGGCATTTCCCACTCCCCATATGGAAGCATAACTGTGCTTAGTATGTTTTAATTATCTTGAGCCCTCATAATTAAAGATATCTGATTAATTGGCCCAACACCATTTGCTTAAAAGTAATCCCACACCATCACATGTCCACCTCTTTGCTAAGCTGTTGCTTTTGTAAATTTTGGTCTCAATCTCTCACCTCTGGGTCTACGCACATGACGCCTACCATTCGAACAATGTAAATTAAATTTCTACTCATCGAAAGACAGGACCGTTGTCCATTCCTTTGAAGTCCAATTTAAATGAGTACGCGCGAACTCAAGGCACGCTAAAAGATTAGATTTTAGAAATGGAAAGTTTCTTAGCCGTTGTATAAGTTCTTCATCCTCTATAGGCCTTTGTCTGATAGTTAAAGTGTCAACATTTAACTGTAGCACATTTTTGATTTGTTTGAAGGAAATCAGAGGATTTTGTTTTATGATATTTATGATTTACGATACTCTCTAACTGCTGTTTTGCCTGGTCGCCCTACTTTATGACGCGTTTCAGTGTTTCCACTATTAACAAAGCGACAAATTGTAGATTTATGAATCGAATATTTGATAGCCATTTCTATCTGCAACAGTCCATTGTTGAAATCGAACATATTTTTTATTTCAGTACAGAATTATACTTATTGCCACCCATTTTAGTACAAAAGATCAAACAAAACACTTTGATTGCAGTAAGAGACCTAAACGCTATAGCAACAAATCACACAAGACTCAGAAAAACTCAACAATGTCAAAAAAATGCGATTACTGTTAAACGTACAAAAGTACAGTCGCATTAATATCAAAAACAAACAAGCAGTTGCATATGTTTTGCACAGCTGAATTTGTACTTTTTTTAAAATTTATATTCAAGTTTTGTTGTAAATCTAAGAAGCTATGTTTTTATTATTGGAAAATTAAAAACAAAGTCTGACGTTAAGTAAAACATATAAAAGTTAATAAAACTTATTCTATATGAAAATGTAGACCATTTATATATGAGTTCTTTAGTTCGAAAATGAGACTCAAGTGATTTTTTACGAAACTGAGTTAAACACCATTTCTTATAGGAAATCTTCTCAGGAATCGATTTGTGCACTCTATTTATTTCCAAACCCTGTCTAAATACCGTGATTTGAAAAATAGCCTTATTTACAAAACGCGACCTGAACCCGACCCGACCTGAACCCGACCTGATTTTTTCTTTCAAAATGGCGTCTAATATTTTGAACGTCTTGGTTCCAAAAAGCAACTCAAACCTAAGCAATGTCGAAAACGGTTCTTGTTATTCTTTCTAAAAACCGACCTAATGTTCTTACTTTAAAAAAAGGTTAAACTTCTGCTCGTCACATATTTTTAAATGTTTATTTTTATAACTAATCTTGTTTTAAATTAAGCGGGCTTTTTCTAGAATGATAAGAAATATTTCAAAGTTGGCCATACTGATTGCGACTTCAGATGTTTCGTCCGCCGACACATGAGTGACTGAAGTTGTGTCATTTTACTTCTATGCTGATTGATTAATTGTTTATCTTTTTATCGTTGTGTGTTTATTACTTTATAATTTTATTAAGTCTGAATGAGAAATTAGAAGGATTCAAATTGTGGAAGCTGATTTTGGGAAACGACATAAAAAGATTGCACAACCACAGAAATGGCAAAAAAATCTAGAAAAACAAGAAAGGTGAGCTTAGTTTAATAATTCCCGTAATTACATAAGTTTTTACATAGTAAATTTTCACGTTTTACGAACTAAACAATAAATAAAATACTCAGTTTTTGTATATCTATTATTAAAACTTGTAACTAATTGTAACTTCTTTACTATTTATATAAGAAGTTTAGTAAAGAAATGTAAGTACTCCCAAGTTTTGTTTTACAGCATAACTATGTACAACTAAGTATTTTTAAATAAAATTTATCAAAGTTAATATCATTATTCTAAAAAATATTTTATTCTAATTATTGTGCTTTTGGAATTTCAGGTACAATGCCAAGAAGCTACCCAATAAACCGAAATGCAAACATGAGAAGAGAAATGTATATCACTGCAGTGAGGTGTCAATGACTGATATTCGAAAATTTCATGAACTCTTCTATAAGGAGCCCGAACGCAAGTATTAAAACGATTTAATTCTCAAATACGTCCAAATTCATAGTACATCAACAAATACAGTAAAGCAGCAACTCACTAACTATTTTATACCAATTAAAAAAGAACAACGAACTGCCATGAAACGGGTATCCACTTATGAGTTTATTAGAGGACCCCTGTATTATACAAGTGACACCTAGAAAAGCAACCACGTACTAGATGTCACATACACAAACTCAAAATCATTACCCTGTGCCCTATTCTGTAAAAGCAGTATGCAATAAGAATTCCATACTGCCCTTAATAGTACCAGTTTGGCTACCGGTAGATGACGTACCTTCATTACCATCTACTGGTCAAGACGAGACCAATCTCTAATCTAATCTCTAATCAATCTCCAATCTCTTGCATACTAAGCAGGCATGCCAGCCCGGTCGCACTACTGCGCGACCCCGCCGGTCAATCTAGACCTGTGCAAGCGATGTGCACAAACCACAGCCAGCACGAGTCTCCCCGAAGGTCCAACCCATAATAGTCACCTGGGCAACTCGGTCCCGCCGAATGGGGGTTCTTATAGTTCTAAAATATACATATATTATATATATATACACATAATATATTATATATACATATACAAGAAAATATATATACATATAAATAGAACTTTTGTAATTGACTGTGCACGTGGCACTATTTCGTATCTGGCTGACACTTCAATTTAAGGCATGGATCCCTTAACATACCTCAAACGAAGTGCCTACGATTTTTGACCCGTGCCACGAACTTCACGAGGTCGACATCTTTCCGTGCCCTAAGACACCAATTTACCCTTCACCTCATTCGACGGGTTTGACTATTCCCGTGCTAACAAGTTATATGGACCATTGCTATTCCATCGCAGGCTTTTTTCACAATGATTTACATAGTGACCTGCTACCAATATGGGCGCCACCCCAAGCTCTTGGTTGGCTCTAACCTTATACGGTATGGGACGTATCCCATTACTAACCCTCCTTCTTAACCTGGCTTGGGACAGGCAGGCGCAACTAAGTTGCTAACCTGGCGGAGTTATGAAACGGGTGTGTAGGAAGTTTTTCATTGAGATTTTGGGATTAAAAAAAGATAGGTTGCTAGAAAACCGTGGTGGGGACTATAAAAAGGCGAAGTAAGAACAAAAACGTCTCTCAGTTAAGCAATTCATTGAGGGCGTGTCTTCAGTAGAGAGTCATTATGTAAGATCGAAAAATGTTACAAAATATTATCTTTCCTGTTACCTCAGTATTTCAAAAATGCATAAAATGTACTCAACTACAGTCTCTGACGCTAATTAAGATGTTACCTACAACTACTTTTATAATATATTTGTAAATCAGTTCAACATAAGCACAGGATCTCCTGCCACTGACGTTTGTTCTACCTGCTTAAGCTTAAACGAAGAAATTAATAGAGCTGACGCGACAGAAAAAAAAGTATCTCTAATTACGAAATTAAATTTGCACAAGTCCAAAGTTGCAAAGTTTTATAGAATGTTAAAATATGAAAACGACGAAATACTAATTTTAAGTTTTGATTGTCAAAACAACTTGGCATTGCCAAAGGTTCCTAACCAGTCCGTTTACAATTCAAGACAAATGTATTTGTATAACTTAACAGTGTGCGTAGGACCTTCGACTTTACAGATGATCACAGATAACACTTTCTCTTATATTTGGTTGGAACACGAATTCCCAAAAAGCTGCAACGAAATATCATCAGCTGTTTATGACATGCTTAACAAAATAGATTTACAAGGCAAAAAACTTATTTGCTGATGGCTGGGAGGACAAAATAAGAATTCGATTGTTATTACTATGCTTCTACATTGGCTTGCAATGAGTAACGATCCCCCACAGATTGAAGTGGTTTTTCCAATTGTGGGGCATTTGTTTATGCCACCGGACAGGATTTTTGGAATTGTTGAAAGAAGGATTAGAAAAATGGAGACAATCATAGCTCCTGAAGAATATATTGATGTGATTATACACAACTCGACTGTTAGACGTCTTGGAACCGATTGTTGTGTATTTGACTTTAGATCTAAGGCACAAAACGTAACAAAAAAACCAGGAAATTGGCATTTCCAATTTCAAAAATGTAAGCGTTTTATTTTGGAAAAAAAAACAAAGAACCGAATTCCTCTTCATACATTATAAAACTAATGCAGGAAAAGGACTTTCAGTGCTTAAAAAAAAAGAAAAGCCTTTACTATTCCCCTGAACTTATGAATAAAGGTGTGACTACTATAAAGCAGGGAAAAATTGATAGATGTTGAATCTCTACTCCTAAAACATTTTGACGAATCTTGGAAAAATGACAGTTCACTTAAGTTTTATGTTGATCTACTCAACATTCAAAACCATTCAGACTTAAATGATCAAGTACTAAATGATGATCTGGAAGATGTTTGTACGAGTATAATCCCAGAAGAAGAGAATGAAGATAATAATACGATGTCCACATCCATTGAAAACCAAGAATTGGACGCACCATCAGTTGTTGAATATAATGATAAAGTTATTTTAAACGCTGAACGCGACAAAAACCGTTTTTTAGAAAATATAAATTCGAAGGATGAAACTGATGAATCCAACAAGTGTGTTTATCATCGTAAAGATCATAATAATCTTACAGAGAACGATATTTGGGATGCGGAGGTAATTATTGACGAAAAAAAAAATGTCTAACACAATATTTTTGCTGCTCATTTTTCAATGTTTTTAAACTTGTTTTTATATAATTTTTTTTTTTTTGTTTAACAAAAATATTTTTGCTGCTCATTTTTCAATGTTTTTAAACTTATTTTTATTTAATTTTTTTTTTAGGTTATGTTCTACGGTAGGTACCTACTTTGTGTAAAACTAAAATTACAGGCAGAAATAAAAAATTAAAAAAATATATAATTGTTGTTCCAAAACCCGACTCCAACATAAAGTTTCGTGCCGAAACCAGACCTGAAGTCGATTAACGTGACAAATGCTAATTAATTAATATTTAACATAACCCATAGTTTATGAAAATTTGTAATATTGTGTAGTTTTTTATTTTCAATTTATTTATTATTAAAATTATTATTATTAAAATTCTTTTTATAATTAATTATTAAAATTATTTAAAAAAAAAAAAAAAAAAAAAAAAAATAAAAAAAAAATTTGGTTTGATATATGACCAGGAAAGAAAATATAGTTTTTTGCTGTTTCTGAAAAAGTTCACTAATAATAAGTGCTGAATTGAATGTTTGAGCACCGTAGATATATGGGGAAATTTCAGTATTGTTTTATAGAAAAAAATTTAGCTTTGTTTGCTCAAACACAAACAAAAATAACCAAATATTTATTTTTCAATTTATTTATTATTAAAATTATTATTATTAAAATTCTTTATATAATTAATTATAAAAATTATTAAAAAAAAAAATATTTGGTTTGATATATGACCAGGAAAGAAAATATAGTTTACTGCTGTTTCTGAAAAAGTTCACTAATAATAAGTGCTGAATTGAATGTTTGAGCACCGTAGATATATGGGGAAAATTTCAGTATTGTTTTATAGAAAAAAATTTAGCTTTGTTTGCTCAAACACAAGCAAAAATAACAAAATATTTATTTTAGTTCATTGTTGAAAATACATAAAAAGTTATTATTAACATTTGAAATAACGTCAGGATTAGAAATTATTTTTTTTTTTTTATATCCATCCTTAATTATAAGCAGATATTTAGAGCTGAAGCTTGATGGCTATCATGAAATGTGTAGATAGCTTAGAGATAATTATACAGAATTCTAATAAGTAAAATTATGCAAGGATATTTATCAGAAAATATGCAGATTAATACGCGAGCTGCATGCTTAGGAATTTATAAAAGTGAAAAATGGAATGGATAAATTTGCGTTAGAGTATAAAACTTATAACATAAGCAGGTTGGTAAATTATTATTCAACTAAGCTTTAAGCTGTGACAAAGCTTGTGTGATAAGCCTTGTTTTTCATGTTAGACAACTAAAAACGAACTGCTTACATAAGGCTACGATAAGCATCATCAAAAATGATGGCCCATAACTAATGTGTATGTTTAACAACAATAACAAAGACAACTTCAGCAACAACAACAACAGCAAAGGGCATTTGTGCACACAATCATTTAAAACATGCTAGGTTCACTCCCCAACAAACGCCTTCATCAATAAAAAAAGTAAGCAAGCGAGCGGGTAAAAAAAGGTTTACAAAATGATAAAAACGGTCCAAAAAGGACAGCTGTTTCCTGTTCATTTGTAGTTTCCTTAAACTTTTTTTTCCCTTTTATTTGATTTTTTGCCATTACTTCCTAGCCTGCCCCTTATCTTTTTTTTTTTATTTTTTTTTTTTTTTTTTTTTGTTCGTGCGTAAACAAATGATGTGGAAATGTAAAATAGATTTGAAAACGTATGTTAAACAAGCAACTCAAGAAAACAATAAAACGAACCAAATTGGCAGCACACACAAAGTAAGAGAGAAGCAAAGAACAACATTTTGATTGACAGTGCTGCCACTTGATACTTTTTTTGTTTTTTGTTTTTGTTTTTTGTTTTTTTTCTGTACCTTCAACTTTATCTGTCTTCACTAATGATCAGCAGCAAAATACGAACAGAATAAGATACAATAAAAAAAGATGAAAAAAAAAAAAAAAAACTAATGACCACAATTTGAATGTGTCTAAGAAGCATGTTTCGGGTACACTATGCACGCTGCATAAGAATATTAGAAAAGCTATCATTAAAAAATGGGTTGAATCTTGAGAGTTTTGATTGTAATGGGGCAGGAACAATAGACATGAAACAAACCGCAGCGGCATCATTCTGAGGCAATATTTTGAGTTGTCATTGCAGTTAGGCGATGACAAGAACGATGAAGGACAAACAATGTCAACCACAAAAGTTGCATTTTTATGCTTATTTTATGGGCAGCAAGTTTTAGTTTTTTTGTAGTATCCCACAATACACCCAGTCCCACTCACTGCTTGCTTTTGGTGCGCGCCCAAGAAAATTGTCAGCATTTTAACTTAATGTGCATTTTGTGCATCGTTCTGCTTCCTCGTCTTTCTTCTCGTCCACTACAACTTTTGTACACATAAAATTTTGTCGACTTCATTAAGCTTTAATGGTCAGTCATAATCATGACGTAGATAAAAATTGATGACTTTTCTAAAAACATGTCAAAAGCTATAGAAATGCAGCCAGTTTAAGCGTTCATTTCAAATAACTGTAAGCCAAATGAAATGAACACCTTATACAAGCTTTTTAATATTGCTAGTTAAAAAAAAAAAAAAAAAAAAAAAAAGGAATATAATAAAAAAAGCCAATCTTTGTCCAGCATTTTGTTAGCTGCTGCCAATTATGAGTCAATTGCTTCAACTCGTTATAAAAGAACAGCACAAGCGGAGCACAAAGGAGAGCACAAAACAAAAAAAATAAAAATTAAACATTTACAAGCACCTTTAAGTCAACTTTAATTCCACTTACATTTCCGCATCCATTTTCGCTGCCACTTAAATGCTGTGTAACCGTTTGTTGCTCTGGTTGCTCGGTTTTTTCACTCGATTTTTTATGCTCATTTCAATTATTTTCCAATTAAGAGCACACCCCGCCATCCTCTGCACCAATGTGCACTCCAAGCTTCAACGCTTACTTACAAGTGTACAGTTATGATACTTTTAATGACACGCCCAGCGAGAGTCCACTTCCTGGAAAACGTCCCTTGATGACCACTTGCTGTATGAATGTGAGTGAGAAAGTGTGTGTGTTTGTGTCTTGCTATTAATTAAATGTTTTACTTTAATTGCTGAAATTGCAGTCAGTGCCAGCACCTAAAAGATTATTGTTGTTGTAGTCTATTCTACAAAATGAAATTGCTTGCATTTTAATTGCTTATCAGTGAAAACTTTGCAGTGAACATTAAAGAAAATATTGAAATAAAAAATAATATAAAGATAGCTGTTATTTTTATTTATTTTACACATAAACCTCAACGTACTTTGCGACATTCAGCACACACACGCACTTACACAACCACTCACTAGTTATAATATCCCCAATATATGAGCTGCTTTTATCGCTTTATATTTGCAGTCTTTTTGACACAATAATTATCAACTCCTGCGGCAAACTATCACTTCTCATGCTTATGCCACTTTCTACATTATCCTAACCTACCTTACATCCCACTTACCTCCCCACATTTCTGCCCTGCCCTGACTGCTCTTAAATTTAATCCTTGTTATAATACTTCGTGCTATCGAACTCGTAGACTGCTTTAATATATTGCCAGATATTCTTCTTTTGCTGTGGTTGTGGCAAAGTTCGTTTGTATATTTGTGTGCTCTTATGCACGCCCACATGCAGCTTAATGTTCTTAAACGGTTTCGGGTTATCATTATGTCACCCTTACATCAGTGGCGTTCCTAGGCATGATGACACCCGGGGGCGGATATCAATGGTGTCAACCCTATAAGAAATTACTAGAAAAAAAGAAATACATTTCATCAAATTGGATATTTTTTATTTAGGATTATAAAATATTAGTAAAAATATTAAAAAATTTCAAGAACAAAAAACATAACTTTTTAAAGTTACAAAGCGAAATAAAGGGCAAGGCAACGAAATTTTTTAACGAAGCTTTTTTAAAAACTAACTTTTTGTCGGCTAGTTGTCAAAACGACGAAGTTCGTAGAAATTAAAAAAGTCTGCAAGATCTATTTTTAACTGACTTCAGGTCTTCCAAATATAAGACAATTAATTTTATATGTAATTTTTTGATATAAATTTTATTCTCGATTTTGCTCATAGAGAACTGTGCTCACAGCTAACTCCGCCAGGTTAGCAACTTAGTTGCGCCTGCCTGTCCAAAGCCAGGATAAAGGAGGATGGTTGTTTGTAGGATACGTCCTGCAAACGTAAAAACTGATAGGGCCAACCAAGAGCTCGGGGTGGCGCCCATCTTGGCAGCAGGTCATATTCGGGATATCGATATGAAACAAGCCTGCGAAGGTATAGCAATTGACCTTGAAAAAACTTGTTAGTACGGGGACAGTCTTACCCGTTAAATGGGGTAGACCTTATCTATCCACTGCACTGAGACTAGAAATTGCCGATAAATTTGGTTGTTGAGTGTTTTAACATGCGTGATTAGCATGTTGAGTCTCGGGCTTTCCTTTGGGGTTTGCTCGTCGGCGTTTAACTTGGTCCCTCAAACTGGCACAGCGGTCACTGAGGTAAGTGGTGAAATGGTGTGTAAACATGGGTTCTCATACTGAGCACGGCAGTCCCTGAGAACTCTATCTGGATGTTGAGATCTTTAGATCAGAATAAGAGTGGCAAAATTAGGTCCTCCTCTGTAGGTACCAGACATGTGTAATTGCTTGCAACTGAGCCGGCAGCTGTGAGCTGTTAGAATGGCCCTTTCAGTGCTCATTGAGCACGGTAACGTATAAAAATGCACTCCTTCATAATTGCATGAGTGCATTTTTGGTCTCTTTGCGGGGATGTTGTGAATCCTCATTGACGGCATCGAGTTGCCCAGATGACTGTCGTGGGCTGGCTCTTCGGGGAGACTCGAACTGGTTGTGGTTGTGTGAATACTACACAGGTCTAGATTGACCGGCGGGGTCGCGTAGTGGTATGACCGGGCTGGCATATCTGTCTTAATATGCAAGAGATTGAATAGGTCTCGTCTTCATCAGTAGATGGATTGTAAGTACGTCACTATTGAAGTCTAAACTGGTACTGCTATTACGGGCAGTATGTAATTTATTGCATAATGCTCCTAATCAGCAGGGCACTGGGTGATGCTTTGTGTTTGTGAAACGGCTTCCATATTCGTGTTGCTACACCAGATGCCCCGTATCTTTTACGGGTTAAAGCATAAACGGGTCCGTATTGTAGTAAAGCACATAAGGTCTGGTTGTCTGTTTCATGAACTATTATCCTAAGTGTGGAAACCGAAGTACTTAAGCCTTGCGACAGGTGTACTTGTCAAACCAGTATCTAATTGTACATGTATTAATAAAAAAGTATAATTTATCTAAGTATTTATATATTGATTTTTGATATCAATTTTCTTAAAAAAAATTCATCAGTTGGTTGAACAATTAAATCTCTTGCTTTTTTACTTGACGGACTAAGTGCAATTTTCTTTGAATTGCAATTATTTCTGAAACTAGATATAAATGGATCAGCTGATATCATAAGCATTCGAAATAGATCCTCATTTGATTTTTTGCCTTGAAAATTTTCGGGTGTTATGGAACCTATAATCCTTAGTTCTTTTCTCTTGCGCTTCTTCAGATAGCTCTCCAATAGGTAGGTTATGATAGTATATGATCTGTTCGCCATGCATTAAAACCTTATGCAGTGTTGGAGACATGGCACAGCAAGGATATAATTACTGTGTAATTTGTTTCTATAATAATATAATCTGTTTCCTTTGCATACTGTCCAAAACGCTCTGCTCCTATGTGCTCAATGCAGCTAATAAACTGTAAGATTTTTCGCAACTTTTATATGAAGACCACATCAATTGCAGTAATTTTTGATGTAGTGTGGCGATCCTATACTTAAGAAAGGAGACCCAACAATCTACGCCAGTTAAAGAGGTATCAGTCTTATTTCCGTCCCATATAAGGTTCTCTCAAGCGTACTGTGTGAAGATTGAAGCCAATTACAAAAACACTGATTGGACCTTATCAGTGTGACTTTCGACCTGGTAAGTCACCATAGACCAGATTTTCACGCTACTACAAATCCTGGAGAAAACCCACGAAAACCAAATTGACACACACCATCTCTATGTCGATTTTAAAGCTGCGTTCGATAGAGCGAGAAGAGATTGCCTATACGCAACAATGTATGAGTTCGGTATACCTGCAAAGTTGATTAGAGTTTGCAGAATGACGTTGAGCAACACACGCAGATCCGTCAAGGTAGGAAATGACCTCTCAAACCTTTAGTACCGAAAGAGGTTTCAGACAAGGCGATCCACTGTCTTGCGATCTCTTCAACATCATCATGGAGGGGATCGCACAAAAGACCGGTGTGCATCGTAATGGTAAAGGTGTAAAAGTGTTCAGCTCCTTGCGTACGCTGATGATATTGATACTGTCGGCAGAACCAACAGAAATGTTACCGCTGATTTCGTCGCTATCGAAAAGAAATCAGCCAAAGTGGGTTTGACGATAAATGAGGGTAAAACAATATGCTGTCTACAAACAAGGGAGCGCAGCGTCTAGACTCCCACGTTTCATCCGGCAGCTATAACTTTGAAGTAGTCAAAGAGTTTGTATACCTTGACACTGCCATTAATAATAACACCGAAGTCAGCCTGGAGATAAAACAAAGAACAATAGTTGCTAATAGGTGCTACTACGGGCTCGGTAAGCAACTAAGTTCCAGAGCTCTCTCTCGATTGACAAAACCAACACTCTACAAGATGCTCGTTCTACTTGTGCTTCTTTATGGCGCTGAAGCATGGGTAGTATCGCAAAATGACGCAGCCGCTCTGGGGGTGTTCGAGAGAAAAGTTCTTCGCAAAATCTTTGGTCCTGTTCGAGTCGGCGATGACTATCGCATCCGAATGAACCACGAGCTGTATGAGCTCTACGAAGACATTGAGGGTAGTTCGGCGTATAACTGTGCAGCGACTACGCTGGCTGGATCATGTCCATCGTATGGATGACGAAGCTTCAGCGAAAAAGGTGCTCGAGACGAGGGTCGTTGGTCAACGACGACGAGGGAGACTATGCCTCCGATGGATGGACCAGGCTGAGGAAGCCCTAACCGCACTTGGTGTATCCGATTGGAGAAGACGCGCGCAAAGCAGAGGTGCCTGGCGAGAGCTGATGAGGTCGGTCGAAACCCGGACACGGGTTGTTACGGCCACCTAAGTAAGTAAGTAAGTGGCGATCAGCAAAAAAAAAAAAAATGTGTGTGGCCGCCACGCACGGTAGAAGTGAAACTTTTACCCAAAAATAGAATTTCTGGGAAGATTGCTTATTTATTTTATTAATATTCCCTCCTTCAGTGCAACCAAATGGTTAACAAGCAGGCTGCCTTCAATACACAACATTGGATGTTTGTGTATTAATATATAGGATGTAGATACAGAAATGGCTTAAAACATACATTTGTATATATAACTTTGGAGTGGGTCGAAATATTTGTGAATTCTTATCACACAAATTATATTTTAAACTTCAAAACTTTGTAAAAAATATAAAAACAGCATTTTGAAAAATTTAGTTTCCATCATAAAAATCATTGAGGGTAATACTACGTTCACATTGAGAGCTAAATGCGCATTTACGAAATTGAATGTATATATTTGTCTCTTTTACTCTTACAAGGAGCATACGGCCACGCATTCTAAATTGCTAATGCGCATTTACAGAATTCAACCTATATATTTGTCTCTTTTACTCCTACAAGGAGCATACGGCCACGCATTCTTCATTGCTAATGCGCATTTCGTTAAATGCGCATTTAGCTCTCAGTGTGAACATAGTATAAACTCATGATATTTTTCGATGATAGAAACTTACTTACTTACTTAGGTGGCCATAACAACCCGTGTTCGGGTTTCGGCCGACCTCACACTTAATTGAATGAGAATTAGAATCAGACCGATAGAAACACTTGATTGAATTATGTGTCAAAATGAAGCAATTTTTGTAAATAAATGATATGTTATATGAAAGAGTGTGAAAAAAGAAAGTTTCTTAAATAGAATTTACCACAAAAGAATGTTTGACCTATTTTATGAGCTTTAAAATACAGGATATGGTTTTAGAAGAACGTCGATTAACTGAGAGAGATTTAGTAGAAGCCGTAGACATCTCATTGGGCAGAGAGAGCCAGGGCCGTAGCCAGCGAAATATCGGTCGCAAGACTTACAAATTTTTTTCAAAATTAGAAAACACTAAAGTAAAAATAAAAATGGAAACTTTAAGGGGGAGGGGGGTGGGGTGTTTTGAACTAAATTTTATTTAAAAATTATTTTTGTGATCGTTCAACAAAAATTATGTCATTTTTGTAAATTTTTAAAATTTAAGGAACTTATTCATTAATTGAAAGTATATAATTTATTGTCCTACAGAAATTATACAATGTATTAAAGTCAAACAGTTTCTTATTTGCAACGTAATTTTAATATTAAATCAAAAATCTTTATATGCTGATATTGGTTTACTTTCTACATTGATAAGATTAGTAGTTAATTTTTATAAATACTGCGTATAAGAAAATATTATTTAATTTCACTCCCAAAAAAATTATCATATTATTTTTCCCATTAACACTATACAATTATTGCTACGCATTAACTTGCACTCAATTTTAGATATTTTTGGTCTTACTTTCTGTCTTTTAGGGCAGGGATTTAATATAATTTTAATGAACTGATGTCTAAGTTTCATACACTTTCGCTTATAGTGCTTTTTAAGTACACACACGCTCATACACTCACACATACACACACACAACTTTGCATGCATCCCGTAGACATTAGCTTTAGCAAAATTTCCGTTGGTAGAGCAACTCAAAGAAAACTCAAAGTCAAACATTCTGATGATTGTTTAGACTAGTTGCTATCCCCTGAAAATGGTACAAAGCTTTTAGGCCAGTTACAGCGCAAAGAAGGGCAGACACAATCACGCTTCTCTACACACACAACTACAATCACTGATGTGTTTGTATTTGTGTCTATATACGTATGTATTTGGTGTGTATGATAAACCTCAAGCTACTTGCAAACTAAGCTTGTGTTAATAATATCGTATATGTACGTATTCATGTATGAGTGTGTATTTTACAAAGTGTTTATTATGTGTCCAACTCCCAACATAGAGATGTTAGGAAAATGGGGGGCGGAAAAGAGTGCTAAGCAAAGTGCTGAGTTTGGCCTAATGTGTTGCCACCTATAATTTGACTTGCGGATAATGGCTGCGAGCGATGTCTTTGTGTCTACTGACTCGAAACTAAGCAAGAACGCAAATATGTGCATTTTCGTTGTTTATGTGTTTCTTTGGTTGTCTGTACGTGTGCGTTAGTGTGCTCATGGATGGGTATTCAATGTGTCCCTACGGTGGTATAATAACATTTTATACTGATTCGATTTATGTTGACAAGTGAAACTATCACATCATCATCTTATTGTATTTGACTTCGTTGTTGTCATCGTCTTCGTCATCATCTTGTTGTTGCAAGGAACATTTTGGCTAACTAAATGATGTGCGTGATGTGTGTGTGTGTGTGTTTGTGCGCCAACATACCAATAGCATCATGGATTAGTTTAATATTCATTGTAAATTAAGTGCATGCTCTTTGAGCTAGTCTATAAACGAGCACACAAATTAAGTATTGACATAAAAAGAATTCATTTTAAGAGCAAGCTTTACAGAGCTTAGAGCAAAACTTGTGAAAACACTACCAGAATGCAACAGCTATTGTTTCAAATAAGCTTAATTCTTTGTTTTGTAACACTTCAACTCTAGTTCAAAGCAGTCGTGTCCACAGAAATTAATAAATGAGCCTGTTGTATAAAATAACTATGTTATTAAGAATGTGCTTTAAATTAATAAATATTTAGCAAACATTGTTCCAATACCATATTCGCTGATAGTAAACTACCAATATGGTAGTAAACTAAACAGTTACTAATAACTATTGCTTAAATACGTAGGTCAGATACCTATTTCATATCCAGTTAGCACACTAGCACCAATTAAGATTGGGGTTAGCTTTTTACCAGGTTGTTCAATAAGTTTCTAGAAAATTATGTTTTATGGAATATGTTTTCAGAAGCTCAATATACTTGCTCCAACAGCTGTATATTGCTACCATCGCTGTAGCGGCCTTTCGGAAGGTCTCGAAAATACCCTTCACCTCTCCGTATGATAAAATTCTGGGAACAGTCAGAAGTCTAGATTTGGCGAATAGGGTAGATAGTGCGAAAAGGGTGGATATTTCAACAGTTCGTACTTTAATTCCCTGATTTTAGCGATGGTTTTTTGAATTTTGTAAGCAGATGCATAGTCCTGATGGAAAAGGATTTTTTTTTTCTTTTCTTCTGCAAACCGGGTCTTTTTTCACGGATCTTTGCGTCGAGGTGTTCCAGAAGGTTGCAATAATATTCAGAATTAATTCTTTTTCTAGTTTGGAAATAATCCACTAACAAAATCTCTTTTGCATCCGAGTACAGCGGGTTCGATTTTTAAAGACGAACTCGCTTAGGAGCCGATGTATCAGATTCACATCACTCTTGAGCTTCTTGTTTTGTTTCGGAATCATGGTAGTAGACCCAAGTCTTATCCATAGTTATGAATTGACGCATAAAACCCTTTTTTCAATGCTCCAAATGTTTCTGATTAAGTCTCATTCGAATGTATTTTTGTTCTATTTTGAAACCACACACCTTCTACACACCTCTTTGAAACTCAAAAATTCACTTAAAGTATGGCTCTCACCAGGGCTGTAGCTAGAAAAATTTTGCTTCTAGAACTAACAAATTTTTTTCAAAATTAGAAAACAGTAAAATAATAATAAAAATTGAAACTTTTAGCGGGAGGGGTGGGGGAGAGGGGGGGTTGTTTGACTTAAATTTTTTTCTAAAATTATTTTAAGTGGTAATTTTGGGTAATTTTAAAAATATCAAAAAAATTTTTTTTTTATAAATTATTTCGACGATACGTTTTGCTTCAAATTGACAAATTATTGATAAATATGCTTTCCCGAATGTCAACAAAATTTTTATTATGTGATTTTACGATGAGTTTAATAGACATCATTTTTGTTGAATGATCACAAAAATAATTTTTAAATAAAATTTAGTTCAAAACACCCCCCCCCCCCCCCTCCCCCTTAAAGATTCCATTTTTATTATTATTTTAGTGTTTTCTAATTTTGAAAAAAATTTGTAAGTCTTGCGACCGATATTTCGCTAGCTACGGCACTGGCTCTCTCTGCCCAATGAGATGTCTACGGTTTCTACTAAATCTCTCTCAGTTAATCGACGTTCTTCTAAAACCATATCCTGTATTTTAAAGCTCATAAAATAGGCCAAACATTCTTTTGTGGTAAATTCTTTTTAAAAAACTTTCTTTTTTCACACTATTTCATATAACATATCATTTATTTACAAAAATTGCTTAATTTTGACACATAATTCAATTAAGTGTTTCTATCGGTCTAATTCTAATTCTCATTCAATTAAGTGTGAGGTCGGCCGAAACTCGAACACGGGTTGTTATGACCACCTAAGTAAGTAAATTTCTATCATCGAAAAATATCATTAGTTTACCCTCAATGATTTTTTTGATGAAAACTAAATTTTTCAAAATGCGGTTTTTATATTTTTTACAAAGTTTTGAAGCTTAAAATCTAATTTCTGTGATAAGAATTCACAAATATTTCGACCCACTCCAAAGTTATATATACAAATCTATGTTTTAAGCCATTTCTTTATCTTCATCCTATATATTAATACACAAACATCCAATGTTGTCATTCACTTTAATAATATTTATAATAAAAATAAGGAAATGAAACTTATAGTATTCGAAAGTTACTGTACCACCCAGAGCTGGGTCGAAAAGTATTCATTACAATTCAATTCCAATTCCTTGGAATCAGGAATTGGTAATTGGCCATCTTAACTCCTCAGGAAAGTAATTGGAAAAATTCGTCAATTACATTAAAGGAATTGTTATTGGTAATTGGACACCTCAATTCCTCAGAAATGTAATTGACGCATTTTTTACATTTCTGAGGAATTGATGAATTGACGAATTTTTCCAATTACATTCCTGAGGATGTGAGATGATCAGTTACAAATTCCTAATTCCAAGGAATTGGAATTGAAATGGAATGTATTCCAAAAGTAATCATTACAACCCAGCTCTGGTACCACCATGTGCCAAAAAATTAAAAAAATTAAATATACTATGTGATTATTGCATTTCAAAATAAACGTATGCATTCTCATACCCGTGGCGGTAGTTTGAATCTCTCTGCTTGTCTTACTCGAGAGCAATAACAATAAAAAAATTTATGCAAACAAGTTTTGCAAAGATGCATGATCCACTTTCGGACACCGACAAAATTTTTTGTTGTTTCACGGGTAAAAGAAAAATCTGAAATTTGAGAGAGCTTCTTTCACATCCAATTTAATTCAAGCCAATTCAATTCATCCAATTTTCGTTTCAAGCAACCGACAAATTATGTTTAAGCTCACAAGGCGAAAACAATTTGGACAACTGGCGGAAAACAGGCTGTGAACAGAAAACCTAAGAAAGAATATTGTCTTTAGCCTTGCCAAATAAAAATGTATGAGTATGTGTAGCATACCGTGGACAAATCAATGAGAAAGAGAAAAAAGATGACGAAGGTTCACTTTCTTTCTTCTACTTGTCTACTTCGTCAGATCCTAAGTATCCTAAGTAAGACATGCGGCCAACAACTAACAGCTCTTCTCTCTCTCTCTCTCTCTCTCTCTCTCTCTCTTTCTCTTTCACCTTCTCTTTCTCTTTCTCGCTCTCTCTCTCTCTCTCCTTGTTAATTGCATTCCATATTATTTTGCCAAACAAAACTTGGTGTAATCACTGTGATTTCAATTTATATGCCATTGCAGTGTCTATACCATGGCAGAAGTATAAGGTAGTGCCGACTCGGAGGATATGAAATAGAAAGCAGAATAAAGCGGGCTAGATGTCAAAATCAGCTGTTCATTGCGAATTTCTTTATGCTCACGTTTTGCAGTTGTTTTTAGGTTAAAACTGTTATAGATTTTCGTTGCAATTTTAAGACTTCTTTCACACTTTATAGTTTTTATTACACTTTTTTTTATAATATTTTCACTCAAATTATCACAAATTTAACACTCGCGACCGCACTGTTTGCAACTTGGAAACATAAAATATTATCTACATTTGCAATTTTTCGAAATTCGTCGTTTGGACAACTAACCAACCTTTTCAATATCCACTCTTCGTTGACGCGTGAGGGCACTAAGCGAAGCGGCCCTACCTCATAATTCTTCCGTGGTCTATACAGTACTTTTCGCTTAAAGCGAACTTCAAGATACTGGGAAAAATGATTTGTTTTAAACGAAGTTCGCTTTAAATGAAGACTTGAACAAAATAATTTGTGTATGTACACATTACGGGTTCCAATCCCGGAGCATATTTGCAATCCCGGGATTTCGGGATTTGAATAAGCTAATCCCGGGATCCCGGGACTAGTCCCGGAAATATTAATACATACATTTTTAAAAAAGAGAAATTTATTTTATTTAACTAAAATTATTAAAGCCAACTTTTATAATTATGAAAGGAGACATAAATTTAATAAACTCATTTTAAGCTTTTTAAAAAGCATATCTAAAAAAATATTTAAAAGTATAAATATATTGAAATTATATATTACTGAAGTGTGAGCGCAAAAATAGTAGAGCATCTAACGTGTCGTCTGCCAAACTAGAACGAATTTTATTACAAATATATCCAGCGGATGAAAAACAACGTTCCGATTCTACGCTTGTCGGAGGCACAGTTAATAAAAAATTGTATGCCCGTTGAAGACTCCGGCCGCGATTCCCACCATTAATAAATAGTTCTAATTCCTGTGAGAGAATTTCGGATAAACGAGATACATTTGTGTTTGGAAGATGTTGTTCAACACAGTCTTCAAGGACACGCTGCAATTTTAGTTTCAATGGGATCCTTTCTTCTTCTCGTGCAAATTGTGCGATGGGAATATCTTCATCACTATTGCTGTCTTCAACTACTTTATTACCAGATAATCTTATTAAAAGACATTCTAACTCGTGTTTGATAATAGAAATGCTGGGACTTTTAAAACATCCATCGAAACCATTATACGATTCATTGGAATTGTTAAGAAAATTAAGAAGTCCTGAATAAATTGTTCTTCGTTGCTTTATGCGTAAAACTAGTGCATCACACAGATTCATTCCTAAAACAGAGCTTGATTTTCGGATCTCTTTAAGCATGAACTTTAACGCTGCATCCGCTTTTATTAAATTCATATCGCGCTGACATAACGCTTCGACAGTAATTTTTATTGGTTGTAAAAGATTGACAATATCTTTTATGACCATGAATTCACAGTCCAACAAAGGTGTCATATTTATATCAATCATTGCCTTCTTGATAGAGTTCTGTAAAAACAAAAAAACGCTCAAGCATGTCAAAAAGACTACTCCATCGGGTTTTACAGTCTAATATAAGTTTATATTCTTTTCGTAAATCATTCTTTATATATTTTTGTAAATTGTCATTCTTCGTTGGTGATTTCCGAAATGTTCGAACGATTGTTCTTACCTTTGATACAATTTTTTGAATATCGTTGTTTTCAGTTAATTTTGAAAACTCATTGCTTTGACAGACTTCAAAACTGTCAATTTCAAAACTTTCATCACTGTCACTATCGTGTTGATTACTGCCAATACTTGTGGGTTTAACAAATGGAACAGCAGCTTGTTTTTGATAGAGTACATCGATCACAGCTAATTGTATACCGTGAGCCATACATAGTTGCTGTTTTGGCGTAATAAGTTTACCAACTTTAACCATTGTACTCGCTCCATCAGTTGTTACAGCTACGATGTCCGTCGACAAATACAATTTAAATTCTTGGAGCCGCGTTTCTAATACACTAACGCACACTTCAGCTGTCAGTGAACACTTGTATCTAACTAAGCCCAAATTCCAGAACTTATTCTGGCCGTGAACGTTTATATTAATGTAGTGTTTGTTTGACGTAGAAGTCCACTCGTCAAAAATCAAGCAAAACTTTTCGTCCTTCGATTTCAGCAGCTCAAGCTCATTAATGCAGTTTTCGCCAATTTTTTGATAGTATTTCAGGACATGATTCTTAATGGTCTCTTGAGACTTTGGAAGTTTTAGTCCATTAGCTTCCAATGATTGCCTCAGATCTTTAGATTTAATAAAAACTTTAAATGGAAAGCCATCAACAGCGGTCATTCGTGCTAAAACTGCATCCAAACATTTGTCATCTTTTGCGTAGTAATATTCTAAGCTTTTTTGTTGGTTTGCAATTGGGATTTTATTAGTGGTAGAACCTTGTCCTCCTTGTCGGCTTAAGGCGATGTTATGCACTTGTAGGTGAGTAAGAAGACCCTTGGTGGAGCCGCCTTTGGTTTTTAATACTGCTTTACATTGCTTGCAAAGAGCAGTCTCTCCTAACCCGCTTTCCTTTAAAAAATAAAACCAGACAGAATTTCGATCACGTCCTTTCTTTTCATGTGCAATTTATTTTGAGCTTATCGCTGATGTGGACATCATTCCAGATAAATTGGAGCAAGTTGCTGAAATTTAAAATTCGCGTGATTTTAAATTAAAGTATTTAAGTCATGTTGGTTTTTACCTTGTGGCGCAGAATCCATAATTAAAAAAATTGGTAACTACACGTCCGTATTTACATTTATTGAAAATAAATTCGCAAAATTTTCAGTTTAAATATAATAAGTTAAATCGTCTTCGAAATGCAACGACTACTAAGCAAAACAGTGGTGCCAAATTCGTGTTTTTAAATTTTCGCAATTATGTACGCAGGGTTGCATACTGTTTTTCGATTTACTAGTTTTTCACAGATAGAAAATTTTACGTAAATAAATAATTTATTTTTCGGGGTTTTCGGGACTATGTGCTTGCAATCCCGAAATTTCGGGATCCCGGATTGGAACCCCTAGTACACATGTATGTATTAACTCCTTTGTTGATTTATTAAAAAAATGTTTGGATAATTCAATATAAAAATAAATATTAACTCTCAAAAAAAGCAGTCATTTCATTCTGCTTAGTACCAATAGTAGTTTCATGCATACACACTTCCAGTTGAGCTTCCAAGTGGTCAAGAATTTGTTGTGGAGTGTTGAGCGGCTGAAGAAAAGTTCTCGCATAGCTTACACTTCATATTGCAATCAGTGCAGTTGCGACTCGGATTGCCTCTTCGTTACATATCGTCATCAAGATCGGCATCAACAACACAAACAGACTACAAAATAACTTCGTATCGCAACTATTAGCTTAAATTCTAGGAAATCCCAGAACAAAACCAAAAATTAATCTTGGGGAAATTCCCGGACAGCACTGCCAGCGCAAAAATAATATTTTTTGTTCATATTGCTACTTTTTGTTCGTGAATGAATCTACATTTATTTGAAAGCTCTGGTTCATACCAAGTACACAATATATTTTTAATTCAAATGTTTTGTCATTAAAAAAGGCAAAAATTAGAAATTAACATCATTTTTCCCCATATAAGAGAAACAACAACAAAATACAAAGCCAGGCAGCTCTGTTGAAGCTTTTTCAATTTTTTTTTACTCTATATCCAAGCTACACAACTCTGTTAAGAGTAGAAAGCGATAGTGAAAAAAAAGTCAAAAGCTTCAACAGACCTTTGTGGTTGTTGTTTTTTCTTTCCTTTACAAAATAAAAAAAAAAATAGTGTCTCAATAGAAGTACATATTTTTATTGCATTGGATAGTTTTTTAATATTGGAAAAATTGTTAAAAAATGCCACAAAATTTAAATCGTGCTCTATCATTGGATCATTGGATTAGAACTTTTTTTCCCAATGGGACAGTGAGAAACAGAAAACAAAAACGTAGTAGAAGCAAATTGTTTGTTGTAGTATAGCAAATACACGATCCTCTATCTATTGATAGATAGTGACGATCCACTGCAGCATACTATTTTTTATACTTAAGATTGAATTAACAACTCTTTCTAACAAGGCTTTGTGTCCTGGTGTATAGTGTATTGAACTCTTAATCAGTGGGTACGTGTTCAATCCCCCACGGCGGGAAATTAATATTCTTGTTGTAATAAGCGCTAGCAACAAAGAAACCATCAATTTCCAAGACATAATCTGTCGAAAGTTTTTCTGATTTCACTCAAGCAAATCACAGAACGAGGCGTAAAAAGCTTTGCTTCAAAAAAAAATTTGCGATTCAGCTTTGTTGAACATCGTCCTTGTAACATACTCGAGGAAGAGTAGAATGCGAGAGTAACTCAGACACTTCTCAAAGAACTCCGCTGGCAACCTGCCACCTTTCTTTGTGTTCAGGTTATGATTTGATGCGTTCAGGAAAAAAGAAAACAAGATACTAATAGGTATTTAGCAATTTCCAATAAAATTGCTTGCTTGTAAGAAAACGTTTACCTCCTTTCAATTTCATTTTTTGAAGCGAAGCTTTTTACTCATCGTTCTGTAATTTGCTTGGAGTGAAATCAGAAAAATGTTCGACACATTTTTTTTTACAATTTTATAGTTACTTATTGCTTGAGTTTATTACAACAAGAAAATTAAATACTTTAATATTAAAAATATTTCTTTGCCCGCGTGGGGATTCGAACTCGACATCAGTTGATCACAAGTTCTATACACTATCCACCATGCCACCAAGCTGTGTTAGAAACGTTTGTTGATTCAATGTTAAGTATAACAGAAGCTATGCTGCAGTAGATTGTTACAATCTATCAATATATAGAAGATTACGTATTGGCTTATGCCAATAAGATGTTACCAGCATCGGTGTGTTTTTTTTTTTCTTGATGTGAACGCGCAAAGGAAAACTGTAGACGTGTTACCACTACAATATAAAACTGTTTATTATTAAAGAAACTTATTAATTACATTTAATTAATTACATTTAATTACATTAAATCCAAAGTAAGTTTATTAACAAAATGATAAAGTGCGGAAGCCAGCCGTCAAAAAAACACATTGCTTTGCGTCTCTCTAACTATTCTCTTCTGTCTTTTTCGTTCAGTAAGCGTGGATCATATCCGAACCACGCTACATGTGAAAAGCATACGTCGTTATGACGTAAGTTATCTTTTATGGGTTAAGCAATGTTTTTTTTTAATATTAATTTTGATGTTTTTGAGAAGCACACAGGTTTGAAATAAGCACACTAGTGGCCACAGCAATCAGTCAAGTAGTATTTATTCTTATATAAATATTCAGCCCTATTCTAGAATCCGTCGTAATAAATCTACGAACGTAAACCTACGCTACGAATACGAAAATTTGCTATTCTAGGTTCCGAACAAAACTGAGCTAAGTGTTACCTCATTAAAATTTAATTTCGAAAATTCGAAAACATCTGTTTTTGACAGAAGACAAAAAATTTGTAAAGAATTGACTAATTAAAGTGTTTAATAACTAGTGTTTTATGTTACAATAAATTCCATTTCAATTTCCATTTTTGCACAGCATGAGGAGTGTCGATTGACTCCAATTTCTGGCAGCACCTTACATCGTAACAGAAAGCCGAATGCAGTAGCGAATGCCTTTTGGTATGGAGCTGCAGCTGAATTGGTGATAGCGTTGGTGGCTGCCTCTGTTGACGTCATTCCACACGGAAAAACTTTTTCATACTGCAAGTGTCTTTTGTTGGTGGCCCGAGACTGTTGAGCTGTGCACTGGCATTCCCCCAGAAACGCATAACATTTTCTTTGTAACCCTTACTGAATCCCTGAGCCAAATCTGGCCTTTCAATCATTAAGCTGACCAAATGCGCGTACTGATTCCTATTTGTGGTGTTTGTCCTATAAAAAGGGATAATAAACCTTTCTTTGGTGATTTAAATGAAAATACTTATTTTTTTTTTTTCCTATGTGCGGCATATTTTCTAAAAGAAAACACAATTTTACTTAAAATATTCCTGTTAAAAATAAATTCCGACAATGGAAACCTGTGGTACAAGAACCCGCAAAAAAAACTGTCAAATGTTGATACGTTCGGAACGCGGAATGACAAATGTTACGAATTTCAAAAACGACGTAACAATTCGGATCGTAGAATACAACTTTACGAATCCGAATGAAAATCACAGCTACGACGGATCCTGGAATAAGGCTGATTATATATAAGAAAATTATAAGGAAAGTTATTTTTTAAAATTAAATTGAAATATTTTGCTGTCAGTATTGAAATGCTAACTTCGAAAATATTAACACAACGTCGTAGTTTATGTTTATAATCTGAAATTCTTAAAAAAATAAATTTTTAAGAATAAAATTTATGAGCTTTATGCCAAATAGTTCATGAAGTAAGAGTAATATATTTTTTATTGAAAAATTGGGAAAATTAATTTAAAAAATTAAGAGTTTCGCAAAATACGTTAGTTTTTGCCTTTTTTCAAAGACCAATAGAAAATAATATGGCAAATACTGTAAATGTCACAGTTTTCATAATCAGAAGTCAAAACGACCGCTAACAGAGCTTACAGTTTCTATTATTGGCTTTATAATAAGTTGCCAAATAATTTGCCAAAGAGCTTTTATGTTATTTGGGAAACAGCTTTGCTTAGAAAAATTGTACAAGATTTTAATTTGTCTTCATTAAAAAAAAAAAAAAAAATTGGCCCTTTGTACCCTTGAAAGGACTTTGGTCGAACTTCTTATAATCAATTGTGTTGTGTGTGTGTTGTGAAATTTTTGAACACAAATGATCGAGAACTAATTCTGCAACTAATTCGGTTCAAAAAAAAAAAAATTTTAAAACTTTTTAAAAATGTGCTTTTAGAAATAAAAAGCAATATTGCGTTTGCATTTCTCAGCATAAAGAGATAAATATCCGGCTGTATAAATTTAAGATCATAAATATTTATACACAATCAGCTTTATTTGAGCTGTAGTTATAAAGAAATTTGCAAATTTTTTTGCGCAACAAACATTCTCATCATAATTCAGCATTTTATTTTTCTTATACTTTGTAGTTTAAACGATTCCTAGAAAATCTTTACACAGACACATATTTTTTAGTCATGAGTTTCAACAAAAATATATTCATTCATTCATTCATTCCTTCAAACAAGTGACACACGATTTTACTCTGAAAAATTCATAAGTGTTATTGCAGAATGAATAAAAGCAATAAAGTTTTCCAATATATTTTGAACATGGTAACACCCGTTGCTATCTATACAGGCTGTCCTCTAAGATATTCAACAGCAGTGAAGCCATGCGTCAACATCAGCAACATTCAGTCAGTTAGTAAAGATTAATTTTGTCACAACCAGAGCAAAGTGAACTTTCTCTTAGCAATATGAAACTTTTCCTATTAAAATTGTCCTAATTTAAATGAAATGCTACCAGGCTAATTTAGAGGAACTCAAACTTGTTTCATTTTGATCACTTTAAAATCAAAGATTTTTATTTCTTTGATTATCATTCTCAATATTATTTCATTTAATTGGCAAATCTAAAATTTTTTAATTTTTCGAAATTTTAGACGCTTTACTTTGAAAATTGAGGCCACACACAAGCTTACAATTCACATCAAAGTCATAATTTTTTTCTATTCGTATTATATGGCTATTCAAAAACACGGCAATAAATTAAGTGCTGTCAGCAGCTGCAGCTCTAAGCATCAGCTTTCACTTAATTAAAATTCAATTCGTTATTGAAACGATCATCCAGAGGTATGGCAATACTGAAAAGCCTATTTTTTATTTCATCATTGAAAGCTGGCTGTTGTTATTACTGCTGTTGGCGTTATTGTGCCAGACACTTACACACACACACACACACACACACTCCTTTACAACTACCCTATAGGAACAAACTAACTTGTTTTTAAAAAGAACTAATTACAAAACTAGTTTAAGATAAACTAGTATATGAACTACTTTGAATTATATTAAGACGGCATCCACTTCAATTCTAAATAGGTTTTATTGGATTATATATGAAGTAATTGAAATACTACTTAAAAGCAAGAAGTTGATAAACTACTTTGAATTATATTAAGGCGGCAACTACTCTGATTTTGACATGTTTTAATTGAAAATTTTTATTAGATTACAAGTTTATATATACAGCCATGGACACATAAATAGCACAAATGTCAACTTATTTTTTAAACGTTTCGTTTGAACCTAATAATGCATATATTAACTGTAGTTATTATTTTTTGAGACTCCAGTGTGACGTTGTTTAAAACTCCGAAAGAGATGTACGGTTACTTACTTTTATTTGCTCAGGCCATCTCTTTCTGTATAGGCATGTACGATCTGCTGTGGTCATATAAATAGCACACATGTAAGATGGTGAATAAAAGTTAAAAATATCGGGTGTTTGTAAAAATTGTAGAGTTTTATTCGGTTAATTTCGCCGATTCTAAATAAAATGGGTCGTGGCAAACATTGCACTCCGGAAAAAAGGTCTATAATTGACGAACTAAGTGAATAAGCAAAAAACCATCTGAAATCGCGGATATTCTCAAAATTTCGCCAAAAATGGTCTATAATGCACTCAAGTTGGTTACATCAAATGGTTAAAATAATTTCGAGAATAAGCCGCGCAATCCTAGACGTAAAACTAGCGCTTCCACTGATTTATTGTTCTGAATGACTTTAGTTCGCAAAAGTAAGGCTGATCCTTTCAAGACAGCAAAGCAAATTATGAGGGAAATAAATGAAGAAAATAACCTTAATGTTGCAAGAAAACTAGTATCTAGGGGACTACATGAAGCTAATCTTTATAGACGCATTAGCCGAAGAAAGCCGCTCTGAACCAAAAGAAATTTAATGGATCGGTTAGCGTTTGCAAGGGCCCATGTGAATAAAGAAGACCAGTTTTGTAAGAACGTGCTCTGGACTGACAAAACTAAATTTAATAGGGTTGAACCAGATGGAAAAACTTTTGTTCGGCGCCCCAAACGCCAAGAGTTGAATCTGAAGTATACAAAAAAATCCTTAAAGCATGGATGAGGGAATTTAATGACTTGGGGAGCTTTTTCCTGGCACGGCGTTGGGCCAATTGTTCGTATACCAGGAATAATGGACAAAAATATGTATTTAGATATTCTTAATAACCAGATGGAACCATTTGCATTTGAGAACATGCCTATTAGGTGAATTTTTATGCACTCTAATGATCCAAAACACACAGCAAAGGTTGTGATTGATTGGATAAAAAAGGAAAAAAGAAATATTTTGAATTGGCCGGCTCAAAGCCCAGACCTCAATCCGATAGAAAATTTATGGAATGATGTGAAGGTCAGCATAAGCAACCAAAATTTCGAAATTAAGATGAGTTATGGAGTGGAATTGAGAAGGCTTGGTACTCTATTCCGAAGGATTGGGTCAGGAAGCTTGTGGAGAGTATGGGACGAAGAAGTCGGGCTGTTTTGAACAATTCGGGATACAGTACCAAGTAATAGTAAACATATTCGTAAGCTCATTGTAAAATAAAAATAAATCACTATGTCTTCTTTTCAGAATCCAACTTGTGCTATTTATACGTCCACTTCAGCTAAGGAACAATTTCAGATTTTTCATTAATTTTCTAATTTTTAATTCGTAGTTACAAAGTTACTACTGATTTTAAGTTTATAATGTTTAAACTCAAATACCATGAAATAAATTCTTGTTATCCTCTATGTATTTTATTTAAATTTATGTGAAACACCCTACATGTATTTTTGTGCTATTTATGTGTCCACGGCTGTATTTAACCCTGCTATTTCATGAAATATTATTAACTTAAGGCTTCACTAACATTTTGTTTCAAAAAGACATATTTTTTTATTTACGACATTGAGCTGGAAGACATAATTGGTAAACACGCTTTAAAAGTGATAAGCTGCCTCAAAACCCTGTGAAACGATTAAAAATTCTTTATTATTTAAGATATTCAAATTACAAACTGGTAGTGTTTAGCAAACATTGCACAATTCGGACTCTGTACGGAAATTGATGCATTGCTTAACCATTCAGCAAACACCTCATCACTTACTCAAGTAAAGACGCACGCCTTTCCCTACGTAGCGTCCAGTCTGCTCCATCACTTCATTGCGATTCACACTTAAAAGTAGCACTAAGCAAAATATCGGTGTGTCCATCGACCATGATGGATATTTTAAAATCAATTAAAACACCACAAAGAACGACATTTCATAATTTTCCATTAAAAAACTCTATTCACTTTTAACTTTGTTTACATTTTGCTTTCAGATTTTATATTTCAGAATATATTTGTGTCAACCAGGCATGATTTTTTTGGCATGATTTATGTTTTTATGTATTTTTCAAAACAGTCAAATAAATGATATCTTTGATGTATAGAAATTTAAAATATTTATGCTTTTAAATTCATCTTCAGTAAGTGGAATATTATAATATATTATATTATAATAGTTTTCATTTGGTTATTTTAAAGTAATTAAAAAATTAATTTAAATATAACTAGTTTAACAAGTAGTTGAAAATATGCAGACGAAAGTCAATTGACTTATTTAGCGGACATCACCATACAAAATATGTTAGTTCGTTCTATGGAAAAAAGTCAGAATTTCAACTAGTTGTGGTTGACAAAAAACTACTTTATCAACTACTTTTAAATTAGTTGATTTTCCTACAGGGTATAGCTATACAAAATAAACGCCTGAACAATTAGGCAAACAGCACGAATTCAAACAGCACAAATTCCTGCGGCGCTGTTTTTATTACCAAGCATTAAGCAGTGAACGCAGGTATACAAAACAACAACAGCAATAATAAAAAAAAAAAAAATATTTAAGGAAGAATCAAAAACAACGTTAAGCGAAACTCATTTACGGCTACTACGCAAACTCTAGTTGACATTAATGTAATGTTAGCTAAAATACAACGCAACGTAACGTTCGGCAAATATTTGCGTTTAATTGCCAAATAGTTTGCTTCATTCAGCGGCGTTAGGCTGAGCCGTGAGTAGTTTTTAATGGAAATGCTTAATAATGACAGTCAGCCAGCAGCACGTTGAAAGACCTTCCGTTTACATCGTTTACAACACTTTGTTGACAGTTTTGATTGGCGCTGTTTGTACTGTTGATGTAAATTAATTTTCAGACCTAGCAAAAATTTTTGTTTCTTCTTTCTGCAAGATTATACCATTGGCAATAATGGCGCTCTTCACTTCTTGTTGAACTATTATTAGATGTTCTTTATTGGAACCTTATTACTTTATAGTGAGGCGTAAAATTTAGTTACACCCATATTCATAGAATTCTATAAAACAAATTAAATATCAAATGAAGGCAGACCATGAAAGTTTTTGAAATCATAATCAAACTTGTTTTATTTTTAATGCTTCTTCCCTCTATGTTAGATCAGTTTTTTTTTAGGTTTTTGAACTTTCAAGAATCACAACGCGAACTATTGATGTTTCCAAGACGAAACTCTTTTTTTATTGATTTAAGCACAAATTTATACTCAAAAGTATACCATAGTAACACTGGTTGTCAAAATTTTCAAAAGTTTCGCTCATCTAAAAATTTATTCGCTCATAAAAAAATACTCGTAACAAGATTTCCAATGCAATAATATGTTTAAATAAATTATCAAATACGATCAAGAAATTAAAAGGAAAAGTTATTTTAAAATTATTTTTTACTTTGTAGTGACTTTGTAGTCGGTTTTTTTTTTTTTTTTTTTTGTAAAAATTTTTTATTTCTTCCATTTTAGAGAATATGATAAATTTTCGAAAAAAGTGTATAAACTCCAAAAATACAATTGTTCTTAAAAAATTTGTTCTATTAAATTCTGAAAGTTTGTTGGCTATTTCAAATATCTGTCTCTTAAATTTAAATCAGATGTCACGTGTTTTGGAATAACTTTACCCATTCTTGTAACGAGTTTTATTACCCTAGAGTCAATATTATTCGAGATTAGTGTTTTTAAACCCCAACGCGTACTGCGTAAGGGGTATACTAACTTTGTCATTCCGTATATAATGAGAAATGCTTAGAAATGTGTATATATTTTTGATCAGCATCATCTCCTGAGTCGATTTCCGTGTGTCCGTCTGTTTGTCCGCCTGTCCGTCTGTCGACACGGTTACAGCCGCAATTTTAAAGCTATCGCGATGAAATTCCAAATATAAGTTTATTTTTTAAAAAGGAAGATCAAGTTCGAAAATGGGCCAAATCGGATAAAAAGCACGCCTACCTCCCATACAAAGTGGCTTTATTTCAAACGTAAAATCTCTAAAAAATCCATTAAAATTAATGAAATGTCTTGAAATTTTGCACCTTAGCTATGATATATAATATATAATATCTCTATGATATATGGCAAAATCGGATCCACACCCATCCAAATAAGTAATTGCGGACTTTTTTTTAGAAAATAAAAGACAATTTTTTGATGAAACGAAGTAACTTTATTCTGTAATGTATTGCCCATTTTGAGCAATGACCTTTTGCCATCTTTCAGGCAGCATCATAATTCCACGTTCATAAAACTTCTGGTTTTTATCAGCAAGAAACTGAACCAGGTACGATTTGACATCATCATTATTATTGAAATTTTTACCATTCAAGGAATTTTGCAAAGATCGAAATAAAAAGTAATCAGATGGTGCAAGGTCAGTACTATATGATGGATGTGGCAAAACATCCCAACCAAGCTCCAATAATTTTTGACGAGTGACCAAAGATGTGTGTGGCCTTGCATTGTCATGGTGGAATACAACACCTTTTCGATTTGTCAATTCGGGCCGCTTTTCTTCAACTGCATTGTTCAATTTTGTTAGTTGTTCAATGTAGACATCTGAATTGATCGTTGGGTTGGGTGGTAAAAGTTCAAAGTAGACAATTCCTTTGTAATCCCACCAAACTGATAGCATAACTTTATTTTGATGAATATCAGCTTTTGATGTTGTTTGAGCTGATTCACCTGGCTTGCTCCGCGATCTTTTTCGATTGATATTGTTGTAAACAACCCATTTTTCATCACCAGTTATCAATCGTTTTAAAAATGGATCATTTTCATGTTAATCATGATCATGTTATTGCGTTGTGTTAAATGATTTTCTTTCAGCTCATAAGGTACCCATATATCAAGTTTTCGTACATAGCAAAGTGATACATGAAGCTTCTCTGCAAGCTCACGTGTTGTACTGTGACGATCCAAATCGATTATTGCTTTGATTTGGTCGTAATCAACTTCAACTGGACGACCAGAGCGTTTTTCATCTTTGAGTGAAATTTGGCAAACCAATTTTGACACGGCCGTTCTTTTAAAACTTCGTCACTATAAGCAGAACATAACTTTTTGTGAGCTTGTGATGTGTTTTTTCCTTTCCGGAAATAAAAAAGCAAAATATGACGAAAATGTTCGTTTTGATTTTCCATTTTTCAACAGACGCCAAAACTACCCAAAACTACACAACCGATAAAAAAAAATTTTTTACTGATTGACAGTTGAAGTACCAACTATCAAATAACAAAATGTGTTTGACATTTCGATTACGTCAGCAAACCTAATAATTCAACTAAAGTCATCTATGAGTGAAATCCGCAATTACTTTGTTGCCAACCCAATATATAAAACTGAATGTCATAGTGTATGTCGTGGCTAAAGACTTCGAATATACTTTAATATGGCCGCGGGGGGGTATCTTAGCTTCGGTACCCTGCCGAAGTTCCATCCTTACTAGTTCTAATATTGTCATGCCTTACTTACTTACTCAGGTGGCCGTAACAACCCGTGTCCGGGTTTCGGCCGACATCATCAGCTCTCGCCAGGCGCCTCTGCTTTGCGCGCGCCTTCTCCAATCGGATACACCAAATGCGGTTAGGGCTTCCTCAGCCTGGTCCATCCATCGGAGGCATGGTCTCCCTCGTCGTCGTTGACCAGCGACCCTCGCCTCGAGCACCTTTTTCGCTGGAGCTTCGTCGTCCATTCAATGGACATGACCCAGCCAGCATAGTCGCTGCACAGTTATACGCCGAACTATGTCATGCCATTTTGTTAAATAAGCGCCCACTTTTTGAGCGTTATTTGTAATAGTTGTGCCCTACTAATGTACTTCATTTCAGTACCCCAGCGTCAATATTAACTGCTATAGTGTTTATCTAGTATTGCCACGCCCATTTGCCGAATAACGCCTACGTTTTTGACCGTAATTTTTAATAATTTTGCCTACCCCTGTACTACTATAAATTTTCGTGCCCTAGTGTCAATATTATTCGAGATACAGTTTTTCTAATATTTTCACGCCCAGTAGTCGAATATCGCCCACTTTCTTGAGCGTATTTTGTAATAATAATGCCTGCCACTGTACTAAATTGTAGTACTCTAGTCTCAAAACTATTCAAGATACACTGTTTCTCTAATATTGCCACGCCCATTTTTTGAATAATTCCCATTTTCTTGACGATAGTTTTGTTATAATTGTGCCTACCCCTACAATAAATTGCAGTACATTAATGTCAATATTATTCGAGATACAGTGTTTTTCTAATATTGCCACGCTCATTTGTTGAATAACGCCTACTTTATTGACCATAATTTTTAATTATTCTGCCTACCCCTGTGCTACAATAAATTTCAGTGCCCTAGTGTCAATATTATTCGAGATACACTGTTTTTCTAATATTGCCACGCCCAGTAGTTGAATGCCGCCCACTTTATTGAGCGTAATTTTTACTAATAATGCCTACTTCTAACCAAATTGTAGTACCATACTATCAATATTATTCGAGATACACTCTTTTTTTTAATACTGTCACGCCCATTTGCCAAAAAAACGCTAATTTTCTTGACGGTCATTTGCAATAATTGTGCCCACCACTACACTTAATTTCAGTACCCTAGTGTCAACATTATTCGAGATACAGTGTTTTACTAATATTTCCACGCCCATTTGTCGAATAACGCCCACTTTCTTGACCATAATTTGCTATAATAATGCCTACCCCTTTACTAAATTGCAGTACACTAGCCTCGAAATTATTCAAGATACACTGTTTTTTTTAATATTGCCACGCTCATTTGTCGAATAACGCCCATTTTCTTGCTCGTAATTTGTAATAATTGTGCCTATCCCTACACTAAATTGCAGTACCCTAGTGTCAATATTATTCGAGATACAGTAGTATCTAGTATTGCGAGATCTAGTATTGCCAAGCCCAGTTCTCGAATACCGCCCACTTTTTTACGGGCACCTTCGTTTTTATGATATCTATCTATTCACCAAAAGTTATGGCAATCAGGCATATGGCTTAGGAGTTATCGATGTACATACATTAAAAAAAAAAATAAAATAAAAAAAAAAAACAGTGAAACCGACGAACTTGAGAACCACCGCCTTTTTGAAATCGGTTAAAAATAAGTTGGTCGAATTTAGTTAGCTGGTCAATAAACGGTGTAAATTTGTTTTTATATTCTATATCACTTTACATAAATCACGACAATTTTCATATCATAAGAGCCGTAATTATAACAGTTTTAGTTCACTTCCGTTTCATTTTCTGGAAGTACATCCGAGTCATAAGAATTTTCACTTTTTCGTTGAAATTGAAATACAACAAAATCAAAACGAAATTTCTTTATTTTTCCATTCAATTCTACTCATAACTGACAGCAGAAATCTTTAATATTTTTCATAAATTGCTGCTATTATGTGTGGAATATATTAATTGTCCAATAACTTTTGCTGCCTTGTGACAAAATTGTCAATGTCATGCTTTTTTCTGATATGACTGACTCTTACGAAATCCTTTGATTCACTTCAGAACAAAAAATACAAAACCAAATAAATTGCTTTGTTATCGTCTATGTGTGTGATACTTCGATTACACGGTTCATTACTCAAGTTCTTCAAATATAAAGGCCAAAGCAACAGTTATAATTTCACACCAACTAGTCGATGATCAACAATTTTGGACAGCCCTATGATGAGAGTGCATACTTTGAGTGCTAATACAAATAAAAAGAAACACAAAAAAAAAATGCATGCACATACATAATTTATTGAAACATCATTGAAACTAATACAATAACTACAGCTGTTATAGTGTATGATGGACAGCAGCCGCAAAACGCTATAGAACAAATTGTGTGGCTGACCAGTAGAGAAGAAGGAAATTAAGTTGAATTCTAATGGCTCGATTCATAAAATCCTAAACATAAAACCACAAATCTGATTATTTATTAATAGGGTTGTGCAAAGTATGTGATACGTATATATAATAAGGGTAGGAAAATTGTGATGAAAAAAAATAAAAATAAATAAAAAAAGGCGTAAAAATGTGGCGATAAAACGACACTAACCAAAAAAAAAAAAAAAAAACAAAAAAAAAATAGCATTTCAGCTTTAGCAAATACGATAACAATAATTCCTACCTTATGTTGCTAGGCTATTGCCTACTTTAAGGCGTTTATCAGTACAAAATATTCTGTGAATCTGCCTCTTGATTTTATTTTTTTTTTTTTGCATTGCTTTGATTTGGTTTGGTTTAGTTTTTCTTTCTTCGTACTTTAATGTTTATGATTTTGTTGTTGTTGGCGCAAAAAAGCTTTTATAATCCTTTATCAGCTGTATGATTATCCTTTCAAGCTATTGACGAGGGAATATTTTATCTTTTTTGTGATTTTTTTGTGTTTTTTTTTTTTTGTTGCTCCTTTTTAATATTGCTGTTCTTTTTTTATATTATTTGTTTGTGCTGCCACTACACTTCCGACAGTTAGGGTCCAAGCCAAGGATACACTTTTTTCTTGCTCCATTTTTTGGGTTAAGAAAATTCTTAAATTTTTATATTACTTTTTACATTTTTCCCGTAATCTCTCTTTTACTCTCACTACCATTCTATCGATCTCTGTTTTGTCTGCCTAAAATATTTGCCAATTTTGTGGTTTAACTTCTTAGTTTTGTCTGCTTTATTATATTTCTTACTTATGGTCAAGTTAAGGTAACATGCTTAGACCTTACTTGGGAATGTGTCAATATTCTATGAATTCATAAAAATATTTGCCACATTTAAGGCAACTTGTGTTGTTTTTGTGTTAAAAGGTCTACCAACATTTATTAAAAGAAACCGCTCGTTACATGCTAAGGATGTTGCTTATGAATTCATGCGAATATTTTTGATATACTTTAATCGTAAAGCACCAAAAAAAAAGCTCATTAGACTTGTAGAATTCCAGAAAATCTGGGCATTCAAAAAAATCTTAAGTGTGGTCTTAATTCAATTTAAACACCAAACTCATGCTTATATTTTTGTTTATGAATTTATGCTCTTACTGAAAAATTACTCGATGGCTTCTTCGAGTTAAGTGTTGGGCTCATAGCTGGCAAGAAAAATATACTTACATTCATATGTTTAAAATTTTATATCTATTAAAATGCTAAAACATCTGCCAAAGTGGAGCATAGTGCAAATATTGACAGCTGCAAAAGCAAATCCATTTTAAGCTCGAGGAATATCTTTATGCTCAGAGAATAACATACATAAATACAGGCAGAGACATGGGCGTAAAGAACGAGCACAGACACATTTATAGTCACGCATAGGCAAATGGACGAACACACAGTGCATTGATTACGTATGAGGGAGGCATAAAATATTATAAATATTTACTTCAACAGTTTTTAAAACTTTTAAACAATATATTTTCCATCCTTTATAAAATTAAAAAATTAAACTTGGCGCAGTGGCTTCTCTTGGCAAAAAAACTCGTACTCATCAGTGATCGGACTTTTGTAGAAATTTTCTGATGATGCAAAAACAATGTTCTTAACCCATTAAAGCCTGACATATATCGGCTCGTACGACCCCAACGCGTACTGCGTAAGGGGTATATTAACTTTGTCATTCCGTTTGTAACGCCAAGAAGGAGGCGTGGTAGGTATAGAAAAGTGTATATATTTTTGATCAGCATCATCTCCTGAGTCGATTTCCGTGTGTCCGTCTGTCTGTCTGACTGTTGATACGATTACAGCCGTAATTTTGAAGCTATCGCGATGACATTTAAAATATAAGTTTATTTCTAAAAAAGGAAGATCAAGTTCGAAAATAGGCCAAATCGGATGAAAACCACGCCTACTTCCCATACAATGAGACTTTATTTTAACCGTAAAATGTTTTTAAAATCCACAAAAAGTAAAGAAATGCCTTGAAATTTGAGACATAAGCTTTGATCTTCAACATAAATACTTGCTATGAAATTTAGAAAAATCGGATGAAAACCACGCCTACCTCCCATACAAAGTGACTTTAATTTAAACGTAAAATCTCTTAAAAATCCACAAAAATTAAAGAAATGTCTTAAAATTTTGCACATAAGCTTTGGTATTTAATATAAGCCATCTCTATGATATATGACAAAATCGGATGACAACCACGCCCACTTCCCATACAAAGTGGCTTTGTTTTAAAAGTAAAACTCTTAAAAATCCACAAAAATTAAAGAAATCTCTTGCACATTTTGCACATTAGCTTTGATATATAATATAAACCATCTCTATGATATTTGGCAAAATCGGATCAAAACCACGCCTATCTCCCATACAAAGTGGCTTTATTTTAACCGAAAAATCTCTTCAAAATCCACAAACATTAATGAAATGCCTTGAAATTTTGCATTTAAGGTTTGATCTTCAATATAAATCAGAGCAATGAAACTTGGAAAAATCTGATGAAAACCACGTCTACATCCCATACAAAGTAGCTTTATATTAACCGTAAAATCCCTTTAAAATCTGCTCAAATTGCAGAAATGTCTTGGGATTTTGCACATAGACTTTTTTATATAATATAGACTATCACTATAACATTTGGCCGAATTAGATGAAAACCACGCCTACCTCCCATACAAAGTGACTTTATTGAAAACGTTAAATCGCTTAAAAATCTGCAAAAATTACAGAAATGTCTTGAAATTTTGCATGCAAACTTTGATATTTAACCACTAAGCCTCTCTTTGATATTTGGCAAAATCGTATGAAAACCACGCCTACCGTAAATACAAAGTGACGTCATCAAAAATTTTCGTAAATATATAAAACTGAATGACAACGTGTCTGTATGTACCCAAGTTCCGCCCACGTCGTTTATCCAACCCATACATATATTCTTCGGTAAAATGTGGGATCTTTATACTAGAAAATTGGGTGCGGCATTTTACTTTGTTTTTAAATTACTCTAGTGGCAGCTTAGGGTAAAAGTAAATTAAGCGTATGATAAAAATATTTTTGCAGATTATACATAAAAATTTTACAGACGTCTAAAGACTTCGAATATACTTTAATTCGGCAGCGCGGGGGAGTATTTTAGCTTCGGTACCCTGCCGAAGATCCATTCCTTACTAGTTTTTTTTTTTCAACTTTACAATAAAATATGTACTTGCCTTTTATATGAAAACTTGATATAATTTCTGCGATTTCCTCTTCTCTATTCATTTTTTGAATCTGGTTTTTTTTTAAATTTTCAAAAGTAAAAAAATTTTACATACGAGTGTAAAGGTTATATTTCTGTATAGAATGTTTTATTGAATTGTTGTAACATAGTATACCAACTTGTTCAAAAGGAAAGGCTCATTCACACTGTGAACCGGACTTAAGTGTACGATTCGAAAATTTTCGTGCCTTCGATTTTTACGATGGAAGAAAAAATTGAGCCTGATTCACTCACCTGATGCCTGGTTTGCGTGTCATACTCGTATACCCGTATGTCTCAGCACCAGTAATGATGGATTCGATGAATGATTCGTCGTTTTCGACCATTTCCAGCATGTCTTTCGCGATAGCTCGGTGCAACTCGGTGTCTTTTTTGCATGAAATTGAGTTCTTTCGGTAACAACATCGCAGCGACACGTCTCAAGCCCAATTCATTCTTCAAAATGTTCTGAACGGATCCAATTGATATGCTGACGTCCTCTGCTATCTCTCTTATCGTCAATTTGCGATTTTTGACCAACATTTCTTTGATTTTTCCAACGTTTTCTTCGGTAGTCGAACACGATGGCCGCCTTCTACTTCCACTAGAGTCGTCTTCTACTTCGTCTTGGCCGATACGATAGAGCAGGTCACCGTAACATTTCACCAACATTTTACGCGTATCGGCACAGTTGAAACCATTTTTCACACAAAATTTGATACAAGCTCATTGCTCAATTTTTTTCTGCCATCGTAAAAATCGAAGACACGAAAAAAGTTGTTGTAAACAAAACACTGCCACTTTACCTAATGTCAACGAGAGACGCAGATATTTGGCAGCCTTGTCATAGACACATGTGGCAACCTACTAAAAAATTTTCGAATCGGACAGTTAAGTCCGGTTCTTAGTGTGAATGAACCTTTCTTTTTGAACAAGTTGGTATGTATTAATAAAACGTATAATTTATCCAAGTATTTCTAAATTGATTTTTGATATCAATTTTCTTCGAAAAATTTAGCAGTTGGTTGAACAATTAAATCTCTTGCTTCTTTACTTAAGAGACTATGTGAAATTTTCTTTGAATTTCTGAAACTAGATATAAATGGATTAGATGATATCATAAGCACTCGAAATAGGTCATCATTTGTTTTTTGCCTTGAAAACTTTCGGGTGTTATGTTCCCTATGGAACCTATAATCCTTAGTTCTTTTCTCTTGCGCTTCTTCACATAGCTCTCCAACATGTAGGTTATGATAGTTTATGATTTGTTCGCCATGCATTAAAACCTTATGCAGTGTGGGAGACATGGCACGCCAAGGATATAATTTACTGTATAATTCTGTTATTTCCTTTTCATACTGTCCAAAACGCTCTGCTGAAATATATGCTCATTGCAGCTAATAACCTGTAAGATGGTTCGCAACATTGATATGAAGACCTCATCAATTCCAGTGATTTTTTGATGTAGTGTGGGGATCAGCAAAAAATCTTCTGGCTGTGTTGCCATAGTTGCTGCTGCCAGTTCCAAGCTTCGGGGTGTCAAGAATGAGTCCCACTTTGTGGAACTCAGCTTGAATTTGTTCACTTTTGTTCTTCACGCATAGTTTTTAATTGTGTGCTTTCCACCAAAATTCAAGTCATACCAGACTTTCAAAATGTGCTTCATAAAGCGAATTTTGGCATGCAGCGGTGAAATACCAAATGTATAACCCAGTTTTTGGCACTCATCAGTTAAAGCTTCGCTCAATTTGCTTCCATAAGCGCCGCAAATAATGCATGATCGAGTGTATTTCGTGTCAGTTAATACCTGCGTTACCTTACCATCGACCATTGTGAGAAACAATTTATGGTAAATGGTGATATTTTTCCCGTTCAAAATGAAGGCGAAATCTTCCAAAGTGTCTATTCGGGTATTAATGGCCGCTACTTCTTCCTTAATGATTTCCGCAGTTTCCTTGTGAAAGGCAAGTTTCATTGGTCTGCAGTATTTTGTAGATGAAGGACTCGGATTTTTCCATATATTCGCAGTCTGACTGTTCGTACTTGCTGCTTTAAAAGTTGATGGATCTTCATGATGGCTCCTTCAGTAGCCGAAGGAGGCCGCGTCGCTTACGCCTTCTTCAAGAATTTGATTGTACTCTTTTTGTGCCGATGAGCCATCGTAGCCCCATTTAGAGATCTGCTGCAAATCTCATCTGCAGAGCTTGATAACCTCTTCTGGCATAGTTTGCTGTATTCGCTCAGCAGTATGGTCCAACAAAGATTGCAATTTAACCTCAGCTGATGTTTCTGTTATATTTTCTTCTTCTATTTTGAGCATGCAGCGGTCTTTCGCAGTTACGATGGTTCTGTAATTTGGGTAGCAGTGTACATCGTTGGCCATTGTGGAACTTCTCACCTCTTCATATTGCTGTTTTGTCATTTTAGTATTCATGAAGAGTGCCAATGCTGAATCCGGAGATAAGCACTTGGTGGCGTTGTCGTTCTCCTGTGTTTGCTGAGGTGTTGGAAAGGCAGTTAATACCCTTCTTGGACGATTTGGACAAGCTTTGGATGCACGTTCAACAATCTCAGATTGCAAGTGGTTTCGTGTGGAGTTCAATTGCTGCAGATAGGCTTTTCGACAAACTCTTTACCACAAGTTTCCGAGATATTCTGAAGTTTTGTTCTTTGAGAGCGGACAGAACTCTCAGTGAAATGCTTCGAAGGTCTTCCTCTCTTAGTATTCTGTTCATCTCCTTCTTGAAGATCGATATCAGAATCACTTTCCTCGTCTAATTGACAATCGTATTCATGAAATTTTTTTAGCCAAGTTTCGTTTGCCAGCTTAAATTTCGGCATCGATTTCGAGCAGTGGTTAAAGCGCTTTTTTACGCTGTGTAGAATATTTGTAACCTTTATTGATACAGCTACCATGGTATTGTGACTGACAATATTTTTGCCGCGACGATAACATCATTTCTAAATTTGTTTACCAAGTACAAATTAGCAACAAACTCGTAAGTTACACTTTCCATAGCTGTTATGATTACGCGTAAGAGTTTTTGTGGGAAATATATTTGCTATTTAGATGCTCGGCTAAATATATAAAAAATGTGCGCAAAAAGGATTCTACTTGTTAACCAACCAACCAACCAATTTCTACCTATGGCGTTACCTGTGCTTACATATAACCACATAAAAACGCTTGATTAATACGTTTTCGTGCAAATGTGAACGCTTCAGCAAACGACATGCACAGGTTATGCGTGTGTCGTATAAAAATAGTTCAGTTCATATAAGATGCCTACTTTTATTTTCTAAAAAAGTGCTCTCGAGCGGCGAATGGCGTTTATAGTATATTCGGGAAAAAGTTCTGAAATACTTAAAACTTTCCAAAAAAATATAACCAAGCTCTGCCGTAACACGACGGTGTATTAGTTTTCTCGAAAATTGTTTAAAAAATAGACTTTAAAAAAAATATCTGATAAAAATACATACTATATAATTATAATATCGCTACCTTAATGTAGAAAGGCCCTAACTCAATATTTTTTAACATTATAGGGGGGAAAAAAAACTTGTTAAAGAACAAAGTTCTGCAATTTCTGCAGTAAAAAGAATTGTTCATTGCTACATCACTTATAGGTTTTAATAAAAAAATTTGTTTGTAAAAAATTCGAAACTACAGAACTTTATTTTTTATAAAGTTTTTTCCTTCTCCTATTGAGTTAGGGCCTTTTGAGTTAGGGCCTTTCTATATTAAGGTAACGATATATAATTATATAATATAAATATAATTTTTTATAAGGCATTTTACTGACTTAAATTAAAAAAAAAAAAATTGTTCAAAAATGTTTCACCGTCCAAAATTTTCACATCTTCAAACTTCAACAAAATATTTAAAAAATTCAAATTCACAAAAAAATGAGAATGGTCCTTTCTATTTTTACGCCGTTCAATACGTTTCCATTGACCTATGAACGTGTAAATTTGCATGTTTCTTAACTAAAGTATGTTTAACTTAATTGCATCATTAGATTTTTGAAATAGTGAAATGTGAAAAACGATTTTTGTCCGCCAAATTTTGCCCGTGTACCTCTTTGTGACATAGGTGAGATTGCAGGTGCAACTGCCAGGAATGTCAAGATATCGATGCCATGCTTTTTTTAGTTTCATAGAAGACATCTGAGGCTATCTGGAAAAGGTGCGTTCGATAGCTCAAGCTGCGTTCGATAGCAATGTCTGAGTTTGGTATACCTGCAAAGTGTAATCAACTTTCTAATCTAATCAACTTCTCAACTATGACGTTGAGCAACACATGCAGCTCTGTCAAGGTAGGAAATGGCCTCTCGGAAACCCACGGGTCCGTTGATGGAGTGTGCACTTATCTACTGGTTGTTCGTTCCATGAACTATTACCCTTGGTCTGGTGATCCAAGTAATTTAGCCTTTTGGCAGGTGTACTCGTAAAACCAGATTCGTTCTGTGGGCCGTGGCAAGTAGGCATGCCACCCAAGTTCGTATAACTTTTGTTTTTGTTATAAAATTATATCGTTTGTCACTTTTTCCCTTTAAAACAGTTGTGTTTGTCCTGCTATATTATATTTTTTTCAATAATTGGCAGTCGAAAGTAGGCGTAGCAAAGTTCGTATAGCCTATACAAATTTGATTAGAATAATGAATCTTTTGGTTACTAAATCGTTCAAATCGATTCAGTAGCGCTCGCGTTAAAGTGGAACACACATACAATATTGCAAGTACAAAGATTATTTAAAAAATTATTTGTAACCACTTTATTATTGGTTATCTAATAACTATGTACTTTTTGCCTTTTTATGGTGCACTGTACAGCGCATAGACACCAGCACACAGACAGCTTAAGTGGAGCTGCAGTAAAATTTGAAATTTCCGTTTTTATTTTTCACATTACTATATAGAGCTGTTTAAGCTTTACGATTGCTGCGTATGAAATATTAAACGGAAGTTAGGTTTCTATATGAACATTACTGCGAGCTCTTATGGCCTGTGTGTGTGTGTGTGTGCGTGTATGTGACGCAACATGCTTGCTGATTCAGCTGCTATTGCATGCTGCATGGGGATTAAGCTCAAAGTTAAACAAACACACACACACACACACAACATACCAAATCAAGTTATCTTGCTAAACACAAATCGCCTGCTTTTGTCATCCCTCCCCCCCGTCCCCTCCCTACAAATCTTACCTAACCGTTCAGGTTCGATTTTTGGTTGTATTAACACTTTAGCAGCCAACGCTGACCTTGCTTTAAAATTCCTTACGTAGCTACAGGAATGTACATCAAAAGCAATTCCCTGCGCTTGATGGGATGTATGTACATATATAGATTTGTGTGCTCAAAACTTTCCATCATTTTTCAGCTTGTATACGTTTGATCTGTGCAGAGCATACAATTTTCTTAAACTCTGACACCTTTCCATCAATGCTTCAGTAAACGATGAAAGCTTTAATAAAGATACCAATAATTTTTCAGCTTACCCGTAGAAACGTGAGTGTACGCTTAGGTCCTAAGAGAATTTAAATAATTTAGAGGTTTTTTTTTTGCATTGAAAAAGGAAAACAAAAAACTGGTGCAAAAATACAAAAATGTTGATATTACTTATAAATCATCTAGTTAAATATACGCCAAAGGTTATCCGTTCTGCGTGCTTTATGGAAGTCATTCTTTTTATGGCTGTACAATTTTCACCAAATGGGATCTACTATTTTATGCAATTTTAAATTTTATGCCAGCTCAATAGCAGCAGTTCGAGATGAAAGAGTTAGTATTGTGTGCTGTTCGTAGACATTCTGCGTATTTATTATATGTTACATCTTGATAATTGGTCTAAAATTTTCGGAGAGGTAAGCCTTCTGATCAAATACCAAAGACTCTAATTTAAACATAATATTAAAAGGCAGTGAATGGTGATAAGAAATCAACTAGTATCAATAAACTAACAGTCGCAGTGTCTTGGAACCCACGTCACTCTTGACAACACCTCTTTCGAGGTTTTGAAGGTCTTCACCTACTAGGGATCCAGCTTAAACTCCATCAACGACATCAGTATTAATATCAAAGAAAGGGTGACTGTTACCAGTAGGTTTTACTTTGGACTCAATAGGCAATTATAATGCACAACCCTTCCTCGACGAAAACTCGACAAAAGTGACACTCTATAAGACACTAATCATGCCCATCCAATTATATGCAACACAAACCTGGACGCTAAGTAGTTCTGAGAAATACACTTTGGGAGTATTCAATCCATCGCTAAATCTACGGATCATTCTGCGTCAATGGCGAGTACCGTATACGATGGTACGATGAGCTGTATAAGCTTAATGCCGACATCGGCATAGTCAAGTGCATAAAAACCTAGCGACTCCGCTGGCTAGGTCATTTCATGGAATACAACACTTCAGCCATGAAAGTATTTGATTCGGTACCCAGCGGAGGTCTGCTGGTCTGGAAGTTCCAAGTGGAGGACAACTTGACAAAACTTGGAGCAGAAATTGCTGGCATAAATTCTTAAGGGGGGTGATACCTTTAGACAGGATGAAATTAGTCATATTTAATGAATTTTTTTTAAGTTCATTACATAATTGGATCATTATACCCAACGCGTGCTGGGTTAAGGGCCATATTAACTTTATCATTCCGTTTGTAACGCCAATGAGGGGGCGTGGCAGGTATAGAAAAGTATATATATTTTTGATCAGCACCACCTTCTGAGTCAAATTCCGTGTGTCCGTCTGTCTGTCCGTATGTCCGTCTGTCGATACGATTACAGCCGTAATTTTAAAGCTATCGCGATGAAATTCAAAATATATGCTTCTTTTTAACAAATACAAATCAAGTGCGAAAATGAGTCAAATCGGATGAAAACCACACCTACCTCCAATACAGAGTGACTTCATTTTTACAGTAATGTCTCCAAATTTTGGCCGTAAGCTTTGATCTTCAATATAAATTCTGACTATGAAATTTGGAAAAATCAGATGAAAACCACGCCGACCTTCCATTCAAAGTGGCTTTATATTAACCGTAAAATCTCTTGAAAAGCTGCGCAAATTAAAAAAGTTCTTGAAATTTCCCACAAAGGCTTTGCTATTTAATGTAGACCATTACTATGATATTTGACAGAATTGGATGAAAACCACGCGTACATCCCCATACAAATTGGCATTGTTTAAAACGTCAAATCGCCTAAAAATCCACAAGAAATGCACATTAGCTTTGATATAAAGTATGAACCATTTCTATGATATTTGGCAAAATCGAATAAAAGTCACGCCTACGTCCCATACAAAGTGACATCATGAAAATGTCATCATTACAAAAAAAAACTTTCATTTTCCTAACTCCACCCACATCATTTATCCAACACATTCTCTTGGCAGAACCGCTGCTTTCACCGCTATCGAAAAGCAACCAGCCAAAGTGGGTTTGACGATAAATGAGGTTAAAACAAAGTATATGCCGTCTGCAAGCAAGGGAGCGCGGCGCTTAGGCTCCCACGTTTCATCCGGCAGCTATAACTTTGAAGTAGTCAAGGAGTTCGTATACCTTGGCACCGCCATCAATAACAACAACGATGTCAGCCTGGAGATAAAGCGAAGAACAATAACTGCTAATAGGTGCTACTAAGGGCTCAGAAATCCCATGTATGTTTCTTTATAGAGGGCCCCTGCCATTATAGCTCAATCCCTCTGGGTTCTAAACTTTGGAGTTATAGTTTATGAATGATCAACCGTATTAAAAAATGCACATCCTAAAAGGATGTGCACCTGAAATACTCTTCCAGACCTGTAATTTACAAGTACATTAGAAGAGCAACCACGTACTAGTTTTCACATTCACAAACACAATAGCATTACTCTGTGCCCTATTCTGTAAAAGCAGTATGCAATAATAATTCCATACTGCCCTTAATAGTACCAGTTTAGCTACCGGTAGATGGCGTACCTTCATTACCATCTACTGGTTGAGACCACGAGACCTATCCAATCTCTTGCATACTAAGCAGGAATGCCAGCCCGGTCGTACAACTGCGCGACCCCGCCGGTCAATCTAGACCTGTGCAAGCGATGTGCACAAACCACAGCCAGCACGAGTCTCCCCGAAGGGCCAACCCATGATAGTCACCTGGGCAACTCGGTCCCGTCGAAAATGAGGGTCTACAACATCCCAGCAAAGAGACAAAAAATTCTTATATACATATAAAATACATATATAAGAACTTTTGTTTTTGACCGTGCACATAGCACTGTTTCGTATCTGACTGGCACTTCCATACAAGGCATGGTTTTATCACCATACCCTATATGAAGCGCCTACGATTTAATTTGACCTGTGCCCAGCGTCACAGGTCGCCTTTGTGCCCACATACGTGACACTCCTTGTGCCCTAAGACACCATTTTTGCCTTTTTGTTGACCATATAGGCCATGTCTCCATGCCGTGGATAGATAAGGTCACCTCACTATTTTCGACGGGTTTGACTATCCCCGTGCTAACAAGTTTTATGGACCATTGATATTCCATCGCAGGCTTTTTTCAATATGTTATACATATTGACCTGCTACCAAGATGGGCGCCACCCCGAGCTCTTGGTTGGCTCTAGCCTTTTACAGCATGGGACGTATCCCATAACCAACCCTCCTCCTTTATCCTGGCTTGGGACAGACAGGCCGAAACCTGGCGGAGTTACTAAGGGCTCAGTAAGCAACTCAGTTCCAGAGCCCTCTCTCGATTGGCAAAACTAACAATCTACAAGACGCTCGTTCTACCTTCCTTCTTTATGGCGCTGAGGCATGGGTAGTTTCGCAAACTGACGCAGCTGCTCTTTGTGTATTTGAGAGAAAAGTTCTTTGCAAAATCTTCGGTCCTGTTCGAGTCGGCGACTATCGCATTCGAATGAGCCACGAGCTGTATGAGCTCTATGAAAACATTGACGTAGTTCGGAGCATAACTGTGCAGCGACTATGCCGGCTGGGTCATATCCATCGTATGGACGACGGAGCTCCAGCGAAAAAGATGCTCAAGGCGAGGGTCGTTGGTCAACGACGACGAGGGAGGCCATGCCTCCGATGGATGGACCAGGCTGAGGAAGCCCTAACCGCACTTGGTGTATACGATTGGAGAAGGTGCGCGCAAAGCAGAGACGCCTGGCAAGAGCTGATGAGGTCGGCTCAAACCCGAACAAGGGTTGTTATGGCCACCTAAGTAAGTAAATAAGTACGTTATTATATAGTTTACGCCTTAGTTTTGGTGTATTTTTCCTTATTATAAAAATAGTGCAAATTTTATAAATATTTACGAAGGCAAGGTGAAAAGTATTTAAAAATTAGAACAGATGGCACCACAATCTCAAATGCCATTTGACATATCTGAAGTACGATTTTTAACTAACGTAGAATTTTCAGACTGATACTTCGTTCAGTTCTGTGTTGAAACCCATATTATAAGCAAGCAACCTTGACGATTTCTATAAATGTGGAAAGCTTGAATTTTTTGTTGTTATTTTTAAACACTGGCATCATTCAACAATGTTTTTATAACTGAATACACATATGTTAGTAGGCACAAGTATCAAAATGTGACCTTGTAGGGCTTACATGGTTTATTTTCTTTTATTCCCTCCTGGTAAATCATTCATTGAACATAGTTTAATAAGATTGAGTGTTCAAATCTCATTCTTTAATACAGTAAATTATAGTTTTCCAGACTTTTAAGATGTTGTAGATAAAAAAAAATTTTTTGATTACATTCTGAAAAGAGCCTTATATCTATCACTAAAATTACAACTGAACTCCCAAAAGAAAAAACTAAAAATGGCCTTAGATGAAACGAAATTTAGTGCAAGTATTTAAAAAGAAAATTGATGCTTATTTAAGTTGGAATTCTTTGAAACTAACCTAATTAAAGTATTTTTGTGAGGAGAAAAAGAAAAATAGTCCTTTTAATATAAAAATAAGAAATTTAAAATTCTACGAAACAATTCCTATCGAAGTTAATATGAATATAAAAATAGCTTTTTTGTTATTGAATTATATGAAATTCGAAAAATTGTAACTAAATATGACAGCTTTTAAGTTATGTACATATATATTTTTTTAGCGTATTCAAGTCACTAACATACGAGTATATGAGGCCAAATTTTAAACATTTTTTTGCTAGAATAGAAAGAACTGCTTGATAAAAAGGTTTCAAAGTTTCGTGAAACTATTTTATAAAAAGAGATTCTTTTATAACCGAAGGGCTTATTGCCGATAACCATTTTTTCCCTTATTTTATTAGTTCAATTTTTTTACTCTCTTTAATTGGTTAAACTATAGCTTATTCAGCTCTTAAATATCTGTAGCAATCATGAAAAAAAAAACTACACAAACTAAATGTCGGCCTACTTTAGAAGCAGTGATGCTTAATAAAATCTCAAAAATATAAAAATTACACCTTTCTCCTCGTTTAAATGAACGATCTTTAATAAGCAGTTTAATAAACAGTGCTGTTTTGAAACAACACAAAATATTTATCCAGCCAATAAACCTTTTTTCGAATATAAAATTATTTAAAAGAAGAAATCTTTTAGCATCTTCTTCGAGTCGTTAACTGTAGAAACATGTGAATTATCAGTGGCTCAGTTAATCAAGTTCCTCTCCACCAACTCCACTGCCACCTTTAATTAGAAGATTTAAGTTTTATATAGTGACGGTTAATCATCTTATCACGATTCAATGGATGGGGGAAGAAGATGAAAAGGCAAATGCTGAGAAAGAACAACCGGGTCCGAAAATGCCCTATGACGTATCGTTAACGAGATGCAAACAAAAAACCAAAAATTAGACTTTCTTTGTACTTACACCCTTCAGGCTTTGTACACCCCTCCCCGACTTTTATTATGTTTGTCACTTAACTAGTCCAATCAAAGTTCCGCAGTGACACTTTATGCTATCAACCTTTCCATCCATACCCCCTTTTGGAAAAATAAATTTACCAAGCAATGTATATTTTATACATACTATATAAAAATATTTTAAATTTTCAATTCCATAAAAAGAGAGTACGCATTTTTAAACAGCCAGCAAAAGCAAACTTACTTGTTACCCCAAATTTTCTTTTAGAAATCCACAAATCCACAACAAGCACACTTTTAACCACACCTTAGCTTAGGGGACGCACTTATTTACGAATTAGCAATTTTTTTTTTTTTTTTTTGCTATTTGAACAATTTTTAATATATCTCCATTAAATTTTTGTAATTCTCCATTAAATTTTAATTTTCAATTTTGTTCAGCAACATTGTTCGTGTAGACTAAAATATGATGATAACATTTTCAATAGAAAAGTCAACATGTTTCATTAAAATTCCACTTTTACTGCAACATGTTGCTTATTCATCTCTGTTCAATTTCCGAAAAACTTGCGCATACGCAGAAGTTATGGAAAATATTATGCTCAATTCGGAAAAATCCCAAATTTGCTTACGCTCTACAGCTAATTGAGAGCAAGACAATAAAAAATATATTTTCTATGTTGCAAGAGATTAAAAAATATGTTGCTGACTATTGTGCTTCGGGTAACAACAAACTAAGTCAGTGGGTCAGCAATGTTAAGCAGGCGAATATGCTTCGTGTGATTACGAATGCGAGTGGGTGTTTTACTAGTACCAAGCCGAGCCTACAAACTCAAGTGTGCGTAAGAAATGAACACTCACACAAACTCACCCACACATTGGTAAGCAAATGAGTATTGCACGGATTACTATAGCTCTTTTGTTTGCGTATCAAAATAACAAATACTAGGAATAATTTATTTTTTCCTTATAATTTTCAACTTATTGCCTTTTATTCTACGAATACGTTTTTTTACAATTTATTCAATTTAGTTAAAGTTAAAAAAAGTTAACGTAAAAAAAGTAAGATTTTCAATGATAAACAATTTGAAATTCTGGAATTTCATAAACTATTACGACGTTTCGCAATAATACTTGAAGTGGGTGAATATTAAAAAAGTTATTAAAAAATATTGTAGCTAATAAAAATTTCGTAGAAAACTGCAAGGTTATGCAAATAATTTGTATTTATTTCGTAAATTTATTTATTTTCTAATATAAAAATAATATACATAATAATATTAATAATATTTAGTTATATAGATAAAAATATAATAATATTTTTGTAAATTAATTTCGACCTCTTTTCATAAGTTTTATGTTATGTTTATAGCTCTAAATTATAAATGAAGAGTTATATTTTTGAGCTCAAGGTCTTTGTTGCTTTCTGAAGAAAATAACCAACAACAATAATAACCTTTTTATAGTGTAAAAATCACACAGCAGGCTAGACAGCTGTCTCGTTGGCCACTACACCAACTCATCAGTAGCCTTGCATGATAGGCCATGATCCATCAAGCTGTTCATATTAATTTGTTCTGTCCATTTCACAAGTAAATTACTTGGAACTATATGTGAACATGGTGTACAAATAATATGCAGCAGCTTAAAGTTCTTCTAATTTTAGAAGCATGCTTTATTTGGTTAAAGTAAGCTCTTTTTTCAAAGATAGATCAAATCTTTTTGCAACTCAAGGCAGGGCCTTTAGCTAGCGAAATATTGGTCGCAAGACTAACAAACTTTTTTCAAAATAAGAAAACACTAAAATAATAATAAAAATGGAAACTTAAAGGGGGGGTTTTGAACAAATTTTTTTTTTTTTTTTAATTATTTTTGTGATCATTCAACAAAAATGATGTCTATTAAACTCATCGTAAAATCATAAAAGAAATTTTTTCGACGTTCGGGAAAGCATATTTATCAATAATTTGTCAATTTGAAGCAAAACGTATGTTCGAAATTATTTATAAAAGAAAATTTTTTTTTGATATTTATAAAATTACCCGAATTCACCCCTTAAAATAATTTTAGAAAAAAATTGAACTCAAAACCCCCCCTAACAGTTTTCATTTTTATTATTATTTTACCGTTTTCTAATTTGGAAAAAAATTTGTTAGTTCTAGAAGCAACATTTTTCTAGCTACGGCCCTGACTCAAGGCTATGTTGAGGTTAGTTTTTGTTCTATCTATTTTCACAGTCAGTCTTAATTTCAGCAGTTTTCTGTTAAATTGAACTATGACGGCATGAAGATTTTTCTTTTTTTTTTTGAAAACTAAGATTTTAATTCGAAAATATAACTCTTAATTAATAATTGAAAAATTATTACAGTTATAAACATAACATAAAAAATATCCGTAAACTTCAAGTAAAGTTATAATAAATTAAAAAGAAAAAATATAAGTACAGCAGTAAATAAATAAAAAACAATTGAACTTAAAATTGTGGTAAAAAAATAAATTTCATAAATAAAAAATGACAAAACTGCCAAATCAGCATGCACTCGCAATATCTTGTTAGAATTAAGTATTTCAAATCAGTAGATAACATATTTCTGGCTGTAAGATATCATTAGAAAATATGGTTAAGTTGAATGATATTCGTATGTATTGTATGACAAATAGTAAATTTCACTCAAAACTAATATATGATGTTATATAAAATTTAATGTCATACATATTTTATGCACTCGTCCAACTGGCAGTCTTTGAAATCACTCCCCTTTACATACACAAATATTTCAAAAGTACCGAAAGGTTTTTCAGTTTTAAAAATATTAAATTTTATTAAAATTTAATTTTATTGTAAATATTGCTCTAATTTTTATCAATACAATGAACATAATAACACGCACCTAATAAAACGAAAAGACAGCTAAAACTATTTTCAAGCCAATCAAATTTAGAAAAGACATTTAAAACACCTTCAACAAGAGTAGCGGCTTCAAAAACCAAGGAACAAGAGCAATTAAGAGCAGCAAACGAAGCTTAAGCAACGTTTTATGTCGAACTGAAGTGAGAATTCTTACTCTAAGGCAACCATAAAAGAGAATTATAACTTCACATTCAAAACGAACATTAAAGTGTTATAAAAAAAGACACAGTTTCAATAGTAACGTTAGTGTGGACGTAGAATTTTTGTTTGATATATTTGCTGATGTTGTTCTTGTTGCCTTTGTTGTTTAAAAGTAAATATAATGCAATTTTTGTTTAAGAAATTGAACTAAATATTTCGGAATAATATGAGTTTACTATTTTTTTTTTTTTGCAGTAAAGAACTTGATATATATATTTTAAATTTAGTTGAAAATTTAAATTTTAACAAACAAAATATATTTTTAATATGTAATGTATATAAAATTAGTTCAATAAATAATTCAAATTTATTATATTTCAAAAATGAATGAAGTTTTAAACAGCATAACTTCCTGCCAGTCTCTATATATGTAAGCCTGCACAGTAGTAAAATAATTTTTTGAATTATTTATATATTACACTGCACAACAGTATGTATGATGATTGGGTTATTTTACATGATATTATTCCAATTTTTAATGACGATTTCAAATATGTGACTGGAATTTCTGTATCAGCTCTAGTTAAAAAAATAATGACACTTAGGTGTTTTTATAGTAAAACACAATATATATAAAAAAATCCTACTTTATTTAGTTCTTAAGTTGAAAAAAACATTCTTTTATTTGTTTTCCTTGCTGAAGCTGAAGGAAGTGTGCTGTTCTGAATGCTCCAACAATAGTCAGCCATCATGTGTGCGTTCCAGTAGCCTTGATAGCGTTCCTCCATCGTACGGAGATCCTGGTGGAATCGCTCTCCCTGTTCTTCACTAAGATCCCCAAGATTGGCGGGAAAATAGTCCAGGTGGTTGTGCAGAAAGTGTAATTTGATGCTCATGTTACAACCAACCATTTGAAAATGACTCATTAGTTGTTCTACGTGTTGGGAGTAGTCAGTACTTTTCTTATTTCCCAAAAAATTTTTAACAAGCCAAACAAACTCATTCCATGCGTTTTTCTCCATCTCTGTCATAATGTCCGTAAAATTTGAATCTTAATTAACGATCTTATTTGTGGCCCTCCGTCAAAAATGCCTGCTTTTATCTTTTCGGCACTCAATTTCGGAAACTTTTTTGATAGGAAAAGAAAACAATTTCCATTTTTGTCAAGACCCTTTACAAATTGTTTGATAAGTCCTAGTTTAATATGTAACGGAGGCAAAATTATGCGATCCCTTGAAACTAATGGTGGGTTTATCACGTTCTGTTGTCCTGGAACTAGCGCTTCCCGAGTAGGCCAATCTTTTTTATTCCAATGTTGATTTTTAGCTCTACTATCCCACAAGCAAAGAAAACAGGGATACTTTGTGTAACCACCTTGTTGGCCTAAAAGAAAGTTTACCATTTTTAAATCAACACATATGATCCAGTTGTGTTCCACATATTTAATTTTTTCCAAAACCAGAGCGATAATTGAATATTCTTCTTTTACTTTTGTGGAATGAGCAATAGGCAACGACCCTAATTTATTTCCATTGTGTAAGAGAACACATTTTAGACTCCGTTTTGATGAGTCTATGAATAAACGCCACTTATTAGAAACATAATTTCGTAATCCCATTGCAGCCATTGAGCCAGGTACATCTTTACAAAATACGAAGTCATCTTCTTCAGCAAAATATTTGAGGAGACTTTGTTCTCTTGTGCGGTAATAACAAATTCTGGTTTCTTCTGTTACTAAGTATCTTTCTTTTAGCCTAGAAGCCAAAAGTTCTGAAGCAGACTTTGACAGTCCTAGATCTCTGATAAGATCGCTTAAATCATCTTGGTTGAATGGTTTTGGAGTTTTCAGGTCACATTCAAAGTCACTATCACTACTGTTAGTTTTCGCCTCAAAATCCATATGCTCATCCTGTGAAGAATCATCTTGAGGTTCAAGTGATGTCATACGACTGAAAACACGTCTATATGCAGACCGTATGCATGGATATTCCCATTTGGCACGATTTTTTCGGTTAATGCCATTAATGTTCACCAAACAGAAATAACAGTCATCGTGATGGTTCACGGGTTCATTCCAGATCATAATGGTTTCGTTCCTAAATCTATTCCTTTTCTTATTTGTCCACAAACGCAGAAACTCAACGCACGTTTTGCATACCTTTTGCGGAATCCAAGGCTTATCTTTAATTTCCAACGGGTGACCAAAGTAATTTTTGTAAGCAACTTTCACGAATGCTGTCACATTTAAACGGTTTTCTTTAAACATATACTCTCCGCAAATGAAACAAAAATGATTCCGATCATTCACACAAACTCGTTTTAACGATGACATATCAAATTGTATTAAGAAAACTAGATATTTTTTTAATTATCACCAAATTAATACTGCAATAAATTAATTTTTTATTGACAGCTATAACTCGTAAACAAGAGCTGTGACAAAAAAAAGGAAGGTAAATTTAGAATCAGCGAAATCAAAGTAGTAAACATCATGTGATAAAAGTCATTCATCATTCAAAAAATGTAATTTTGTTGTGCAGTGTTATTTATTGTATTAATTTTGCTGAATATTAACAAAAACAATAACAACCCAACAAACAAAATGATTCACTAATGTTATCGTTTACGTATCGCATTCTCGTACATTTCATTCATTAGCAATTATTAATGGCGTGTGTTGGAATAACAGGGGCAATACGCACCACTCCAACCAGCGCAATGGAGGTTTTGTTAGGTATGCTACCGTTGGATTTAGAAATAAAGAAAACGGCAGCGCTAACATCCCTCAGGATGTTACTATCCTGTGCACTGAGGCTGGGGAGGTTCGTGTCTGTATACCAGGCGGAAATGCTTGGTGTAGTGCATGCGCTGGACCACTTGATAGATGGACGGGTAAATGGCAAGAAAATTGTCATTGCCCTTGACAATCAGTCGGTGATTAGGTGCATGCAACGGACAGATATTACTTCTAGGTTGGCCATAGAATGTCTTACCAAACTCAATAGATGCGCTCAGACAAATGAGCTCACACTTATGTGGGTGCGAGGACATTCTGGCATAGAACAGAATGAAAAGGCTGATTCTTTAGCAAGAGAAGGATCAGCAGAAGAATTCTGTGGACCCGAACCACGTATCGCCATAGGCGACAACATGGTGGCAGGCCTTATTAAGCAATGGACGGACTCGGAACACCGTACAAGGTGGGAAGAAGCTGGTAATTGCAGGCAATCAAAGGCGGCCGTGCAATGGTCAAGTAGTGAGGCAGCAAAAGTCACCCGATACAATCGGAAGACTTTAAGCTGGCTTACTGCACTGGTCACAGGACACGGTCCCTACATGTACCATCTCAGGAAGATGAATCTGACCGAGGACGATGCGTGTAGGTTATGCCTAGAAGAGCCGGAAACAGCAGCACACATTTTGTGTCAGTGTCCGGCGTTGGCAATCATAAGATTGACCATTCTGGGACGTCCATTTATTGACGAAGCCGAAATTGGTCAACTGACCTACAAGGACATGCTTGAGGTGACATAGGGTGCCTATATAAGGAGCATGCTCACTTATGAATGCTCCGAGCAGTAGCATCCTTCGTCAAATAGGGGACGAAAAGGGACCCACTGTGGTCTGATTCGGCCAATCCCCGACTTATTATTATATTAATTATTAATAGCGATTCATTTATGAGTGGGAGAAATTCCTCCTTCGTTAATGAATTGTCAAAACCGATAAAAGCATTTCGTTAACGAGTTTCCAAAACTAAAAAAAGCAATTGAATAACGAATCATATAAATCATATAAAAAAAAAAAAAAAAAAACAAATAAAAACTAATTTCAAACTTACTACGTCAAGAATTGAAAAACCACTTCCTTTGAATGCTAGTCCGGCACCTTACCCACTCGGCTATTTCAGATGCTGAATATACATATGTATCTTGTTTAATTTGCTTGATAATAAAACCCAGCATTCGTGGACATGGGTTCGAACCCCAGCTTGATCCAAAAAAAAAACTTGGTTCTTGTTTTTTTTTTTGTTATTTAGGTATTTTTTAAAGATTTGGCTTTTCAAAAGTTCGAAATTATTTTTTTTATCATTTTTTGAACAACTTTTTTTCGGCTTCGTTATACATTCGTCAAAACTGAAAAAAAAAGCAATTCGTTAACGAGTCGTCAAAACTAAAAAAAGCAATTCGTTAACGAGTCACCAGAAACTATAAAAAGCAATCGTTAACGAGACGCCAAAACAACATAAAGCAATTTGTTAACGAGAACTTATTCATATGAAAGTCTTGAACAAATTATAAGTGGAAATTATTTATATAAAGAATAGGCACGATATAACATAACAGAAGAAATAAAAACATTTCACTAAATTTTTTTCAGATAAAAATTTATGAAAATTTATATTTAAGTCTTTTTCACAAAAAATTAAAAAAAAAAACCTAAAATATAAAATAAAGAATATTCGCTTTAATGACGTCTTAACAACAGAAATTTAATAAAAATACTTTTATTAAAAAAATGGTTATGTTAAAAAGTCGGAACAAATAGTTTTTTGTTTCAAAACATCTTAAATGGAGTTTAGCAAAGTCATGATTTCAATCGGTGATTTCTTTAAGCATCAAGTCAACCTCTGATGAAGTCGGAATGAAACTATTCGAAATCTTTAAAAAAAACGATTCATAAGCGATTCGTTAACGAATCACCCCTCGCCACAATGCTTATTGGGAAACTACAAAAACGAAAGAAATATATGTATGCAAATATTTCATACATACGTATTAATAACAACAATACAAGCAGTAAAACAATTCTTGATTTATATAATGGCTTATATGTAGTAGCGCTGCGTTTTTTAAATACCAAATCTAGCTAATATAATGATATATGCATCGCTTCTTCATATTGCAGCGTCTTATTTTCTCAGGCATCAGGCGGACAAAGCGACCCCCCCTCCTCCCCCCTACAACTGATTGGAGTCTGCCAGCAGACTGAAAGCTTCTTAGCGGCGCAAGCATTTATATACGTATACATTGCTTGTAAAGCTCTGAGAAATTTATAAAACGATTCCATTCAACAAACAACACAATATTGCGTTCGTGATTTCGGCACGTACTAAAGCAACAAGCATATGAACGTCAGTCAGCAGCAACTGAATCATCAATGCATTTTTTTCATACAAAAATGTGAATTTTTCTTCTTTACTTTTGCTATCTTTTTTGGCTTTATTAAACTTTATTTAACAAAATAACTGATATTTTGGCATAAATTGTATCTTTGTACGATAAATATTAAGGGCTATATTATAAAGTGTTATTATACCCTAAAAACGTTAGCATGACCTTGAAGAAATTTGTAAAAATACCCCCATACAAACCGCGATGTTAACCGTAATTCTACGTCAAAAACCTTTTAAACAACTTTTTCCTTATTAAAATATCACGAAATCGTTTCGAAAATGCAAATTAGCTGGATAAACTGTTTTATAAGAATATCTTCAAAAAATTACGCATGAAAAAGATTGATATAAGGAACAAACGCCAAATAGTAATTAAAAAAAGAAAAATTTTCACCAATATGCTCTTGCTGCACCAAAAAAAATGCTCATCAAAATTGTTTCATATAAAAATGAATACAAAAAATATAAATAAAAATAAATAAAACATAAATAAATGTAATATTTTCGCATATATTATATGAAAAAAATATATAATATTTGCGAATTGTAAAATTATTCAATTACATGACGCATTTACAAATATCAACCTGTTAATAAAAAGTGCCTTTTTAAGCCAAATTTTTTTTTTTTTTTATTAAAAAATCGATACGAATTCCAGAAAATGCAAGTTAAAGAATCAGAAAATTTTCGGGTAGAAATTTTCTTGTCGTCTAGTATATCCCAGCTATCGCTAGATGGCGCTGATGTTCCTTATGCATTAAAACAAACTGCAAACGTCGATGCACATCTACGGCTTAAATTTGAAAAATGTGTGCTTCGCTCGTGGTCAATTCTATGAAGACTGCCCAAGAGTTGGTAAGCCAAACAATTTGGTTGTATAAGCAAAAAAGAAAATGAGAAAATGGAAAATCAAAAATATTGTCTACACAATAAATTATTAATTACTAAGATCAGACGATTGAGGCAGCCTGAGAAGGGATCTCATATACGCAACAATGTCTGAGTTCGGTATACCTGCAAAGTTGGTAAGACTTTGCAGGATGACGTTGAGCAACACATGCAGCTTAAGTCAAGGTAGGAAATGACCTCTCCGAAACCTTCAATACCGAAAGCGGTTTCAGACAAGTCGATCCACTGTCTTGCAATCTCTTCAACATCATCATGGAGGGGATCGTACGAAAGGCTGGTGTGCATCGTAATAGCACCTTTTTCTACAAAGGTGTCCAGCTCCTTGCGTACGCTGATGATATTGATATTGTCGGCAGAACCAAGATAGATGTTACCGTTGCTTTCACAGCTATCGAAAAGCAATCAGCCAAAGTGGGTCTGACGATAAATGAGGGTAAAACAAAGTATACGCTGCCTACGAACAAGGGAAATCGGCGTCCACGTTTCATCCGGCAGCTATTAATAACAACAACGATGTCAGCCTGGAGATAAAGCGAAGAACAACAACTGCTAATAGGTGCTACTACGGGCTCAGTAAGCAACTAAGTTCCAGAGGCCTCTCTCGATCGACAAAACTAACACTGTACAATACGCTCGTTCTACCTGTGCATGGTGCTGAGGCATGTGTAGTTCCGAAAACTGACGCAGCTGCTCTGGGGGTGTTCGAGAGAAAAGTTCTTCGCAAAATCTTCGGTCCTGCTCGAGTCGGCTGAATGAACCACGAGCTGTATGAGCTCTACAAAGACATTGACGTAGTTCGGCGTATAAATGTGCAGCGGCTACGCTGGCTGGGTCATGTCTATCGTATGGACGACAAAGCTCCAGCGAAAAAGGTGCTCGAGGCGAGGGTCATTGGTCAACGACGACGAGGGAAACCATGCCTCCGATGGGTGGACCAGACACTTGGTGTATCGGATTGGAGAAGGCGCGCACAAAGCAGAGGCGCCTGGCGAGCGCTAATGAGGTAGGCCGAAACCTGAACTCGGGTTGTTATGGCCACCTTAGTAAGTAAGCATTTTCGCACATAATTTTTTAAAGATTTCCATTCCAAAAAAATCGACACAAAAACACTTTCTGATTCGCTTATTTGCATTTCGTTTTGAATTCGAAACTAGTCCGCTTTGGCGATATCGCATTGGTCTCGAATTCAAAACGAATCCGATTACATTTTGGTGTTTATTGGGATGCTACGCTGCATGTTCATATTTCAGCAAAGCAAGCTAAACTAATGCATTTGTTTTGCCACTCTGCACACAGCGGTGCTCAATTCTGCCTCATTTGTACTCTCCCCCTTCCAGTAATAAATTGCACAATTTATCTCATACCCCGTAATAAACTCAATTTGGTCATTCAGCAACAGCAACAGGAAAGTCAGAATAACAACATTAAAGCATGATCATTAAACTAAACTGGGGAAAACTTGAAATTGAAAATGTGTTGTTAACCACAGAGCAGAAGCACCCCATAGCTAACACACACGCACACACACACACATACTACTCACAGTTCAGTCTAATACCATGTCAGTGTGTTGTGCTGTGCTGTGCTCTGTCATTCCAACAACAACAACAATAAAGTAAACAAAATAGCACAATAAAGTTATGCATCCTGCAACCAATGCTGGACAATTGAAATATTTGCAAAACTTTTGTGTGTGTGCCGCAAAATATTGAAACGGCATTTTGTGCTTTGTTGTTGTTTGTTGGTGTTGTTGCTGTACTAAGAAAGTTTTATGCTGTTTTAGCTTTTTTTTTGTAGCTGTTGCTTCAACGCATGCAAACAGACTGACTGGCCAACGCTAACACAGACACACAAAATGATATAATTAGCAACGACAGCAGCGTGTTTTGTGCTGGTATTTATGTTTATGCGCCGCCATTGCATACAGGTGCAAAAAACCCAGCTATTTCCGCTTAGGATGAAACAGCAAATTGCATCAAAACAAATCAAATACAAACACACACACACACACACACATAACCACACAAACTTTGCCATCAATTTGAAGTGGTCAAAACTCATGCGAAATTAAGAAAAATATTTGCCAAAAATTTTGCTGTATAAAGTATGTCGTAAAATGCAAAGCTTTAAAATTTCAGAATAAGTTCTATAAAAAGTCACACAAAAATATTTTCCCCTAAATTTATATATGTATATCGCTCTTTTGACACACATGCAACAGCTGTATGTGTGAAAGTGAGTGAGTGCAGTGTATGTGTGTGTGTGTGTGTGTGTGTTTGTTACTGCATTGCATGCACATGAACTTTGTGCAAATTTCCGCCCATTCATACGTTAGTCATGCAGTTTTCTATCTTTTCTTTTTTTTTTTTTTTGTGTCCCTGCGTCCTTTCATCAGAGCCTTCCAAACCCTTCTCCCCATCTGTCCACCACTCTAATGTCTGTCCGTCTGCGGTTCATTGCCTATTCGGTTCACCAGATTGTATGTCAAAATGAGTTACAAGAATTTCACTCTGTCTCTGCTGATGCATTCAATGGCAGCCGAACAAGTTTTTCTGCTTCATAGCAGGTTAGATATTTATTGAACTCTTGCCTGTACTTTTTCTCTCTTTTCTCTCTATCTCTGGGGTAAAAGGCAACTTTTTTAATTTTTTTTTTTCTTTTCACTTGTTTTTTGTGAAAATGAATTTGTTTTTCTATTCCACCATTGGCACATTTTGAAGCATAGCATGTAGAAAATTTTATACGATTTTTATATCTATAAAAGTGTGAGCAAGAGTAACACACAAAATGTTGTTTGAAAACTAAAATTAAATTTTAAAACTTATTTAGTAGCAAACGTTCTTTGATACCAAGTCGCAAATGTCGAGCTCGCCTTTCACAAACATGAAATTTGAATTTAGTCAAAACAAACAAGACAGTTTGAGATAAAATTATATATTTTAAAACGTGCTGCGGTTTTCATGCTCTGACAAGCTATTTTAATATAGATCTTTTTTTAAAGTATATAACTAAAAGCCTTGAGGGATCTTTCTCTTGGGAAAGTCTAAAAAAATAAATGGTCAGGATTTATTCTAATAATAAAAAACTTTTTGTATCATAAAAAATATGTACTTTGCATTGTATTCAGGATTATTTTTTTACTATCCTTCCATCAGCCTCTTTTAGTGTGATACAGGCTATATATATATATATATTTGGTTAGATTATACATATATTAGACTGGTTCATTTTTCCAAAGCGTTGAAACTAAAATATCCAAACTGAACAACAATTCTTGAGAATTTAAAAATAAATGGTGTCTGGATGCATGTGTGTCCGCAGGGTTTTTCCTAGGAAGAGGCAAAGGCAAACGACCCATTGCATTATGCTCTATGCTTTCCAAAGTTATGGAGAGCATATTAAACTTCCACCTTATGAACTGTCTGGAGCACAACGAATTGCTAAGTGACCGTCAACATGGCTTGCGTAGGGCCCGCTCTACTGGTAACCTTATGGCGTTCCTTAAAGAAAAATGGAACAATGCGTTCAGCTGCTCGGTGAGAGCAGGATTGTTGCTCTGGATATTTCAAAGGCGTTTGACCGAGTGTGGCATAAAGCACTAGTCTCAAAACTAATTGCATACGGTGTCGGTGGTAACTTTGCTTGGTGGATCACTTGCTTCCTTAAGTACAGAACTATCCGTGTCGTAATCGCCATCAACGCTGGAGTACCGCAGGGCTCAGTCCTATCGCCAACTTTGTGTTTGGTTTTTATCAACGACCTTCCGTCGTTGACTTACAACCCAATTCATTCGTTTGCAGACGACAGCAGCATTTGTCATTAATATTTTTTTCAAAAAACGCCCGAGTTCTTTGGAGATTGAGAGTAAGAGGCAAATATGAAGGACACACTTCTTAATGACTTAAAAGAAATCTCCGAGTGGGGTCTTGCTAATAGAGTAGAGTTTAATACAAACAAGACCCAGTGTTGCCTGTTAACCCACAAGCGAATGAACTGTCCCTTAGCTCTCCTGCATATGAATGATGTAGATCTCTTGGAGTCAGATGCTCTCGACGATCTGGGCATATCGATACAATCAGATCTTCGTTGGAATAATCATATTTTCCATGTGTCGACAGAAGCCGCCAAGTGCCTAGGTTTCTTAAAACGGTGCAAGCGATACTTCACCCTATCTGATCTTCGAATGATCTCTACCTCTTATATAAGGCCTAAAATGCAATACAATTCTCACGTTTGGTGCTTCGAGACCTTATTTGGAGCTTCTGAACCAAATTCAACGTCGTACGATATATAACATTTAAGCATATGAAAACATTTTATCTCCTCTCAGTTCTCTTGGGCATCGGCGCAATGTTGGTTGCCTAAGTTTTTTGTATAGGTTCTACCATGAGAAGTGTATAAGGGAGGTACGTGGCCTGACGCCACCAGTTCGTGTATTTCCTAGGTCTACTCGGGCAGCTTTTCAAGCCCATCCCTTTACCATTACATCGGTGCCAATCTGAACCTCGCATTACCGAGATAGTTCTGTTTTTAGTCGCAGAGTAAGGTTGTGGAATAATCTCCCTGTGAGCGTGTTCCACGACAGTTTTGATCTGTGTAAGCTTAAGCAAATCTTCACCGTCCCTATTTCATCTTTCTACCCTCCAACTAACTATCACCCGTTAGAAAGTCAGGACTCCTAAGAATACAGATCCTGTGAAATTTAAGGCAAAGTTGAGGGAAACACTGACCCAGAAAGCTATAAAAATAACAGGGAATACAGCGGAAGTGGAACATCTTAGTTCGGCCATGGTTGAAGCTTACGAGGTGGCATGTCCTACATCTTCAGTAGACGAAGGTGATCCGGCGCCATGGTGGTGCACGGAACTCGAATCTCTGAAGAAGAAGGTAAGGAAGGCCTTCAATCTGCACAGAAACATGGGCAGACTACAATGCAAGAAAAAAAGGAACTGAAGAACCTCATTTGACACCGTAAAAGGCAGTCCTGGAGAGACTTCTGCTCTGGGATGGAAACTATTTCAGAAGCATGTAGGCTTCAGAAAATGGTTTCAAAAGATCCATTCTACAAAGTGGGACTAATCCGAAAAACGGATGGAACCATGGCAGAGAACTTAGTCCTCTAAGATCTGATGACCCGTGGACTACCTTGAAGAAAGTTATGCACAGGGTTGACAGACTGTAAGCCGAAAGAATAATCACTATGGACGGCGTGAGGAGTGCTATACGCTCATTTGCTCCGTACAAAACATCAGGGATGGACGGTATATTTCCGGCTATGCTGCAGTGGGGGGAAGATCTCATTGCACTTAGGCTGATTCGTAGCTTGCTTAGAGATTGGGCACGTTCCGAGAGTCTGGAGATAGGCGAACGTTGTCTTTCTTCCGAAGCCCGGAAAAAAGAATTATGCGGAGGCGAACTCCTTCAGACCGATCAGCCTTACGTCCTTCCTCTTGAAAACGATGGGAAAAACTGATTGTTGACTGCCCTGAGAGCACTTCGCTGATGCATAATCCCCTGAGTAGATGCCAACATGCATATATAGCAGGTTTATCTACGCAGAGCGTTCTTCACGAATTAGTAAAATTTGCTGAAAAGGAGCTGTTTTCAGGAGATATTGCGATGGCCACATTTATGGACATCGAGGGTGCTTTCGACAAAATATGCTTTGGAAGGCTGCGGCAAGCCCTGACAGAGCGCGATGAAAACCCAATGATAGTAAATTGGGTAGACAGATGAGGTTAAGATTAACAAGTGCGCCTGCCGTAAGGCTTAAGCAACTTGGGTTATCCAAAACCTAGGGTAATAGTTCATGAAACAGACAACCATGAACTTTGTGTTGTACCACAACACGGACCCGTGTATGTTTTAAAACAAGTAAAACATACGGGGCATCCGGTGTGGCAACACGAACATGGAAGCTGCTTCACAAACACAAAGCATCACCCAGTGCCCTGCTGATTATGAGCATTATGTAATAAATTACATACTGCCTTTAATAGCAGTACCAGTTTAGACTTCCGTAGCGACGTACTTCCATCCATCTACTGGTGGAGACGAGACCTACAGAATCTCTTGCATATTAAGACGGATATGCCAGCCCGGTCGTACCATTGCGCAACCCGGCCGGTCAATCTAGACCTGTGTAGCATTCACACAACCACAACCAGTACGAGACTCCCCGATGGGCCAGCCCACGACAGGCATCTGGGCAACTCGATCCCGTCAAATGAGGATCCACAACATCCCCGCAAAAAGACCAAGAATGCACAAATGCAATTACGAAAAAAGTGCATTCTTATGCATGACTGTGCTCAATGAGCACTTAAAGGCTAGTCTAACAATTTGCAGTTGCCGACTCAGCTGGAAATTATTGCGCATGACCGGTACCTACTTTGGAGGACCTTTGCAATTGCCACTCTTACTCTGGCCGTTCGGATTTCAACATCCAGACATAGAGTATTGGCCATTGTTCTCAGGGACTGCCGTGCTCAGTATGAGAACCCTTCGTTTTTCAACCATTACAACACTTCCCTCAGTAACTGTAGTGCCAATTTGAGGGTGCGAGTCAAACACGTCGACAAGCAAAACACTTTGGAAAGCCGAAGCGTCGACACTTACGCACGCATGCCAATACACTTCACATCTGTTGTAACCAGCCGAATTAAGGTCTCCATGCGGTGGATAGATAGGGTCTACCCCATCTGACGGGTAAAGACAGTCCTCGTACTAACAAGTTTTAAGGTCAATTGCTATACCTTCGCAGGCTTGTTTCATATCAATATACCGAATATGACCTGCTACCAAGATGGGCGCCACCCCGAGCTCTTAGTTGGCCCTATCAGTTTTTAGGTTTCAGGACGTATCCTACAAACAATCATCCTCCTTTATCCTGGCTTGGGAAAGGCAGGCGCAACCCTGGCGGAGTTGAATAACAGGTACAATACGCATCACTCCAACAAGCGCAATGGAGGTTCTGTTAGGTGTGCTGCCTTTGGATTTAGAAATAAAGAAAACGGCAGCGATAGCAGTCCTAAGGATGTTGCAAAATGCTACGTGGCATGGATCAACGGCCCTACATGGTCATATGAGCATCCTTGATATTGTACATAGAGATGTCAGTGAGGCGGGTATGCCTATGGACGGAAGGCAGAGAGTAAGGATAACAGAAAAATGTTATAAAACTCTTATAACAGATGGAGACGTCTGTGAAGAAATCGCTGGTAAAGATATCAGTATATTCACAGACGGCTCTCTGATGAATGGCAGAGCCGGAGCAGGCGTTTACTCAGAAGAGTTGAGCCTATCCTGTGTACTGAGGTTAGGGAGGTTTGTGTCTGTGTACCAGGCGGAAATGCTTGGTGTGGTGTATGCACTAGACTACCTGATAGATGACCGGGTCAATAGCAAGAAAATTGTAATTGCCCTTGACAATCAGTCGGTGATTAGGTGCATGCAGCGTACAGGCGTCACTTCCAGGCTGGCCATAGAGTGTCTTACCAAACTCAATAGGTGCGCTCAGACAAATGAGCTCACACTTATGTGGGTGCGAGGACATTCTGGCATAGAACAGAATGAAAATGCTGATTCTCCACAGAACTCTTCTGCTGATCCTTCTCTCGCTAAAGAGATCCAGAGCCACGTATCGCCATAGGCGACAACATTGTGGCAGGCCTTATTAAGCAATGGACGGTTCGGGAACACCGTACAAGGTGGGAAGAAGCTGTTAATTGTAGGCAGTCGAAGGCGGCCATGAAGTGGTCTCGTAGTGAGACTGCAAAAATTATTCGTTACAATCGAAGGACTTTAAGCTGGCTTACTGCACTGGTCACAGGACACGGTCCCTACATGTATCATCTTAGGAGATGGCTCTGACCGAGGACGATGCTTCGTACACGGACGATGGTTATGCCTAGAGGAGCCGGAAACGGCAGCACACATTCTGTGCTAGTGCCCGGCGTTGGCAAGCATAAGATAGACCATTCCGGGACGTTCATTTATTGGCAAAGCCGAGATTGATAAACTGACCTACACGGATATGCTTGAGGTGACAAAGGATGCTTATGTAAGGAGCATTTTCACGTATGAAGGCTCCGAGTGGTAGCATCCTTGTCCTATGGGGACGAAAAGGGACCCACTGTGGTCCACTTCGGCTAATCCCCGATTTATTATTATTATTAACTATCACCCGTCTTCCGAATTAACGCAATGCTATCGCATTTAAAGGAGACAACCCCTGAGCGTTGGTTTAGTTAAAAAACAAAAGAAAAAAAAAAACCCCTGTGCAGTGGGACTTTATAATTAAAAGAGCTAAAATATTATTCAACGTAATCCAAGACAGTTCTCACTTTTAGGTAGAAACGCTTATAAGCATATAACAAATATCTTTTAATTTTGCTTAAGAAAACTGAGAACAATTAAGAGATTTAAATGAATCAATCAGTTTATAGGAAACACTTAACTTGAACAAAAATTTGTGTAATAGATTTATCGAAAAAACAAATCCTGGTAACTAAGTTTTACAGATATATTTTAAAGGTCAATCATTATCTTTCTGGAATCAGATCTTCAATAGATTTAATGTTATTTTAGAAATGCCTTTGATTGTCTTGCTATATTCTTACTGCAAAAATCTGCAATAGATATGAAAATTTTTATTACTGTTTTATTATTTTTATTTTCAGGCTACTAATCTTGCTTTAGTTTTAGTTCTAGTTTTAAAGTTTTGAAAAATAAATTCGCATAACAGAAAGCTCAATTTTAAGTTTTGACGAATTGTTATCAACAGAATTGTTTTCGACAAAAAAATTTCTACAAAAACGTTTTGCTTTTTATACAACTCATCGATTTAAGCCAAAAAGTTAAATTGAAAAAAAAAAACTGCCTCAAGCAATGCATAAATAAAATTCACTTAATAATCATTAAGAATTTATGATAACTAGTCAAAATTGCAATTATATTAATTAAAAAATCACACATGCACATAACTACACATCAATTTATAATGTATGTGTGTGTGCGCGTATGTCGACCAATGTGAGTTAATTTTACTTTGATTAAATTAAACCATTTAAATTAATTTAATAGTAAATATTTAAAACATGTCGTTCAATCGTAGTTATGTGTGGCTGTGGCTGTGGCTGTGGTCTGGTGTTTGAGTTTGCATTTGTATTCGTATTTGTGTATATTAGCGTGCATTTAAGCTATAATGAAACTTTTTCATAGAAATTGCCATACTGCGACTTATAGTAGTAACGATATTAAATTTGAAATATTACGCTATGCAACACAAACTGGCACAAACTGGCTTCAAATAAATTCAAATTATAGCTATATATTGATATTTATTTTAAATATATTTAAATTTGTTAGAATTTCAAGAAATAGATAAGTCTCAAAAGTATAACAACATAACCACCCAACTGATAGAGCACATGTTGGATCTGCTTTGTTGATAAAATCTCAAATTAAATATAATGAACTAAAGCCAATAAGGAAACCTTCAATGCAGGCAGCTAAAGGGTGATTTTTTTAAGAGCTTGATAACTTTTTTTTTAAAAAAAACGCATAAAATTTGCAAAATCTCATCGGTTCTTTATTTGAAACGTTAGATTGGTCCATGACATTTACTTTTTGAAGATAATTTCATTTAAATGTTGACCGCGGCTGCGTCTTAGGTGGTCCATTCGGAAAGTCCAATTTTGGGCAACTTTTTCGAGCATTTCGGCCGGAATAGCCCGAATTTCTTCGGAAATGTTGTCTTCCAAAGCTGGAATAGTTGCTGGCTTATTTCTGTAGACTTTAGACTTGACGTAGCCCCACAAAAAATAGTCTAAAGGCGTCAAATCGCATGATCTTGGTGGCCAACTTACCGGTCCATTTCTTGAGATTAATTGTTCTCCGAAGTTTTCCCTCAAAATGGCCATAGAATCGCGAGCTGTGTGGCATGTAGCGCCATCTTGTTGAAACCACATGTCAACCAAGTTCAGTTCTTCCATTTTTGGCAACAAAAAGTTTGTTAGCATCGAACGATAGCGATCGCCATTCACCGTAACGTTGCGTCCAACAGCATCTTTGAAAAAATACGGTCCAATGATTCCACCAGCGTACAAACCACACCAAACAGTGCATTTTTCGGGATGCATGGCCAGTTCTTGAACGGCTTCTGGTTGCTCTTCACTCCAAATGCGGCAATTTTGCTTATTTACGTAGCCATTCAACCAGAAATGAGCCTCATCGCTGAACAAAATTTGTCGATAAAAAAGCGGATTTTCTGCCAACTTTTCTAGGGCCCATTCACTGAAAATTCGACGTTGTGGCAGATCGTTCGGCTTCAGTTCTTGCACGAGCTGTATTTTATACGGTTTTACACCAAGATCTTTGCGTAAAACCTTCCATGTGGTCGAATAACACAAACCCAATTGCTGCGAACGGCGACGAATCGACATTTCACGGTCTTCAGCAACACTCTCAGAAACAGACGCAATATTCTCTTCTGTACGCACTGTACGCATTCGTGTGGTTGGTTTAATGTCCAATAAAGTAAACTGAGTGCGAAACTTGGTCACAATCGTATTAATTGTTTGCTCACTTGGTCGATTATGTAGACCATAAATCGGACGTAAAGCGCGAAACACATTTCGAACCGAACACTGATTTTGGTAATAAAATTCAATGATTTGCAAGCGTTGCTCGTTAGTAAGTCTATTCATGATGAAATGTCAAAGCATACTGAGCATATTTCTCTTTGACACCATGTCTGAAATCCCACGTGATCTGTCAAATACTAATGCATGAAAATCATAACCTCAAAAAAATCACCCTTTAGTATACAAATCAAATCAGAAAACAGTTTTATAACAATTTGTGCAATATATTTTTCACAGCGATTTCCACAAGAATACAATGACTTTTTTGGAAATATGGGGCAGAAATTCACTGTCGCTGGAGATTACAACGCAAATTACAACGTTGGTGGGGATCTAGGTTGAGTAATCCTCAGGGTAGACAGTTGGGTAGACAGTTGTATAAGTGTATATCAGAAAAGCATTATTCCCACTTACTGGCCAACTGACCCAAACAAAATTCCAGATCTGATGGACTTTGTGGTATATCATGGTATTCCTTCTAGTGCACTTAATATTGAGGACACTGATGATCTTAGCTACGACCACTCAGCAATCTTGCTTAATTTTAATGGTGAAGTACAGAAACTGTCAAAAAAATATTCTCTATTCCAAAGCCACTAATATACATCAATTTCAACAATGGATTAGCGCTCATATAAATTTAAATACCAGCCTCAAAAAAGAAAATCAAATAGATGATGCTGTCGAATATTTTACTAATCTCAAGCTGCTTACTAAGCGAACCCATCACAGCGAGAATCAAATAACTCTTTCTCTAATAATAAGTCATTGAGGATATCGAATAAAATTTGAACTTTAACACAAAAGTAACGAAGTCTAAGAAGAATACGGAAAACAAGTCGTAATCCTATCGATAAGACCAAGCTTAATCGCTCGAAAAGGGAATTGACTCTGCAACTCTTGGAGGAGAAAAATAAATCCATCGAATACTTTCTTCAAAACTTGGATTTAACAAAAAATGATGAACACAGTTTGTGGAAAGCAACAAAGTACTTAAAACGCCCTATAAAGGGAAGCGCTCCATTTAAAGATGAGCTCGGAAATTGGTGCAAGACAGATGGTACACAAGCTAAAGCGTTTGCAAATCACTTATAATATATACAATATATTTTTGTGAAATGTTATTTTTAATGAAATTAATTTATTGCTGTCAAACCTTTATGTTTCATAAACTAGCTTAATAACCATGTGAGGACAAGAAATTATGTACCAATTTCTGTCCCACAAATACCATGTAAATAATGTATATAAAATATTATTAAATTATAAATGAAAACAATATACACATTTTATTATATAGCCAGCTGTTGCTAAAATAACATTCACAAACAAATAAATATACAAATACACGCATACATGCATACACATGCATGTAAACAAAACAACCGAACAATGAAACAGAAAAACAGCGCAAGCAAATAAAAAGCGGGGCGCTAGCATAGGAAAGTCAGTCTTGAACAGCGCACAGTCGCGTGCACATGTGCAAAGACTTAGGTTAAAATAGCTCAGGTTGACACAGTAAAGGCGTTCACACCCTTTAAGCTCAGGTTTTCATAGTAAAGGCGTTCACACCCTTTAAGCTCAGGTTTTTCATAGTAAAGGCGTTTACACCCTTTAAGCTCAGGTTTTTCATAGTAAAGGCGTTTACACCCTTTAAGCTCAGGGTATTCATAGTAAAGGCGTTCACACCCTTTAAGCGCAGGGTATTCATAGTAAAGGCGTTTACACTCTTTAAGTACAGGTTTTCATAGTAAAGGCGTTTACACCCTTTAAGTACAAGTTTTCATAGTAAAGGCGTTTACACCCTTTAAGCTCAGGTTTTTCATAGTAAAGGCGTTTACACCCTTTAAGCTCAGGGTATTCATAGTAAAGGCGTTCACACCCTTTAAGCGCAGGGTATTCATAGTAAAGGCGTTTACACATTTTAAGTACAGGTTTTTATAGTAAAGGCGTTTACACCCTTTGAGCTCAGGATATTCATAGTAAAGGCGTTCACACCCTTGAAGCACAGGTTTTCAGAGTAAAGACGTTTACACCCTTTATGCACAGGTTATCATAGTAAAAGCGTTTACACCCTTTAAGTACAGGTTTTCATAGTAAAGGCGTTTACACCCTTTAAGTACAGGTTTTCATAGTAAAGGCGTTTACACCCTTTAAGCGCAGGGTATTCATAGTAAAGGCATTTACACCCTTTAAGCTCAGTTTTCATAGTAAAGGCGTTCACACCCTTTAAGCTCAGGTTTTCATAGTAAAGACGTTTACACCCTTTATGCACAGGTTTTCATAGTAAAGGCGTTTACACCCTTTAAGTACAGGTTTTCATAGTAAAGGCGTTTACACCCTTTAAGCTCAGGTTTTTCATAGTAAAGGCGTTTACACCCTTTAAGCTCAGGGTATTCATAGTAAAGGCGTTCACACCCTTTAAGCGCAGGGTATTCATAGTAAAGGCGTTTACACCCTTTAAGTACAGGTTTTCATAGTAAAGGCGTTTACACCCTTTAAGTACAGGTTTTCATAGTAAAGGCGTTTACACCCTTTAAGCTCAGGTTTTTCATAGTAAAGGCGTTTACACCCTTTAAGCTCAGGGTATTCATAGTAAAGGCGTTCACACCTTTTAAGCGCAGGGTATTCATAGTAAAGGCGTTTACACCCTTTAAGTACAGGTTTTTATAGTAAAGGCGTTTACACCCTTTAAGCTCAGGTTTTTCATAGTAAAGGCGCTTACACCCTTTAAGCCCAGGGTATTCATAGTAAAGGAGTTTACACCCTTTGAGCTCAGGGTATTCATAGTAAAGGCGTTCACACCCTTGAAGCACAGGTTTTCAGAGTAAAGACGTTTACACCCTTTATGCACAGGTTTTCATAGTAAAGGCGTTTACACGCTTTAAGTACAGATTTTCATAGTAAAGGCGTTTACACCCTTTAAGCTCAGGTTTTCATAGTAAAGGCGTTTACACCCTTTAAGCGCAGGGTATTCATAGTAAAGGCATTTACACCCTTTAAGCTCAGTTTTCATAGTAAAGGCGTTCACACCCTTTAAGCTCAGGTTTTCATAGTAAAGGCGTTCACAGTCTTTAAGCTCAGGTTTTCATAGTAAAGGCGTTTACACCCTTTAAGCGCAGGGTATTCATAGTAAAGGCATTTACACCCTTTAAGCTCAGTTTTCATAGTAAAGGCGTTCACACCCTTTAAGCACAGGGTATTAATAGTAAAGGTGCTCACACCCTTTAAGCACAGGTTTTCATAGTAAAGGCGTTTACACCCTTTAAGCTCAGGGTATTCATAATAAAGGCGTTCACACCCTTTTAGCACAGGTTTTTCATAGTAAAGGCGTTTACAACCTTTAAGCTCAGGGTATTCATAGTAAAGGTGTTTACACCCTTTAAGCACAGGTTATTTCGTAGTGAAGGCGTTTACACCCTTCCAGCTCAGGTTGTTTCATAGTAAAGGAGTTTACACCCTTTGAGCTCAGGGTATTCATAGTAAAGGCGTTCACACCCTTGAAGCACAGGTTTTCAGAGTAAAGACGTTTACACCCTTTATGCACAGGTTTTCATAGTAAAGGCGTTTACACGCTTTAAGTACAGATTTTCATAGTAAAGGCGTTTACACCCTTTAAGCTCAGGTTTTCATAGTAAAGGCGTTTACACCCTTTAAGCGCAGGGTATTCATAGTAAAGGCATTTACACCCTTTAAGCTCAGTTTTCATAGTAAAGGCGTTCACACCCTTTAAGCTCAGGTTTTCATAGTAAAGGCGTTCACAGTCTTTAAGCTCAGGTTTTCATAGTAAATGCGTTTACACCCTTTAAGCGCAGGGTATTCATAGTAAAGGCATTTACACCCTTTAAGCTCAGTTTTCATAGTAAAGGCGTTCACACCCTTTAAGCACAGGGTATTAATAGTAAAGGTGCTCACACCCTTTAAGCACAGGTTTTCATAGTAAAGGCGTTTACACCCTTTAAGTACAGGTTTTCATAGTAAAGGCGTTTACACCCTTTAAGCTCAGGTTTTTCATATTAAAGGCGTTTACACCCTCTAAGCTCAGGGTGTTCATAGTAAAGGCGTTTACACCCTTTAAGCTCAGGGTATTCATAGTAAAGGTGTGTACACCCTTTAAGCTCAGGTTTTCATAGTAAAGGCGTTCACACCCTTTAAGCGCAGGGTATTCATAGTAAAGGCATTTACACCCTTTAAGCTCAGTTTTCACAGTAAAGGCGTTCACACCCTTTAAGCTCAGGTTTTCATAGTAAAGACGTTTACACCCTTTATGCACAGGTTTTCATAGTAAAGGCGTTTACACCCTTTAAGTACAGGTTTTCATAGTAAAGGCGTTTACACCCTTTAAGCTCAGGTTTTCATAGTAAAGGCGTTTACACCCTTTAAGCGCAGGGTATTCATAGTAAAGGCATCTACACCCTTTAAGCTCAGTTTTCATAGTAAAGGTGTTCACACCCTTTAAGCTCAGGTTTTCATAGTAAAGACGTTTACACCCTTTATGCACAGGTTTTCATAGTAAAGGCGTTTACACCCTTTAAGTACAGGTTTTCATAGTAAAGGCGTTTACACCCTTTAAGCTCAGGTTTTTCATAGTAAAGGCGTTTACACCCTTTAGGCTCAGGGTATTCATAGTAAAGGCGTTTACACCCTTTAAGCTCAGGTTTTCATAGTAAAGGCGTTTACACCCTTTAAGCACAGGGTATTCATAGTAAAGGTGCTCACACCCTTTAAGCACAGGTTTTCATAGTAAAGGCGTTCACACCCTTTAAGTACAGGTTTTCATAGTAAAGGCGTTTACACCCTTTAAGCTCAGGTTTTTCATAGTAAAGGCGTTTACACCCTCTAAGCTCAGGGTATTCATAGTAAAGGCGTTTACACCCTTTAAGCTCAGGGTATTCATAGTAAAGGTGTTTACACCCTATAAGCTCAGGTTCTCATAGTAAATGCGTTTACACCCTTTAAGCTCAGGTTTTCATAGTAAAGGCGTTCACACCCTTTAAGCTCAGGTTTTCATAGTAAAGGCGTTCACAGTCTTTAAGCTCAGGTTTTCATAGTAAAGGCGTTCACACCCTTTAAGCACAGGTTTTCATAGTAAAGGCGTTCACACCCTTTAAGCTCAGGGTATTCATAGTAAAGGCGTTTACACCCTTTAAGCACAGGTTATTTCGTAGTGAAGGCGTTTACACCCTTCTAGCTCATGTTGTTTCATAGTAAAGGCGTTTACACCCTTTAAGCTCAGGTTTTCATAGTAAAGGCGTTTACACCCTTTAAGCGCAGGGTATTCATAGTAAAGGCATTTACACCCTTTAAGCTCAGTTTTCATAGTAAAGGCGTTCACACCCTTTAAGCTCAGGGTATTCATAGTAAAGGCGTTTACACCCTTTAAGCACAGGTTATTTCGTAGTGAAGGCGTTTACACCCTTCTAGCTCAGGTTGTTTCACTTCATATAAGTAAATACACGAAGTCTAAATAATAATATAATTAATTAATTTTATAATATAGAATATTATTAAATAATATAAATCACAGAATCTATTAATATTTTGAATAATGATTTATTTTATTATATATAAGATATAATATTACTATTTTAAATAATTACATTTAAAATGTTATCCTATTGATGTAATAGTATTAAATAGATAAAAGAAATGGCCAATAAAGATTTCTTGTCAATTTAAAACTAAAACTACCGAGTTATAAATTTTTTGTACTGAGCGCTTGGTTTACTCGCTGAGCCTACCCCAGCTATTACAAATGAACTGGAGGGTTCGTTACAACCATGAATTTAATTATGAAATAAATTTATGACGAATACTCAACTAATTTTCTTCGAATTTTTGTAAAAATTTGATACAACTTTTTCTGTTACATAGTGTAAAGTTGAGTAGGTGCAATTTACCTTTATTAGAAAGTTAATTGAAAATGTGTTTTACTCTAGCTATGCTGTATCAATGTGCGCTTATTGTAGTGGTCGTGCGGTTTTCTATTCTGATCCTAACAACAGCTGAAATATGAGTTTGTACAAATTTGTTACATTATTTTTTGTGGTCCTTTAATTTGATATACCATACAAATCCAATTTAATTTATGCTTGGTTTCAATACACGTTCATTTTTAATATTAATCTTGTATAATAATAAATTCAGGCAAAAATAAGTGGGCGTTAAATAAATAAATGATTTTAATTTGATGTGTAATAAAATTAGGTCAACATTTAGTGTATTTATTGTTCAAACCTTATGCGACAGCGTTTACAATTTAATATTAGTTGTGTAAATATAACGAATATCAAATAGAACATTGGCTGTTAAGGTAAACATTAATAAAGCAGCTATAAGTAAATAAATTAATCTCTATTGAAAAAAATTAAAAGCAATTAATAAATATTTTTAACACTTCAGTTAACGCTTTGTTGATTTATGATTAATCATTTTTTTTTTATTTTTAACACAGAACAAATTACTCTATATGGCACGGCTGAGGCTTTGAGAAGTTTATTTTTTCCTTCACAAAAAACAAATGTTACAATTAGTACAATTGGTTATAGCATTTCTATATCAAAGAGAAAAAAAAATTAAGCGGTGGCGTTTTATTATAGATTCATGCCAAATTAGCATGAATGCTTGTTTTCGAAAACAGTTGAATGTGAAAAGTAATTTATTGCTGCCATAAATATTGTGTTCAAATCTAGTGAGTATATGACTGAATAAAATAAACTTCAAAATCTCGAAAAAATCACATTTAGCTTTTAGGTGATCTTGCAAAGCAGAGTCCCCATAGTTTTTTTTTTTATTTTGTGGAATGTATATTTCTTAATTATACAACTTTTAGAAATTTAAAAAAAAAAATCCATTTATATTAATATTTTTTCCATAAATCCATTTATATTAATATTTTAAGGATTGGGGAATATGAGGAATACTTGCAAAATGCATAAAAGATGTCAACCTGTTATTCAAATTTTTACTTAACTTTACAACTTACTTTAGTACTAAACTCATGGAATACCCGGCAAAGCCCGGAATTGTGAAGCATTTAGGGTGTATAAAAGTATGGAGAAATAGTGCCCCGCCCTCCGTCCTGCTCATTATAACAAAGAATATATTTACAAAATTTGGTTGAAGTCAAACAAATGGTGTAGGAGGAGGTTGATTCGAATTAAATAGACACGCCCCCCTTGGCCAATTCTGCCCACTTTTCTATTCCAAAAACTGCTCATTATACCGAAGAATATATGTGCAAAATTTGGTTGAAGTCGGAAAAACTGTGGAGGATTTGTGGAGGACAAATTCAAATTTTTAACTTTAAAAATTTGTCGAAGCTTCGCAAATTGTTTGCCTGCTTCATCTGGGCGTCTTTTATAGTTGTATAGTTAAAAAAAGGCGCCCTGATGAAGCAGACAAACAATCTGAGAATCTTCGACAAATTTTTAAAGTTAAAAATTTGAATTTGTTAAATTGATATGTTTTTAAAATCTTTTTTCAAAAAACTATTAATTTTGGTAATATTAAACGCCGTAATAAATTAAAATAATTAAAACGTAACCATAAAATAAAAAACTGATATATAATCAAAACGGAAGGCAAGCCGTGCACTATACAATTTAATTTTATTTTCAAAGAAGTGAATGAGTGAATGACGAAATAAGAATCCATTCAATGAATGCAAAACTCATTCATAAATAAAAATGTTATTTCACATTAAGTTCTAAAAAATTCATTAATTATTCGTTTTATTTATATCAATTAATGAATAAAAAAATCAATAATGAATAAGAACTTAGTAAAGAATAACAAATTAACAATAAATAACAAACTGATAATGAATAACAAATGAATAATGAATAAAAATGAATAATCTGAAATGAATATCTAATAAAATATGAATAACGGATAAAAAATGAATAATTGAAAATTTTGAAATTCTTTGTGAAATGCATTCTTTGTGTATAGTATCAAAATGAATAAAAAATTTATTCATTATTCATTTTTTATTCATTATTCACTTGTTATTCATTATTAATTTCTTGCTCATTATTCATTTTTTAATCATTATCCAATTTTTATTCATTATTAATTTTTTAAACAAATGATTAATTTTTTATTCATGGCTTCGGTGCAAACGATTAATTTTTTATTCATGGCTGCGATGCAAATGAATTCAAAATTAATAATGAATAACGAATGAATAGTGAATAAAAATTAATAACGAATAAAAAAAGAATAATTGAAAATTCTGAAATTATTTGTGAATTGCATTCTTTGTAAATAGCATTCATATGAATAAAAAATTCATTTATTATGAATTTGCTGAATGCTACCAGTAATAACAAATGTAAACAATGGCAGAAACTTGCTTTTGCTGCCTGTCAAATTAAAATTAAATTGAAGCTGACGGCAACGGCAGGCGGCAATGTTGCGCGACAAGTCTCCAAAATTCGTCCCATAAGAAATACATGTAAATGAAAAGTGACAATTGGCGCTTACCGCTCGTCGCGCATGTTGTGTTCGGGCTATAAAAAACAGATGAGCCTCGCGCAAGGCGAATAATGAGAGAAATAAAGAAAAAATGTTTTTTATTCGTTTTGCATGCATTGCATTTGGAATTGAGGTCACACGGTGATCGTTTGAACGGTGTTCAAAAGTTTTTGTTGTTGCTTTCAATGGAAACTGGCAAAACAACAGTGAGAATGAGGCATTGTAGAGCGATCAAAATTTGTTTATTTTTGAACGCAAGACAATTGGCTGAAAACATTTTGCCTTTTTTATATGAAGTTTTTGCGTTACAATAAAAAGAAACGTCCGTGGCTAAGCCGTAGACCACTATGACCTGCTAGTAGAATATAAAATTTTCTCTGTAAAGTAGAAACATTTTTTAGAAACTTCTTTAAAGTAAACTAATTTTTACAATAGAACAAAATCATTTGGCAAAAACGTAATTCTTGCAATATAACTAGGCCCTTATATAATCTCATTAATAATTATCTTGATGTTTTTTTTTCGTAAACATTACCTTGAGTTCGAAAAATGTGTGCCTATTTTCTTGGATTACTTGCCAACAAGAGCATCTTAAAATGCTTCCATTACTCCACCTTTTCTTCCTTCATCTCAGCTTTTTCTAGCTATGTTTTTATCAAACACTACAATGACTGGCAGACCATGTAATTGAGTGGCCTCAAATTAACTGAATCACGTCTGGCCAATAACAACAAATGGCAGTTGTCTGTAATATTAATTTGCCAACATGATGCGGGTGCTGCAGGGGCTGTTTTTAAAGTAGTTTACTGCTCTTGCTGCTGACTCTTAATAATGCTGGCAGCCAGTTAATGGCTTAACATAACCTGCATTCTCTTCAAAGCCAGGAATGCCAATTTATGTGTTTCTCTGCCTCATTAATTACTGCATGCAATGTTGGGCTGGTGCATTCCGATTGCCTGCTGTGCAACGTGAGTAAAATCTTGTAACGTGAATTTAAATTGTCGAGAGCATGCAAGTGCTTCAACTCAGTTCCGTTTCCGCGTCATAAAAAATGTTGAATAAAAACCAAAAAAAAAAAAAAAAAAAATCATTCACACCAACTGTGCTAATATTAATAGTTAACATTTATTTTATTGTTGTAGCGCTTTATAGTTACTCAGCAAGTAGCTAAGAGTGAGTGAGTGAATGACGTAGCAACTGGCTGTTGTTGCACTCATAATTTTCACTCAGTGCCTGGCTGCTTCCATTGTGACCAGCTCCTGCCAGATTAGCTGTTGTACATCAAAACACTGTAATCTATGTATGTATGTTGTGTGTACTCTAAAGCCTTTTGTTGTAATTGTTGTTTCATTGTTATTGTTGTGATTATTATTGTTATTGTTTTTGTAGTTGTTGTTGTTGCTGTAGTCATTGTTGTCACTGCTTTTGTATACTTGCCGTACTCTTGGGTGCTCTTGTTTTGGTGTGAAGCACTCTGACATTGTGATGAATTGTCTCAACTCCCAGTACTGACTGTCTGTCTGACTGCAATGTATCCAGGATATACAAGGATACGCTTGTTGTTGGACAAAAAACATTAATGTTGCTTGGTTTTGGGCTATTATTGCTTGCCGTACTACGTATTTTGCAAAACAAAGAAGTTTTTGTTGCAGATATTTATATTATTTTCGGATTTTTGGCTTGTTTTTCTTTTGTTGTTGTTTTTTTTTTTTTTGTATACGTCTGTTATCCTTGCAGTGCTTGAAAGCGTGTAGCTTTTTGATAGCAACAACATAATTCATTCGACTTTACTCCGGCATCATTTGTCATTAGTGCGAAGGGCGACTCACATAGCCAGAAAACAACAGGTGGATGGCATCGGGGCATGATCCGCAGAAGACACCCTAAAATAATTTTCCTACTAGTGTCAGTTTTGCTGTTATTTACTCATGTTTTTGCTTATCAGATACCGCAGCACGAATGAATAAAAATACATAATTTTTTTGTTTCTATCAGATATGTTTTTTGGCTGCACGTTTTTTTTTTCAATAATCCTCTTAGCGGTGAGCTCTTAAGTTGTCCTCTTTGTTTACAGCTACGATTGAATTATGACCACAATAAGTAAAGCAGTAAAAAAATAGCTCGTAAAACTTATTATTTTCATTACTAGTGTTTAAATGTTTTGTTAGCTGGTCATAAATCTATAAATGTGGCTTCTATTTTCACACCACTGTTTTATTTATTCAAATTTACCTGCTTAATTCAGCCTTTTTGCATGCCTAGAGCAAAATAAATTCTTCTGCCTCCCTCTTTGCTCCCTGTCGTTATGCTAAAATGTCGCCACAATCTATGCTCATCTTTATCGGCTCGTTTAAGCAGCACCGTTTCCTGCCTCAGTGCACCGCCAAATAATCCACTACAATGATCCGGCTGCTGATCCTTAATGCCGACACAAGGCGCATTTCTTTCACTACGCAGTGATTTGAATATCTACTTCCGTTTCATGTGTGCGCCATTAAAGTCAACGACTCGTTGAAGCTGCCTGTTGCGCGCTTGTCTTTTATTTAGATGTCTTCTACCTACCTCACAAACGGCTTTTTGCCGGCACCGCTATCGCCATGTATATGGCACGCCCTCCCTCTCCCCCCCCTCCCACTGCTCCACCATATACCAATAAGCAGGCACACACACAAATAACGCAAGCAACGAGTTTGTTTTCTTTCGGATTATATTGCAGTTTCCGCTTCTTTCTCCGCAGCAGCATTGAGAATGTTCAATGCTAAAAGGAAAATCCAAGGAAGACTAGGATTTCCGGTGCCAATCGAATCGCAAGAGTGCAATAAACGTATATGACTCTTAAGTTGAATGTGTGGGTGTTAGTTTGAGTGCATGCGTGTGGCGTGTGTATGTGTGTAGGTTGATTTGTTTTTTCCCCAACTTGATTGCTTCAAGTCATAACATTTTTTTTTTTTTTTTTGTTTTTCACTTATTTTGATGGATTTATTTATGCATGCATTGCAAAATGTTGATTTTTATACCCGTTGTCTCTAAAGAGCTTCAAAATTTCACTTATGTGTGCAGCTTCTATGGAATAAATTCTCCAAAACACTGAAGGTACTTTACGCCGATATAGTATTCATGTTCATGAGCTCATCCCCAGCTTTTCCAATCGTCATTCAGCGATTTGCATTTTAAAAATTAATGCAATAAAAAGAAATCAGCTCTCTGTTTATCTGAATTTAACGTATCGTTTTTAGAGTTTACAGTTAGTATGAACCCACGGTATTGAGACGGTATTGTGAGGAATTTAATATTTAATGAAACTGGAAAGAAATGATATTCGATTTGGATGAAGTTCAAATAGTCCCCCTCTCCCCTCCTTTCCCGCTACCACGCGTATTTGAATATATTTTCATTTTATAGCAGCAGTGCGCAAAAGGCCGCCCATGGGCGGATAGCTTTCACATGCATACGAAAGCTTTCAAATAAAAAAGCTTTTTAGTCGAGTTGAGAACTTATTACACTGAGTAAAATAATACGATCAGTCGCTGTGCGAACTTTAAGCGTGGAACAGATTGCGATATAGTTGTAGCGATTCCAGGTATTAACCTCATCAGCTGTTCAGTGTGTAGCACGCTACGCCAAAAAATATGTTCACAATGGCATGAGCGCTTCAGAGAACACATATTTATCAATTTTTTCGATTTTACAAATATTGAACACTTTCTACACTTATTTCGGTACGGACAGCGTTTGCAGTTTCGATTTGATATACTCAGTCCTAAAAAGAGCACCATTAATACAATTTTCCGAGCCGCGTTATACTCAAAAGTTATGTATGTAACACATTGACGACGGCAACGACGTTACGCCATTTGTCAAATTTGCTTACATGAATTTCTTATGGAGGTGAATTTGGTGAATATGTCTCACGACATTGTCGCTCTTGTTGATGCCGTCGGAATAGAATTATTTCTGTTTTGTCAGGCGACAAATATTACTCGCTTTTCATTTCTTAGAGAGCATGTCAAAAGCTGTGTTCATTTGATAATTTGGGTAGCGTGTGGGAAAGCTTTTTGTTGCGTCGCTCTCAGAATGATCAAATAGCCATCGGCATGATACAATTATAAGGTAGGTGCATTTGAGACACGCTCTCTCCGACAATAAAACAATAACAAAGGCGTAGGTATAATGTAAAAATCAGCCGACGGTAGTTAAGTTTTATTTTGGCTGCTTATATTTTACTATCGCGACGCAGATGCTGCTGCTGTTTTTGCTTAACAGCGAGATTACTGCTGAAAGATGCGGTATCATCTCGTGGCTTTAAACGATAAAATAAGCGAACAATCGCAGATTTCTTTAAATAAGAGTAAATTTAATGTTTTTCAGCAGCAATTTCCCTTGTCAAAATATATTTTGACAGTTCAAAGCAGCCGTACATAGTGACACAAATAAATTGGTTACTGCACAAACGAACTAAGTAGTCGAATGAAAAGATATTAAATGTTAACTTTTATTTGCCTCGTTCAAAGCCACAAAAAACACTGTTCATTTTATTAAATTTGTAGGTTGTTGCTTACTTTTCTTACATTTCAACACATAGAATCTGGGTACTCAATCTATTTATACGGCTACAAGTAAACTATACATCCTTATGGCATAACGAGCAAACGGCAAATGTCAAAACTGACATTATACCTACGCCAATGTTTTGCTTTTTCATATTTTATTCTCCGAGTTGCACCTACCTTATAATTGTATCATGGCCATCGGTATGACCATGGTAGAATAAGAAAAGGTAGATGCATTTCAGAGAGGCAGACTAACTGAAACTCTCAAAACGAATTTGATAGCTCATAGAAAATCTGAAAGCGATGAGAAGGCTTTAATTGGAAAAATGTAAACAAAAAAGTGATTTGTATTGATTCTGACAATTTTGACTATTAGAAAGAGAGCGCAGTCCAAAATGCATATACCTTCTTATATTCTACCATGGGTATGGCTACATTTCTCTCTTTTGTCGTGCAGTAAAGCCCCTGCCGTCATCAATGTGTTCCATGCATTAAAGTTAACTTAACTTGCGCTACAACTACAGCTACGAGCCACAGACACATTCTACACATTCTGTGCGATTCCGTGCATTTAGTATATTTTAACTTTTGACAGGTCATTCTACGTGCTACACGCTACACCATTCTGGTTGCCACTTCATGCTGTGAGGTTGCAGCTACTCGCTTCTGCTTTGCCTTACTGAACACGACAACATATCATTAGCGCGTTTGTTCGTTCATTCGATACGATCACTCGTTGTACGAACTTCATACTGTTAAGTTGCGGCCGTTCTATTCTGCGTTGCCTAAGGTTAAGAACAGAGTGAACGCTTATTGCTGAGCCGAGCAAAAAACACATTGGAGCAATAAAGACAACCAACTCATGCATCATGCATTTGCTCCAATGTGTTTTTCGCAATCTTATAGAACACGACAAGCTATAATTCTCGCGTTATGATGTGGTCATTCGAATGAACAAACTCGTGCTATTCGTTCAGTACAAACACTTAAAACAAAAGCTATTCACAGGCAAATGTATTTTCTCAAAAATTTCAAAAATAACATATTTTTGCAGGTATTTTTAGTTCAATAACTTTTATTTATTTCAAAATCAGTCCAATTTAAACATTATTTCATATTTGTATCAACTAAAATATTATACATTAATGTTTAAACAAAAAAACATTAAGTTGGAACGCAAAATTCAATTAAAGTCTATATAAGAAAATAACCAAAACTATTAACAAGAATTACGTGTTACAGCGCGGATTGTAAGGCGGTATTTTCACAAATTTTTTCAAGGACGCTTTAGGGCCTTATACAGCCTATAATATTCATCGTACAAAAATAAAATGTATGCCAAAATATTAGTTATTTTGCGCATAAAAGGAATATCTAACTTTGGATTTTGTCACTACTTTAATAAAGCCACAAAAGATTGCAAAAGAAAGGATGACAAATTCACATTTTTGTATGAGAAAAATGCATTGATGACTCAGTTGTTGCTTTAGTTCGTGCCGAAGTATCGAACGCAACATCATGTTGTTTGTTGAATAGAATCGTTTTATGAATTTCTTAGAGCTTTACAAGCAATGCATACGTATATAAATGCTTGCGCCGCTAAGAAGCTTTTAGTCTGCTGGCAGACTCCAATCAGTTAGGGCATCGTCGCTTTGTCCGCCTGATGCCTGAGAAAATAAGACGTTGCAATATGAAGAAGCGATTCATAGGTTATTATATTAGTTTATATTTGGTATTAAAAAGAAAGCAGCACCAACATCAAAATAAACAAGAACTACAAATTCATCAACAAATATAAAAAAAAAAAAAAAACGAAATGGCCAATTTCAGCCCTTGAAAGGACTTTGACCGAGCTTCTTATGATCAATTGTGTTGTGTGTATTGTGAAAATGTTTGAACACAAATGATCGAGAACTTGACCTACAAGTTTTATGCCGACTCCGAACTGCTTATGTTCTCAAGAAGCTTTTCATGGCAGTTTTTACTCTCTGAGGTTTGCTATTGACTGCAAAGAGGTGACGGCCGAACAAAAAAAAATTAACTCAATTGAAAAAACTTTCTGTGTCAGATGGGGGATTCAAACCTGGGTTATCTGGCGTATGAGCCACACACTCTACCCACTATGCCACGGCGGCCACTCATTAACAAATATATCAAACAAAAATTCTACATCCACACTTACGGTACTATCGGAAATGTGTATTTTTTTTTTATTTTTTAATTGCGAAATTCGCAAACACCTGCAGTGTTGCATCTATTCAGTGACGACTGTGTTGTCTTGAAATATTTGCTTGCTTTTAAATATTTACAAAACAGAGTAACTATTCGGTATGTAGCCCTGTTTATTTAATATCTATTTTTGCTCATATCACTGTAGTTTATGGCCTAGTAAATCATATTTATATCATGCTAACAACAAACAAGCATTCTTTAAGTTAATATTTTTCAAGAACTTTTAATGTCCTCAAAATGTATTATTTATATAAGCCAAGTGTCTACTTTTACTTCATTATAACTTGGCTATTCATCATAACTAACACTCTCATTCAAACGCTATTTAAGGCTCGCCAACTACCAAATTATTTTGTAACATTATTTGTAACTGTTATTTAAAATGTTTTAATTTTTCATTATAAATCAACGAGCGAAAAATTGTTTTTTATCTACTACATAAACAATGAATTATAACAGTACATATTTAATGTCTGCATATATATTTTGGTTATAATACTATACTAACAGGCGCCCTTGCATTTATCAAAAATAACAACAATAACAATAGCAAAACAACGCATACATACAAATATACATAACGCCAATCGACCCAATAGACAATAAAGCTCCCTGCAGTGTAGCAAACTAGTTGAAATACTAGTACCTCATACAAATAATTATATGTGCACCAGTAGTAAAACTATTTTGCGCTAAAATTAAAATGTTTCAAAATTCTGCTGTTGCAGTTATATTATATATGACAACAGTAACATAACATAACAAAGACTTTATTCAATTGTCCTTTAAATTAAATATAAAAATTAACATACAAAATTTCATCATGGTAAGTAATTATATGTGCACAACTTAATTATATGTGGCTTAATTATATGGCTTTCAAGAAGTTCTGCCCAAAGTCTCGAAGTCGCAAACCTGCAAATGCGAGTTGGTGGACCAGCGACCTCAAAAAGAGGCGATCAGAGGTTAGAAAACTTCACCGGAAGGCCATCTTAAGCAAACTAGAGCAGGACGGGACAAACTACAGATCCATGCTAAATGCTTACACTAGGGATGTAAGAATAGCTAAGCGAACATCTTGGACAAAATTTTGCGAGTCCATTGAGGACACCAGTGAAGCCGCCAGACTTTGAAAGACGCTATCCAAAGACCCAACGGTCCCGGGATACCTTAAGAGGTCCGACGGATCCTGGACAGAATCCAGCCAAGAAACGCTTTTGCTACTCATGGAAACTCACTTTCCAGGTTGTACAGAACCGTGTCAAAACGATGCTAACAACAACTTGGAAATAACAATGCCAGAACCTTTACAAGAACTCCCCAACATTATTACAAGGTCAACTGTAGAATGGTCGATCGGATCCTTCAAGCCCTACAAATCTGCGGGGCCAGATGGTATCCTACCGGCCATGATGCAACATGCCCTTCCTAGCATCATGCCCTGGCTTATAGCAATCTTCACCGGCTGCCTCAAGACAGGATATGTTCCTAAAATTTGGAGAGATGTGCGAGTTGTTTTCATTCCTAAAGCTGGGAAACCGATACACTCAGCACCAAAGGATTATAGGCCTATTAGTCTCTCATCGTTCTTGATGAAAACGCTAGAGAGAATAATAGATCTTCACATAAGAGAATCTGTGAACGATAATAATCTCTGTAGTGTACAACATGCCTACCTTAAGGGTAAATCGGTAGAAACGGCACTGCATGAGGTGGTTTCGGTCATAGAAGGAACCCTTCATAACAAAGAATATACTTTAGCAACGTTTTTAGATATCGAAGGCGCATTTAACAATGTAAATACAGATTCTATAAGAAATGCTTTATTAGACAAAGGAGTTAACAGTAAAATAACCCAATGGATTTATAAAATGCTCAATAGCAGACGTATAAGCTCACAAATGGGAATAAGCGTGGTGAGGAAAGAAGCCACAAGAGGCACACCGCAAGGAGGAGTCATATCCCCCCTTCTCTGGCTAATTGTGGTTGACAAAACTCTCACCACACTCACAACTGGAGGAACAAAAGTGGTAGCCTATGCCGATGACGTTGTCATCCTAATATGCGGGAAATACCTGCAAACAATAAGCGAACTAATGTCTGCGGCATTGAATAAGCTATCGCGGTGGGCAGAATCGAATGGACTTGGTGTTAACCCAGTAAAGACCGAACTCGTTCTGTTCACAAGAAGAAGAAAAATAGAAAGTTTCACATTACCGAAACTTAACGGAGTAACTCTGAAGATTTCCACGGAAGCCAAATACCTTGGAATTATCCTTGATAACAAGCTGAGCTGGAAACGCAACACAGAGGAAAGAAAGAAAAAAACACTGTGCGCTTTGTACGCTTGTCAGAGGACATTTGGCAGGAAATGGGGACTGCGACCGCACATAATCCACTGGATGTATACAGCGATCGTGAGACCCATCCTTGCCTATGGTGCTCTCGTATGGTGGACGATAACGCATAAAAAAAGCTACCTTAGCTTCCTAACAGGAGTTCAAAGGTTAGCGTGCATAGGAATAACAGGAGCCATGAGATCTACGCCACAGGCGGGTCTAGATATGATGCTAAATCTTCTTTCCGTAGAAGAATTCCTTAAATGTTCGGCGACCAAGAGCGCGATTCGCCTCAACGAATCACGAGCCTGGAAAAGCAGCACATTCGGACACGCATCTATTCTAAATCTCTTTGGAACCGAGGAATCGAAAAGAGCAACCGACTATATCATACCCAGTGTAAGATTCGGTACAGAATACACCACATCCATTCCCAGCAGACAAGAATGGGAAGAAACGGCTGTAGAATCCTACGGCAATCTCCATTTATATACTGATGGTTCCAAAATGGAAAACGGAACTGGATCGGGTGTATACTGTGAAACGCTACAAATCAAAGAGTGTTACAAACTCCCGGATTACTGTAGCGTTTTTCAGGCAGAAATATATGCTATTGAAAAAGCTGCACGGGCCATTTACAGGAAAAATCTTACCCCTACAAGGGTAGTAATTTTTGTGGATAGCCAAGCGGCCATCAAAGCACTGAGCAGTAAAACGACGAAGGCTCGAACGGTGCAAAACTGTAAACTTGCACTGAACAGTATCTGCAATACCCACAACGTCACTCTCTGCTGGGTTCCCGGACATAGCAATATTGAAGGGAACGACGCAGCAGATGAACTGGCAAGGCGTGGAGTAACCGCAAGTACAAACAGAGCTGACACAGATGTGCACATTCCAATAGGCGTCGTCAAAAGGAGTATAGAACTAAAAGCCAGAAATATTGCCAACACAAACTGGGCTTCCAGAGGTGACTGCAATATATCTCGAAGGCTTTGGCCTGAGCTAAATGAGAAAAGAACTAGAAGCCTTCTGCTTTTGGTCAAACGGGAAATCTGGATCCTTGTTGGAGTTCTAACGGGTCATTGCCCCATTGGGGTAATAGCCAATAGAATAGGTATAACAGCGCCAGACTTTTGTCGGAGCTGCAAAGACCCGGAGGAAATAGAAACAATAACTCACCTGCTATGCGAATGTCCAAGTCTACAGAATCGTCGACTCCGACACATGGGGAACAGATTTTTCAAAGACTTGGAAGAGTTGGTGAACACACCACTGCTAGACATCTGGAGGTTCATAAAAACCACAGGATGGTTTGAGGAACAAATCGGAACAATGGTTTAACTTGGTACCACAACTATAAAAAGGGATTCGTAATGGACCTATAGGCCCCCGCGGAAGCGCCGGTAACTGTGCACGACCCTTCATACCTAACCTAACCTAACCTAATTATATGTGTTTTTTGCTAAATTTTCGAGCTTAATAATAAAAAAAAAAAATTAAATAAAATTTCATATTAGTAATTTATATGCTTTTCTTTTTTTTTTAATAACTTGGCTCAGCCGGAGTGGCATAGAATTAATCAAGGCTTTTGGGTTATATGTGCTGATACTTTGCCATTTTTGCTATTTTGCTATTTTAAACTCCCTAGCTGCCTCAAATTGCCTTCCATCCTTATATACTTTTCCACATAGAGTATTCCCTAGAGATTCTCAATGGGGTATAAGTCTGGACTTATTGCTGGCCATTGCAGTAATGGTATATTTCTGGCTGTAAAAAACTCCTTTGTACGCTTTGCACAGTGTATTGGCGCATTATCCTGCTTATTAGTCCAATTATCGCCACAAAGTTGGCCGGAAAATTACATTAGTTCATTGTCCAATAAATAAACGTACATTTCAGCATTCATTTTTGTTGACATAAAACACATTGGAGTCTTTCCTTCATAACAAAATGCAGCCCAGACCATCACCAATCCTCCCCTATGGGCACGCAAGTGGCAAGTGCGTCAAAATTGATCCCTATGCCGCCAATACTTCTTGGAAACATCAGGCCCATCTAAATTGAACTTTTTTTGCCACTAAAGATAATGTTACGCCATTCCTCATCCAAAAATTGGAACATGGTAGCGAAGGCCAAACGTGCGTTAATATGTCGAGGCAAAAGGTTAGGTTAGTTGTCGCGTCTTGGAAGTAAGTGTTACTTTAGGATTTTCATGTAATATTTAAACTATTCTACTTCTTGTTACGCTTAGACCCATTTGACTTTTTATTTGTCCGGTACTCATTCCTTCGACTACTGCAATATGTTGAGTTCTCCGTTTACACCGAGCGTCGATGTGTGTTTTCCTACCACTCGGTCTAACTGTGTCATAACTACTAGGACATTTTAAAAAATTTGTTATTGTGTTACTGTGGCGATTAAGCCTTTTGGCTGTTTCTTTCATTTTAGCTCCATTTTCGCTTATTCCCAGTATTATTCCCTGGTCATGTTCAGAAAGGCTCGTTCCGCTGGGCATTTTCAATATCTAACACGTAATAATTAAATTAACTTTATTCATTATAAATGTAAAAAACTTACCTTATATTTCGCAACAATTATTTCCAATGCGAGCACTTAAAGCTATCAATTAAGCAACCAAACACCAACTAAATGCGTTATGCATATATAATTCTTTACTACTGATCATTCAATGCACCGTCACATTTTTCATATAACGGTACATTAAATGCATTACGAACTGCATACTAAAACTTGTTAAACAATAACAACGAATAACAAAAACAAACTGCATACATAAAAATACTGTACTGTACTATTTTAGGTGGAGAAAAAATGCAAGCAAATACTTATGCACATATAATTATTTGTATGAGGTAAATTTACTAGGTCAAAAAAATACCAGCACTAGTTCAGCACAAATGATTTTTACATTGCGCAAACTGATTATTTTCCTGTGTTGATGTCATAGCAAAAGATAATTGTCCTATTCTCGATATGATTTGAGGTGGCATTTTTCGAACTTGTGATAATGGTATTTTTTAAGCCAGTAGAAATCTAGTATAATTAAAGTAGGATTTTTACTGGTATTATTTTGGCCACCTGTGTACTGATATATTTAGTATACAGGTTGTCCGGCAATTAAGTGCAACTATTTACGGAGGGGAAAGGTTAAGTTGAGCAGAGTAAAAAATCGTATGGGAGGCAGGGGTCTATTTTTACATTCTTAGGAGCTACAGGGCTAATTAATATCTCACAACTTTGATTCACATTATTCTTTTTACGCGAAAAACTAACTTACAGAGAACTTATTTTGATAGCACATTGCAAAGACAATAAATCACCTTTTTAACTGTGTATCAACAAACCCCACCGATTTAACCGTTACCATGCTGTGCTCGTGTGAAGATGAAATCAATCGGTTGAAAAAACCAAATTTCAATTTTGAGTGCAAAATTTCTCAGAATTTTGCGTAATAAATGAACTCTTTTTTATGACCTATTTTGTAATTTGTTCAATTTTCTTTTCTACGACATAAAAAACATATACATATCTCAAAAAAAAAAAAAAAAATTGGCTGTACCAAAAAAATTATACTTATTAGAAAACAATGATATTATCTACTAATTGTAATGTCATTATTTATCATTATTTTCAAATAAATATACTTTTTTTAGTACAACCAACCTGTTTATTTTTAAAGATATGCTTATGTTTTTGGTGTCATTAAAGAGATTTAAGCACCTCGACATCCACAAGGCCACCTGGCTGTCCCCGGATCAAAAAACGCGAAACCAAATTGATCATGTTGTAATCGACGGAAGGCAAGCCTCTAATATTCTAGATGTGCGTACATTTCGGGGGTCAACATTGACTCCGACCATTATCTTGTTGTAGCCAAGATCCGCATGCGATTATGCAATGCGAACAACATACGCACAGGAATGCAACGAAAGCTAGATGTCGCTAAGCTGCAATTACAATGGACTGCCGAAGCCTACTCCGCTCAACTCTCGGTTAAGCTCAACCAACCAACCTCTGGACCCGACGACGCCGGCGGACTTTGGGCGCATATATCCCACTCCATGCGCGCTGCCGCTGAAGAAGTCATTGGTTTCCGGCGTCCGCAACCTCGGAACCAATGGTATGATCAGGAGTGTCGCATTGCGACTGCAGTAAAAAACGCCGCATATAGAAAAACGCTGAAGTCAGCTGCAACGCGAGAAAACTACCGCGAAAAGAGGAAGGAAGAGAGGCGCCTTTTCAGACGCAAGAAAAGAGAGCAGGAAAAGCGTGAGCGTGAGGAACTAGAGGTATACCAGGGCAAGAAGGATGCACGAAAATTCTATCAACAGGTTAAGCGTCTAACCCAAGGTTTCAAGCCCGGAGCATTCACTTGTAGAGACGAAAATGGAGATCTGAATACGGATACGCAGTGTGTGCTGAGATTGTGGAGACGGCACTTCTCCAATTTACTTACTGGCGACGATTCCACCAATCCTGCCCATGGAGAGCACAGTGCAGAGCTACTAATCAACAATGACGGAATGGAAGTATCACCACCTAGCCATGATGAGGTTCGAGTTGCTATCCAACGACTCAAAAACAACAAAGCAGCGGGTGCTGACGGCCTGTCAGCTGAATTGTTTAAAACCGGCGGCGATGAATTGATAAGGCGCATGCATCAGCTCATCAGCAAAATATGGCTGGAAGAAAGCATGCCCGACGATTGGAACCTCAGCGTACTGTGCCCTATACTTAAGAAAGGAGACCCAACAATCTGCGTAAGTTATAGAAGTATCAGTCTTATTTCCATCGCATATAAGGTTCTCTCAAGCGTACTGTGTGAAAGATTAAAGCCGATTACAAAAACACTGATTGGACCTTATCAGTGTGGCTTTCGACCTGGTAAGTCCACCATAGACCAGATTTTCACGCTACGACAAATCCTGGAGAAAACCCACGAAAACCAAATTGACACACACCATCTCTTTGTCGATTTTAAAGCTGCGTTCGATAGCCCGAGAAGGGATTGCCTATACGCAACAATGTCTGAGTTCGGTATACCTGCAAAGTTGATCAGACTTTGCAGAATGACGTTGAGCAACACACGCAGCTCCGTCAAGGTAGGAAATGACCTCTCCGAAACCTTTAATACCGAAAGAGGTTTCAGGCAAGGCGATCCACTGTCTTGCGATCTCTTTAACATCATCATGGAGGGGATCGTACGAAAGGCCGGTGTGCATCGTAATGGCACCATTTTCTACAAAGGCGTCCAGCTCCTTGCGTACGCTGATGATATTGATATTGTCGGCAGAACCAAGAGAGATGTTACCACTGCTTTCGCCGCTATCGAAAAGGAATCAGCCAAAGTGGGTTTGACAAAACAAAATATATGCTGTCTACAAACAAGGGAGCTCGGCGTTTAGACTCCCACGTTTCATCCGGCAGCTATAACTTTGAAGTAGTCAAGGAGTTCGTTTACCTTGGCACCGCCATTAATACCAAAAACGAAATCAGCCTGGAGATAAAGCGAAGAACAATAATTGCTAATAGGTGCTACTACGGGCTCAGCAACTAAGTTCCAGAGCCCTCTCTCGATCGACAAAACTAACACTCTACAAGACGCTCGTTCTACCTGTGCTGCTTTATAGCGCTGAGGCATGGGTAGTTTCGCAAACTGACGCAGCCGCTCTGGGGGTGTTCGAGAGAAAAGTTCTTCGCAAAATCTTCGGTCCTGTTCGAGTCGGCGATGACTATCGCATCCGAATGAACCACGAGCTGTATGAGCTCTACGATGACATTGACGTAGTTCGGCGTATAACTGTGCAGCGACTACGCTGGCTGGGTCATGTCCATCGTATGAACGACGAAGCTCCAGCGAAAAAGGTGCTCGAGGCGAGGGTCGCTGGTCAACGACGACGAGGGAGACCATGCCTCCGATGGATGGACCAGGCTGAGGAAGCCCTAACCGCACTTGGTGTATCCGATTGGAGAAGGCGCGCGCAAAGCAGAGGCGCCTGGCGAGAGCTGATGAGGTCGGTTGAAACCCGGACACGGGTTGTTACGACCAACTAAGTAAGTAAGTAAGTAGTAAAGCACTAGTACATTTATAACTACTTAGTTATGAGCTAGAAAAACGGCTGGTATTTTTTGAAGTAGTTTAAACGCGACTGTCTAGTTAACTATACAATTAAGTAACTAGTTATTTTTTATGCTAGCAAAACACCTGGTATTTGGAAGTAGCTGCATTACAGATAGTAACTATCTAGTATCTAGTAACTCTTTGCCTAGTAAGTTATGACTAGTTAAATGTCTAGTATTTTTTTGACTAGTTTTATTTCAACTAGTGTGTTAACTAGTCAAATTCATGACTAGTTTGATTTTCCACTGCAGCGCTAAGTCTTTTCTAACGAAGGCGTGCATTTACTGCTACTTTTGAAGGTAAGGCACATGACATCCTCGCTACTTTTGCGTGCGCTTCTATAAGGCCTAATTTTTCGCTACCCAAGGCAGTTTTCCTACAAAAACTGGTTCTGCTTATATTTCAGGGTTACTTTTTCGTTAAAAGTTAAACTATATATTCATTCAAAAATACTGAATAATAATCAACGTCATGACTTAGAAATATTCTTCTAAAAATATGTAAAATAAAATAAAATCACAGAATATATAGGTTTTCATTTTAAGCAATTCTAAAGGATTGCTTATAACAGGCCTCTTTAACCGTTGTGTCAACAGCTGTTGGGTTTTATCCACATCGACAGTAGATGTACCCGGGTACTTCATACGTTTTGTATGGCAGATAGTTGCTTTTGATATACAAATATTAACTACTACCTGGATTCTTGTAATTTTCTGGTTTTTTTTTTTTTATTTATTGGAAATATTGTCTAGTTAACAAAACTTTTATCATAATTTGGGAAAAAAAAAATTTGGTACCTAAATAATCCATTTTTACCAAAAATGGGAATTGCCAAAATCCATAAAAATTTAACAATTTCCAAATTCTTTTTTAATCCTTGTAATTTGATCCCTTTTTACCAAGAAAAATAATTAACATTGAATTTTCATTCGCAAAATTCCGTTATATTTGAACTGAAAATCAACCCCTCTTGCTCATAGTGCTATTTTTAGTACCTGCGCAGAATAATTATAACTCATAAAATATTTGTTCAATGTAAACATTTTTTTTTTGGAATGTGTAGGAAAACACGTCTACTAACAGGAACAAAAGGGTATTTGGGAATATCTTGCCTACCTACCCTTGCACAACCAGTTTTGCAGGCAGAAACATGATTTTTTGCGCAGGTTTCGTTTTGAGTAGTTTTGTATGCATAAGTCAGTTTATGTGCGATTTTTGAAGTGTAAAGACCTAAAAATTTATTTTGTGCGGCAAATATATAAAAAGTGAAAATAAAATGGCAGATGGTGAGTGGCTAGCTCCGCGTCGATTGAATGCACTACCGTATGAGGAGCAGCGTGACTATATACGCACATTTGTTGAGGCTTCTGACTCTGAAGAGAGTGACCACGAACAAGCGGTAGATCAAGAAGACTTAGAAGGAAATATTGATGACATTGGTGGTGAATCATCTGACGCTGAACAAGTCCAGGAAATTGTGTATCACCTAGAGGACGAGAGGGATTCAGACGAGGAGTATGAAGAACCGCCACTTGAAACTGGTGATTATTATACGGCAAGAGATGGCAATGTATGGTCGTCAATACCACCAATACCTGGACGAATACGTGCGCACAACGTTCTAAGAAGTCGCAATCCTGGACCAGTGCCATCGACAAATGGCTTGACAATGGCAGAAACCTTCAATCTTATGATGTCAAATGAAATATGTGATGTAATTATTCGAGAATCAAATAGAAAGGCAAGGCAAACTTTTGATGCGTACAATGAGCAGCATCCAGATGCGGAACCACGAATATGGGTGCCTATAACTGAAGTAGAATTTCGTGCATATTTGGGTGTGCTTTTGATGGCTGGCGTATGTCATTCCGGTTATGTTCATACCACTGACCTGTGGAAAACAACTTCACATCCATTATTTCGTGCATCAATGAGCTTACGCAGATTTTGGGCAATCAGCCGCTTCATACGCTTTGATAATGGAAACACTCGGAATGCACGCAAACAAAATGATAAGGCAGCTGCAATTACAGACGTATTCCTGATGCTAAATGCCACTCTGCGCAAGTATTATATATGTGGCACAAACGTTACCGTAGATGAGCAATTATACCCATATCGTGGTGGAACTGGCTTCACACAGTACATTCCATCCAAATATGGAATAAAAGTGTGGTGGGTCTGCGACGCCATTTCATCATATCCCGTGCAGGTAAATCAGTGTTCATACATTCATTTTATTATATCAGCTTGTTGCAAATAAACTAAATGACTAATTCAAATTTCATTTTTCAATTTTTATTTTTTCAATACAGGGTCAAATTTATACTGGAATGGCAGCGTCCGGCGAACGTGAAAGAAACGTTGGTGAGCGTGTTGTGAAGGACTTAGTTGTCAACAATTTTGGTGGAAGTGGGCGAACAGTGGTATGCGACAATTTCTTTACAACATATAACTTAGCAAAAACTTTGATGGTGGACAACAGTTTAGCTTTGTTGGGCACTTGCAACAAAAGGCGTATGTTCGTGCCAGCATCATTTGCCAATCCTAAAGGACGTGAAGCAGAGTCTACGCTATTTGGATTCTGTAACAACATGACGATGTGCTCATACGTCCCAAAAAAAAATAAGGCTGTTGTGATGCTGTCTACTTGCCACGACACTACAGAAACTGCAGGTCCAAAACGGAAACCATTGCTCATACTTGATTATAACAAACATAAAGGCGGCGTGGATAATATGGATAAGTGCTTGACTGAATATTCAACCAAACGGCGCACAAATAGATGGCCTTTAGCATTTTTTTATAATATGCTTGACGTAGCTGCGTATGCTGCGTATGTTATATATATGGAAAACAACCCCCATCTAAAACCATCTACCAACCGCCGTAGGATATTTCTGCAGCAGCTCAGCGATCAGTTATGCAGACCACAAATCGATATAAGAGCGGACAATAGCCATATTACGCGCATATTTTCTACTAGACACGCTATGGAAGCCATATATGGTATGCCCTTGAAGATGAATGTTGGTGCACAAGAGGAAGAGGAACGTGACAGTTCTGGCCGCATAAAAAGAAAAGGAAACTGCTATATTTGCATTGCAAAACGCCAAACGAGAAAAGTATGTGCAATTTGTAATAAGCCTGTGTGCGCAGAGCACTCGAAGGATCATCCACAATGCCTCAGATGCTGCTAAAATTCATAAAATATATTTTTTACTTTCATTATAATGATTTTCTATAAATAAATAAACAAATTTCCATAAAATAAACTAAATATTTCCATTTATTTCTATATATTTGTATGAATTTTCATAGAAGTACCTGGGTACATCAGCTGTTGACGCTAGGTCATTTTCTAGTAACTGGGTTATATTTTCCAAACGGTTGGTCCAATTGACCACCAATTTCACACCAATATCAATTACATATTTCCAAGCTATGATACGAAGTTTCATCAAGATTGGACCAGCCGCTTGGAAGATATAGCAATATAAAGTGAACTTTGCCATTTATTTCTATATATTTGTATGAATTTTCATACAAGTACCCGGGTACATCAGCAGTCGACGCCATTCCACTAACTTGAATTTGGGCTGTATCGACTGAACTGCTGCTCCATTCTTGATGAAACTTTTCCACATGATGCAAAAGTGTATGGTTGAGGATATCATGAAATTTCAGGTCAATCGGACTAACCGTTTGGAAGATACAGGAAAATTAAAGTTGCAAATGTACCCGTGGGCTCTACGATCGACACAACGGTTAAAGCAGGGAGAGCAGAAAGCATGGAAAATTTGGTCATTTCATATAAAAGAGTATATGGGCAGGGTAGGCCTTCGAAATCCATTTCAAGGCCTGCTAGTAGCTCTTCGAATACCTGCCAATGCCTACTGGGAACATTCCCTGTAGGAAAATCAACTAATTAAAAAGTAGTTGATAAAGTAGTTTTTTGTCAACCACAACTAGTTAAAATTCTGACTTTTTCCCATAGAACGAACTAACATATTTTGTATGGTGATGTCCGCTAAATAAGTCAATTGACTTTCGTCTGCATATATTTTCAACTACTTTTTAAATTAGTTATATTTAAATTATTTTTTTAATTACTTTAAAATAACCAATTGAAAACTATTACTGATGGCCTAAAGTTAATAATATTTGAGGAAATAAAATGGTTAAATATATATAAACTTGTAATCTAATAAAAATTTCCAATTAAAACATGTCAAAATCAGAGTAGATGCCGCCTTAATATAATTCAAAGTAGTTTATCAATCACTTATTTTTAAGTGGTATTCCAATTAATTCATGTATAATGCAATAAAAACTATTTAGAATTGAAGTGGATGCCGCCTTAATATAATTCGAAGTAGTTCATATACTGGTTTATTTTAAATTAGTTTTTTAATTAGTTGTTTTTAAAAACAAGTTAGTTTGTTCCTATAGGGTTGTTATAACAGTGGCCTGTATGTGTGTTTGAAGTATTTTTAATATATAAAATTCTATATGATTCTCTTTCATAGCAAATCAAGCATTAAAAAAAATATTTCAACAAAAAAGCGTTATTTTCAAATATTTATAGTTCAACACGAACACAGGCACAATTTATTGGTTTGACTTTTATATTGCTTTTATATTGTGTGTGTGTGTGTGTGTGTGTGTGTGTAAGTATGTGTCTGTATGTGTGTGTGCTAGTTTTTTGTGCGTAAATGTGTCTATATGTGCAGTGTTATTGTATTTGTAACATATAAAATGTCGCTCATGTGTTTCACATTGCTAACTGGCTGCATTTTTTTGTTTTTGTTTTGCTTTTTTTTTTTTGTTTGTTTTTGTCTTGTGTTTGAGCTTATTTTTGCGTTTGGTAGCATTCCAATATTTTGGTCAATATAAATTCAATTGGCATCAGTTATGCGTACAAAAGGCATTAATATTGCAGCTCAATATTTAAGAATTTATTTATATTGGAATTTGTGTGAATGATATTATTTATTTGAATATCACACAATATAAGTTTATTTTTCTGTTGAGCTTACTTTGGGGTTTATTTTTTTTTTTTTTTACACTTAGAAATCTTCTAGACTAGGTTCAGAGGAGTTCAGCTTTTTGTTAAGATATAAATGGAAATAAAACAAATCGATAACAATATCAATGGTTGTGACCGCCACAATTTTAGATATCTCTGCAAAATGATTTTTGATATTACTTAAGTTTTATTTGACAATAAACAGCGACTGAGAAAAATTCAATTTATTCGGTTTTATGTGCTAAATATAAACTATGCGGCCGCAGTGACTTAGCGTAAACTTTGCTAAAAGTATTTCATATGTAAAAAAATATTTGCTGTTCTGTTTATCAGTATAATAATACATAAAATATTACCTATAAGCTACAAAAGCCGCTTTCTTTACTTAGAATTCCAAAAGATAGAGTTAATTAAGGAACAATTTTGCAGTCTCGTTTTTATTTATTCACGTCATTCTAGTAAATATGTAGCTTTTATAAGTAAACATTTTTTTTTTATCCTGAAATTTTGATTTTGTATGGAATGTGACAGCGCCCGTAATGAAATCTCAAGCATTGTTTTAAATGATTAAATGATTTAAGGGTTCATTCCTTAAATAAATGCAATGCATTTTTTTTTTAAGTTCAGAGTTATATGGGAGGTGGCACGCCTCGTTGTCTTATCTCGCTCATATATTTTGCAATTCAATTAAATTCAAATTTCAAATTAAAAACGCCTTAATATGCACTTTTTCGGCCTAAATTATGCTTGCAAATATCTAAAATCGAAAAAATTATGATCGATATTTAAAAATTGTAGCCATATTTTGACATAAAAATTCCCAAGTTTTATAAATCTAATTTCTGCTTTGCTTATCTTCTTAGCGTCAGCAGATATATAGGAAAAAAAATTTGAGTCCCATTAAGACCCCATTTCTAGACCCTTTTTGAAAAACTTCTCATTTGAAAACGCACAGAGTTGTTTAAATTCTGTTTTTTTTATTGTATTAAGAACATATTAAATTAAATAAAAGTTATTCTTTTTCCTTTGTACGAGGGCTGTTGTCGGCCTTCAAAGATGGGCGTCGAAAAAAAAGGTATGCTGCTAGCGGCCCGGATAACTCGACTTCGAATCATCTGAAATCGAAAAAATAAACGGCGTTAGATTCAGTACAGATATAGTTCTAATCCCTACCTCAATCATAATTTTATGATAATTTTTTTTACAAAATGGCGTACGTTTACATTCATTGAAAAATGAAAAACCGATTTTTGGTCTTTTTTTTTTGTAGTTTAGTGTAAAAAAAAATAGTACAAAATTGTTTATAATTGTGATTGAAACAGAAGGTATGGTGACAATTTTGCGTCGACTGCACTTTGTTTCATCAAAATCGGTTGAGAACTGAGGGCGCAATCTGGGCCGCAAGCTCGAAAAACGTGGTTTCGAGATAAACGTGTTTATGTTTGAAGTAATTTTTTTGCATCAAAAAAAAACTGAATTGAAAAATATGAGCAAGCTCTTTTAGTAATTCGACAATTTTGCGTCGATTGCATTTGGTTTCATCAAAATTGGTTCAGTAGAACCGGAGAAAAGTGACTTCGAAGTTCAAAAACGTGATTTTGAAAATCTTAAAGAAAATTTTAAGCAATAAAATATTCTTTTTTTTTTTTTGTGAAATACATATATCAATCTGCAATGCCAGCCCCATAAAGAACTCCTTCCTCTTCTTCAAAAAATGAGGACTCAGCAGCTCTTTGTGCTCTTCGGGCCGTTCTAGCTTCTTTTGATGCGGCCAGAGCTCTGGCTTCGAACCTTTTGAAACGTTCTTCGTTCCAAGACATGGCGAAATCATATATGACGTTGCTAATCGGGATGCCCATTGGGTTCATTATTTTAAGTATTGGCAAAAAACCTTCATTAAATATGACACTTGCAATATAATTGGCAATCTCAATAGTGCGTGCGCCGGTGTGCATATGCTTTGGTGCGAATGACCACAGCACTGCGTTGAAAGATTCGTTGCTGTTTTGAGTTTCGGAGCCAAGGCGTCTGTTCAACAAATCATCGGCTGAGAGTGCTTCGTAAAAAGGTTTGATTGCTTCCTGGACTCTCTGATTTAGTGCTGCATATGTATGATGGAAGCGCACGCGTCCGGTTTATAACTCAATTCAAACTGAACTAAACGCTGCCAACATTCGAATACCTAAGCTCTAAAATATGTATTCATTTATTTTTAAAACATTTTTAACAAACAACGCAATTTCGTGCGTTGGAAAGCTACTGTCATTGTGCTTCATCTTCAGTATATGTCATTCATTTGAAGCGTAAGCAACAATATATTTTTTTCACTCAAAGATGTCGAACTTTGTGCCTGACAAAATGTTTTTTCGGGGAGTTCTTCTTCATTACTTTAATATGAATAAAACTGCTGCCGAAAGTCATCGTATTTTGGTGGAAGTTTATGGTGGACATGCTTTAGCTGAGCGAACGTGCCAAAAGTGGTTTGCACGATTTAAAAGTGGTGATTTTGGATTAGAAGACGAAGAACGTCGTGGTCAGCCAAAAAAGAATTTGAAGACGAAGAATTAGAATTAGATTAATCGATGAAAAGTGTTGCCAAATACAAGAAGAGCTTGCGAGCATTTCAAAACGTTTAAAAGCAGCCGGATACATTCAAAAGCAAGGAAATTGGGTGCCATATGATTTGAAGCCGAGAGAAGTGGAAAGACGATTTTGCTTATCCGAAATACTGCTTGAACGCTACAGAAAGAAATCATTTTTGCATCGGATCGTGACTGGAGATGAAAAATGGATCGGTTACAACAACCAGAAACGCAAACATTCATACATATGTGCAGCCCGGACAACCTGGATCTACCCAGCGAAAGGCAAATATCCATGGTGCCAAGGTAATGCTCTGTATTTGGTGGGATCAGAAGTGTGTACTCTATTATGAGCTGTTAAAATCGGGCCAGACAACCACAGGTGACCTCAATCGAACACAATTGATCCGTTCAAAATGAGAGCCATAGCCGAGAAACGACCGGGATATGCGACCAGAAACGAAGCCATAATTTTTCAACATGACAACGCTCAGCCACATGTTGGAAGACCGGCCAAAAACTATTTGGAAAATATTGGATGGGAAGTTTTGGCTCACCCGCCTTATAGCCCGGACCTTGCCCCGTCGGACTATCATTCATTTCGGTTTATGCAAAACGCTCACATCGGGATACGCTTCACTTCAGAACAGGGTACCAGAAATTGGCTTGATCCATTTTTGGCCTCAAAACCGGAAAATAGATAGATGGGAAAAGTAGTGGCTAACGATGGACAATACTTTTAATAATACTATTGTACATGTTTTTCTTAAATAAACGTTCAAATCTAAAAAAAAAAAAAAAAAACGGCACAAATTAAGTTATAAATCCAATAGATGCAAGGAGTTATTATTAAGCGACTTCAAAAAGGAGGAGGTTCTCAAGTTCGTCGGCTTGTCTGCTTTTTTTTTATATATGTACATCAATAACTCCTAAGTCATATGCCTGATTGCCGTAATTTTTTGTGACAAGATAGATATCATAAACATGGAGGTGCCATCTAAAAAAGTCGGCGGTATTCGACAAAGGGGCGTGTCATTACAAAAAAAACCTGTATCCCGACTAATATTGACACTAGGGTACTGCAATTTAGTGTAGGGGTAGGTAAAATAATAAAAAATTACTTTCAAGAAAATGGGTGTTATTCGATAAATGGTATCTCGAATAATATTGGCACTAAAGTACTGAAATTCAGTACAAGGGTAGACATAATTATTAAAAATTAAGGTCAGTTAAGTAGGTGTTATTCAAAAAATGAGCGTGGCAATATTAGAAAAACACTATATCTCGAACAATATTGACACTAGGGTAATAAAATTGTTTATAACAAGAATGAATATAATTATTACAAAACACGTGACATCTAATTTAAATTTAAGAGACAGGTAACCAACAAACTTTCAAAATTTAATAGCACAAATTTTTTAAGATCAATTGTATTTATGTAGTTTATATACTTTTTTCGAAAATTTACCATGTTCTCTGAAAAGGAAGAAATAAAAACTTAAAAAAAAAACCGACTACAAAATCACTACAAAGTACAAAATAATTTTAAAATAACTTAACTAACTAACAACAGGATCTCCAATTTATATACGACTAGATAATTATCTATGTCATTATGTTTTGTGAGACCCAGGTGGAATGTATTGTAGCGTTCTGTCGTGATAATGCCTAGGCTTGTATCTCTATTTGGGGTTGGAATTTAAGCCCAATTGGAGTGAATTTCTGTAATGTTGCGTTTAGTTTTGATTAGGAGGCAATGTATACTCATTTGCTAGTAGCATTAGGTTGGTCATTTATGACCAATATATTGTGGCTTTCATTTGGGTTGCATCGTAGCGTTCTGTCGTGTTTATGCCTTAGGCTTGCATTTTCCTACATAGAGTTTATCGTATTTAGACTCTGAGGTGTATCCTTCATTGGAAATGCATTATCACGGTTTTACCGTGTTTTTATAGATGTTGACTAGGTTATGCATTTGGGATGGACACATGCGTGTGATGGTTTGTGTATGTTATTTTAATAATATGCATATAACCTTCTCCTCGTTTGTGTTGGTCTTAAACAGAATTGTAGTGGTGTAACCGTGAAAATTTGACAATGTGGGAGCGGCGAATTGTAAGAGGAGTGTTTGGGAGCTATGGTTATTAGTTCTCAACCATTTCTTGTCAATTCAAGTGGGACTCCCGGCGATGCTTATTATTATTTAGTGCGGGTTCAGATGCGGCTCCCATAGATGGTAAGAGACGTCTATGTTATAAAATATTAAGATTATTTATTAGTTTTGATTGATCTATTTATTTAATTATTATTTGATTAGTTGCTTGCATGCCGGTGTACAGCTTGTCAGTTCATGCGTGAGTGCGGTACGCGTTTTGGAATAGTTCCTTTATACACAGAAAATAAAAGAATTCATTTATTATCTAAACTAGTTTAGGTAATGTGAAATTTTCTATTTCACCTCATCTTTTTGGCAACTTTTCAACTTACACAGTTAATAAAACAATCATCAGTCTGGCAATACCAAACAATTCTACAGCATAACATTCGTACCAACACTAACAGAAAACAAACAACTCAAATCAATAATAAAAAGAGATAACATAATATTCGCCCACAAGTCAAATCACACTTTTAAAAAGGGTTGCAGGAACGATGTCAGTAACTATAGGCCTATCGCTAAGCTCTCATCGATTCCAAAACTTTTTGAGCGGATGGTGTATGATCGGGTGAAAATTCACTGTGGGGAAGTCATAACAACTCGTCAGCATGGTTTTGTGAATGGCAGATCCACTGTGTCTAATCTTCTGGATTTTACAACATTCTGCTTAAATTCTATTGATTCTGGTAACCAGGTCGATTGTGTTTACACTGACTTTAGTAAGGCATTTGATAAGCTACCACACAATCTAATCTTATTTAAACTTGAGTTAATGGGACTTCCACAATATTTTGTGAACTGGATTTAATCGTATTTGGTGGAGCGATCTTATCAAATACGTTTCCGAGGTGCATTGTCTTCTGAATTTATTGCTGGATCAGGTGTTCCTCAGGGTAGTCACCTTGGTCCTCTTCTGTTTATTTTAGCTATCAATGATGTAACTCACGTCATTGAACACTCTCATCTGCTTATTTATGCCGATGATATGAAAATATACAGAACGATTAATTCTAGAGATAATTCAGATCTACTCCAGTCTGATCTAAAATCCTTTGAAGTTTGGTGTTCTAAAAATAATATGTTTTTAAATTCAGATAAATGCCAAACTATGACCTTTTCGCGAAAAAGGAATAATTTTATATTTGATTATAAGATTAAAGATACTGCCTTGAGTCGTGTAGACACCGTCAAAGACCTAGGTATATGCATGGATTCTAAGCTGTCGTTTAACATTCATATTGATAATATTTGTAAAAAAGCATCTTCAATGCTTGGTTTTGTAAAACGCTGGGCCAAAGAATTTAATAGCATGATTACAACTACAACGTTGTATTATGCAATCGTGCGTCCTCACTTAGAGTATGCAAGTCAAGTTTGGTCCCCAAGTTACAATGTGCATGTTGATCGAATAGAAAGAATCCAAAAACGTTTTGTTCAGTTTGCTCTAAGGGGCTTAAGTGGAACTGACATATTATACCTTCCTCCTTATGAGGATCGTTTAAAACTATTAAAAATGCAGTCTTTAGGTGATCGAAGGAAATCGGCAGATATCGTCTATTTACACCAACTCATAGTAGGTGTATTCGATTCTCCAGAACTTCTTTCTCACATAAATTTTAACTCTAACCGTAGAAGCAGTAGAAACGCTAACAACTTAATTTATTTGCCATTTAGTAGAACAAATTATATGGCTACTGCTCCTTTAAGTCGCATGAGTTCCTTTGTTAACAATTGTAGCGTTTTTGATGTTAATTTGTCAAAAGGTCAACTCAAAAGTAGATTAAAATTAGTTGTGTAATTAGATCTATGTATACGCATGGTTAGTTGTTACGTCTTGTGTTGTCCCTGAGCCCAACCCATTTATTGGTGGGTAAATTTTTCCCACATTAACTTGTTTGTGGTCACGGGTATCCATAACATTGATATTTTCAATGATTACTGGGTAGTGGCTTTAGATGGGTTAATGCTGAGGAAGTGCGATATAGCTGTAGTAGCTGAACTCTATTGTTATTGCATGTTTGACAATAATATTATTAACATTTTAAGTGCTAATCAAAACATTGTTTGAACATGTCTGAATTCTCTTAATTTGTGTGTTACGGTGGCTCAATAAGTGACCGAAGTGAAAGAATTGAAAACAATAATAAGTTCATTCAATTTTGGTTGTGTAAAAAATGACAATAAAACTGTTGTAGCGTCTAACATAAAATGCAATAGTGCAGCTTCATACATTCTTTTAGATTAAAATTTTAAGAGTTCTTTAAACTCAGCTCCATCTAATGCTGCTTTTAGTTCAGAGCAATATAAAATTCTGCCTATTTGTGTTGGTGTTCAATAAAAATCATTTGTTGATGTAGTTTTTTCCAATGGTCCAATTATATTTGCGTAACGCGTAACGTAACGCGTAATTTTATTTTGAACTCTACGTCACTCTGCGTTTTTGTGCCAACTGCATTTTTATTGTTAACGTGTTTTTAATTTATGTGCTGTAAATTTGCTGATAAATTGCGACTTAACGCTTTCTTTCCGAGTGCCATGAAAATATTGGAATTGGAATATAAAACTATTGATGGCACAATCACATCGATATCGCGGAGACGCTGGTGCATGCAAATTGGAAAGGCTACTGCAATGGTGCATGGCTACAGCATACGGCAAATGCAATGTCGTCAGCAGGTAAACATTCCGCCGATCCGCAATTTCCACGTGAATGTTCAAAACTGCCTTTGAAGCCGCAACAATTTTTGTTTCATTTCCTTAATTTTGCCACCATTAACAAATTTTTTTACTCTCTGCCAACAAAAGTTGCTGATTTAAAGTTGATTTGCTACGTTCAATCTGCCATTTGCTGCGGCCACGTTGCATAGCGTTACGCGAACATAATTGGACATAATTGGACCATACATAACTCCAGTTCCGGTTCTAACGCAGTCGTTGTGCTGCCTGCTTTAGACGCTATTTCGATTTCTATGTCTTGTGCTGATGCTGTTGTTGTTTTAATGGTGCTGCTGAAACTCATGCTCTGTTTTGGCTTCTGTTTCTCAATTCCAGGACTTAGGTGTAGTTTTTGATCGTTAATTTACTTTTATATTTCCTATCTGGGCTATATTGTTCCAAAAGCCCATGCCACGCTCTGTTTCTTTTTTTTTTTCTTTTGGAAAAGGTAAATTTTCTCCGAAAGTGGTAAATTTCGGTTCGTCTCTCTGGCAATACGTTACTGGTTGCGTTACAGGAAATGGTTGACTTCAATGCTCCTGCAAGAATACATTTAGAAATTAATAACATTTGGAAATAGGCCAATGATAACCATTTCTTAAGGAGGGAGTAAGGGTTTCAGCGTAAAAAAATCACTTGTTTTGCGAATAATAAATTTATATTAATAAAATAACATAAAACGTTCGATTGGTTTATGTATATATGTAATTGGATAATTTGACTACAAAAATATAGTTTCCTTACCTATTTAACTATGGAAAAATTATCTAAGGAATTGGACGAATTTCTAAAATAAGTAGTTGGTTTACCTATACTGAAGTTGGTAAAATACCAAAATAAATAGTTGAATTTTCTAAACTATGTAGGTGCCGCTTCCACATTTAAGTGGGAATGCAATCTAAATAATTTGATAGTTTTTCTACACTTAAGCCACCTACTCTGAAGTAGACAGATTTTAAAAAAAAAATAGTTAATATTTTTAACTAATTATTTGTCTTATCTATTTCATGGCTGAAAGTACACCTAAATGTTTAGGTGCTTTATTAACTCTCGCAGTTAGACTACCTAATACAATTATAATATATTAACATTTACAAATTTGTAGCGCATCTAAACAAATTCGTTGACTGAAAATCACCGGATTACTTTCGAAACATTTTTAGGTAAAGTTCTACTCTTTTTTTTTCTGTGTATGTTTATGAAGAATGTGCTTCTAGCATTATTTTTAACTTGGTGAGGAGTGTGCTTCATAAACACTAATAAATTTTTTTGCGACTCGTAATAACGATTTTTAGGCTTTTATATATTTTTATTGTATTTTTAATCTTTTTTATTTTTATGTCTTTTTGGTGAGTTTTTTATTTTCTACTTTCTATTTCCAATTTCCTGACTACTTTCTTTCTTCTTTCTACTTAGTTTTTTTTCTTCTTACGTTTTATCTTTTTTTCTTTCTTCCTTTCTCATTTTTCTTTTCCTTCATCTTTCTTCTTCTTCTTTTCCTTTTACTTTGTTCTTTTGAATGGTTGCATACAGAAGTATGCGTGTGAATGCATGATTGTGGTAATGATTGCAAGAATGCAATTATTCGCGATAGAGTGAATGGTTGTAGGCTTGCAATTGTTTATGAATGAATTTTTTCTTATTTTCTGAGTAAATTTAGCTTTTGCCGAATGCATTCAGAACTTAGAGGTGCTGCTAGGAAATTAAACTTAGAAATTCTTCTGATGAGCTTACTTGTCGGTAAGCGACAGGGAAGCGAAGGGGAACAGGGGGGCGAACCTTCACATGGCAACGTGTCTGACCGCCTCTACCTGGCGAGGCCAGCATTATCCATGTCGAAATCGTCTCAAGTCGACTCAAACCTCCACGTGGTGTTCCCTGGGCAACGGCAAACTGGCATCCGTCAGTTTGACGGCTAATTTGAGCGGCGGGTCACTCCATAGACCTTAAACATGGAATGTGCGCAGGGGTTGGGTCCCGCCACATTACTACTGCCCAATGAAAACTAAACCAGCCTCGGATAAGAACCCCAATTACGTTGACGACCACCGCAAACAAAAAACGGACAATGATTTACGGATATGCACCTGGAATGTCCGAATCCTTTATAGGGAAGGTGCCATTATCCAACTGGCGGAAGCCCTCAAAACGATAAAGGCTGACATCACCGCCATCCAGGAAATGCGATGGAAAGGGCAAGGCTGCTCTAAACAAGCACACTGTGATATCTACTACAGCTGCCATGCGGAGAGGCGCGAATTTGGATGTGGATTCGTTGTTAGCCGGAAACTACGCCACCTTGTTTCCCGGTTCACACCTGTCAACGAAAGATTGGCCACGATTCGCATCAAGGCAAAATTTTTCTCCATCAGCCTTATTTGCGCGCACGCCCCGACGGAGGAAAAGGACGAAGCCGTCAAAGACGCTTTCTACGCTTGTCTTGGGGACGTATACGACCACCTTCCGGTCCATGACGTGAAAATAGTCCTCTGCGATTTTAATGCGAAAGTCGGAAGGGAAGGCATCTTTTGCCCCACTGTCGGTCAGTTCAGTCTTCATGAGACCTCCACGAACAACGGTCTAAGACTGATTGACTTCGCCGCGGCGCGAAACATGGTAGTTAGTAGCACCAGATTTAAGCACCTCGACGTCCACAAGGCCACCTGGCTGTCCCCGGATCAAAAAACGCGAAACCAAATTGATCATGTTGTAATCGACGGAAGGCATGCCTCTAGTGTTCTAGATGTGCGTACATTTCGGGGGGTCAACATTGACTCCGACCATTATCTTGTTGCAGCCAAGATCCGCATGCGATTATGCAATGCGAAGAACATACGCACAGGAATGCAACGAAAGCTAGATGTCGCTAAGCTGCAATTATAACGGACTGCCGAAGCCTACTCCGCTCAACTCTCGGTTAAGCTCAACCAACCAAGCTCTGGACCCGACGACGCCGGCGGACTTTGGGCGCATATATCCCACTCCATGCGCGCTGCCGCTGAAGAAGTCATTGGTTTCCGGCGCCCGCAAACTCGGAACCAATGGTATGATCAGGAGTGTCGCATTGCGACTGCAGTAAAAAACGCCGCTTATAGAAAAACGCTGCAGTCAGCTGCAACACGAGCCGTGCGAGAAAACTTCCGCGAAAAGAGGAAGGAAGAGAGGCACCTTTTCAGACGCAAGAAAAGAGAGCAGGAAAGAGTGAGCGTGAGGAACTAGAGGTATACCAGGGAAAGAAGGATGCACGAAAATTCTATCAACAGGTTAAGCGTCTAACCCAAGGTTTCAAGCCCGGAGCATCCACTTGTAGAGACGAAAATGGAGATCTGAATACGGATACGCAGTGTGTGCTGAGATTGTGGAGACGGCACTTCTCCAATTTACTTACTGGCGACGATTCCACCAATGCCGCCCATGGAGAGCGCAGTTCAGAGCTACCAATCAACAATGACGGGGTGGAAGTACCACCACCTAGCCATGAAGAGGTTCGAGTTAATATCCAACGACTCAAAAACAACAAAGCAGCGAGTGCTGACGGCCTGTCAGCTGAATTGTTTAAAACCGGCGGCGATGAATTGATAAGGCGCATGCATCAGCTCATCAGCAAAATATGGCTAGAAGAAAGCATGCCCGACGATTGGAACCTCAGCTACTGTGCCCTATACTTAAGAAAGGAGACCCAACAATCTGCGCAAGTTATAGAAGTATCAGTCTTTTTTCCATCGCATATAAGGTTCTCTCAAGCGTACTGTGTGAAAGATTAAAGTCGATTACAAAAACACTGATTGGTCCTTATCAGTGTGGCTTTCGACCTGGTAAGTCCACCATAGACCAGATTTTCACGCTACGACAAATCCTGGAGAAACCCCACGAAAATCAAATTGACACACACCATCTCTTTGTCGATTTTAAAGCTGCGTTCGATAGCCCGAGAAGGGATTGCCTATACGCAACAATGTCTGAGTTCGGTATACCTGCAAAGTTGATCAGACTTTGCAGAATGACGTTGAGCAACACACGCAGCTCCGTCAAGGTAGGAAATGACCTCTCCAAAACCTTCAATACCGAAAGAGGTTTCAGGCAAGGCGATCCACTGTCTTGCGATCTCTTTAACATCATCATGGAGGGGATCGTACGAAAGGCCGGTGTGCATCGTAATGGCACCATTTTCTACAAAGGCGTCCAGCTCCTTGCGTACGCTGATGATATTGATATTGTCGGCAGAACCAAGAGAGATGTTACCGCTGCTTTCGCCGCTATCGAAAAGGAATCAGCCAAAGTGGGTTTGACGATAAATGAGGGCAAAACAAAATATATGCTGTCTATAAACAAGGGAGCGCGGCGTTTAGACTCCCACGTTTCATCCGGCAGCTAAAACTTTGAAGTAGTCAAGGAGTTTGTATACCTTGGCACCGCCATTAATACCAAAAACGAAATCAGCCTGGAGATAAAGCGAAGAACAATAATTGCCAATAGGTGCTACTACGGGCTCAGTAAGCAACTAAGTTCCAGAGCCCTCTCTCGATCGACAAAACTAACACTCTACAAGACGCTCGTTCTACCTGTGCTGCTTTATGGCGCTGAGGCGTGGGTAGTTTCGCAAACTGACGCAGCCGCTCTGGGGGTGTTCGAGAGAAAAGTTCTTCGCAAAATCTTCGGTCCTGTTCGAGTCGGCGATGACTATCGCATCCGAATGAACCACGAGCTGTATGAGCTCTACGATGACATTGACGTAGTTCGGCGTATAACTGTGCAGCGACTACGCTGGCTGGGTCATGTCCATCGTATGAACGACGAAGCTCCAGCGAAAAATGTGCTCGAGGCGAGGGTCGCTGGTCAACGACGACGAGGGAGACCATGCCTCCGATGGATGGACCAGGCTGAGCAAGCCCTAACCGCACTTGGTGTATCCGATTGGAGAAGGCGTGCGCAAAGCAGAGGCGCCTGGCGAGAGCTGATGAGGTTGGCTGAAACCCGGACACGGGTTGTTACGACCAACTAAGTAAGTAAGTAAGTATTTTTGGTGAGTTTTTTATTTTCTACTTTCTATTTCCAATTTCCTGACTACTTTCTTTCTTCTTTCTACTTAGTTTTTTTTCTTCTTACGTTTTATCTTTTTTTCTTTCTTCCTTTCTCATTTTTCTTTTCCTTCATCTTTCTTCTTCTTCTTTTCCTTTTACTTTGTTCTTTTGAATGGTTGCATACTTCTGTATGCGTGTGAATGTATGATTGTGGTAATGATTGCAAGAATGCAATTATTCGCGATTGAGTGAATGGTTGTAGGCTTGCAATTGTTTATGAATGAATTTTTTCTTATTTTCTGAGTAAATTTAGCTTTTGTCGAATGCATTCAGAATTTAGAGTTGCTGGTAGGAAATTAAACTTAGAAATTCTTCTGATGAGCTTCCCTATAGGAACGAACTAACTTGTTTTTAAAAACAACTAATTAAAAAACTAGTTTAAAATAAACCAGTATATGAGCTACTTTGAATTATATTAAGGCGACAACTACTATGATTTTGACATGTTTTAATTGCAAATTTTTATTATATTACAAGTTTATATATATTTAACCATGTTATTTCATCAAATATTATTAACTTTAGGCCATGAGTAATAGTTTTCATTTGGTTGTTTTAAAGTCATTAAAAAATAATTTAAATATAACTAATTTAACAAGTAGTTGAAAATATATCAGACGAAAGTCAATTGACTTATTTAGCGGACATCACCATACAAAATAAGTTAGTTCGTTCTATGGGAAAAAGTCAGAATTTCAACTAGTTGTGGTTGACAAAAAACTACTTTATCAACTACTTTTAAATTAGTTGATTTTCCTACAGGGTTACTTGTCGGTAAGCGAAAAAGCGTTTTAAAGGTAGCCCTCGTGCCTACTCGCCTAGGTTTAGGTCTTAGGTCGGTTTCAGTTTTTAGCATCGGGATGTATTTCTTTTTTCAGGTTTTCAGCATTTTTCCAGTTTTTCAATCTTGTATTGTTATTACTTAATTTTTATTATAAATTTTATTTTCAATTAGTGATGGTTTTCGGTAATAATCATAAGAGCGTTTTGATTGAAAATACATAGTATTTCTAATCTTACTTTGTTTTTCTTGATTTGAAACGGAAGACACCACCGTTTGAATTCATAAAAGTGTTTATATATATATCATATCATAGTTATATTATATATCATATCATAAAGATATTGTCTCTTGTATATACCCTGTAGGAAAATCAACTAATTTAAAAGTAGTTGATAAAGTAGTTTTTTGTCAACCACAACTAGTTGAAATTCTGACTTTTTTCCATAGAACGAACTAACTTATTTTGTATGGTGATGTCCGCTAAATAAGTCAATTGACTGTCGTCTGCATATATTTTCAACTACTTGTTAAATTAGTTACATTTAAATTATTTTTTTAATTGCTTTAAAATAACCAATTAAAAACTATTACTGATGGCCAAAAGTTAATAATATTTGATGAAATAACATGGTTAAATATATATAAGCTTGTAATCTAATAAAAGTTTTCAATTAAAACATGCCAACATCAGAGTAGTTGCCGCCTTAATATAATTCAAAGTAGTTCATATACTGGTTTATTTTAAACTAGTTTTTTAACTAGTTGTTTTTAAAAACAAGTTAGTTTGTTCCTATAGGGTAAGCACATGAGTTAATGAGTGTGTGATTGTGCGATTGTGCCAGACATAAGCAGTTCTAAGTTATTTGGGCGGCTTATGTTTTTGGTTACAATCATTGGGTAGGTAAGCTTTATGGAACTTAAAAATATTTGTATTTATAACTAATAGGATATTAATATTATGTATATATGTATGTGTTGTGAAAAAAAGCATGTTATTAGATATATGAATTTTTCATATAAAATGGTTGTATGTATGTTTTTTTTTGCTACTTTATTATAACTTTTAATTGATAGTTAGTTTGACTGAGTTATAGATAGACTATAGGATTTTTATGGTAGATATACTACCCTACTAATCTCGTAGGGTGAGGTTTGTGTTGACACTGTAGGAATTCACTTTGAACAGTACTTCTGAAAAATAAACTGACTTTTAACGGATATTTACAACAGTAACTTGGTGTGGATATGTGTGTGAGGTTTATTGTTTCTTTCCATAAGTTAGTGTGGAAAATGTCAGTAGATCTGCATTCATATTTCTGCACAACACTGACTGAGACTGTACATTACTGAGGCCATCTGGCAAGTATTTAAGTAATGTCTCTTAAGCAGTTTAGATAAGTATAAGATTTTCATTGTGAGATTGTGGGCTATCAGGTGGTATGCCCTGACTTGCAATTATCTTGTGTATAGTACTTGGGGGGGTTTTTGTACGACAAGATTTATTGTAAGATTGAAGGTCATACTGTAGGATAGTTTCTGACTCACAATAGTCTTTTACGCGTTCGGGGAATTGTTTGTGAGGATCTTTGTGGATTTAGGTATACATAAGATGATTCCTTTGATTGATGGAGTCTGAAATGGATTGTGTCGTCAAAGGGGAATCGGTTGTTGAGGAGCATTTAGATAAGTATGTCGTTCAAGTTATGCAATGATATCTACAGCTTAATAAAGGTTCTTCAACTTCTGTTATTTTAAAATTAGTCATCGCCAATTTTCAAAATTTGTTAGATTAGCTTAGGGTTTTAATAAAATCATATTCTCTAAAAAGGAAGTAATAAAAACTTTAAAAAAAACCGACACTAAAATCACTGCAAAGTAAAATATAATTTTTAAATAACTTTTCCTTTTAATTTCTTGGCCATATTTGATAATTTATTTAAACATATTAGTACATTGCAAATTTTATTATTCCAATTTTTTCTTATTTGTTTTATTATCATAAATATATTAATTTGTTTGTGAATACAAATGTTTTGAAGTTGGCGCTTTTGATTAAAAGTCTGATTATATTTGCGCCGACCTAAATTTATTGTATGTAAGGCCATCAAGGCTTACACACTTTTACAATAAACCAATGTATTCCACATTCAACTAAATGTTTAATTTTTTAATTTTGCTTGACAAATGATTTTTAAATTCCATATAATTTTCTCTAATTCCTAAAAATATCAAATATTTATTACGTACAAATTTTTTATGCATGATGTGCAGCTATTTGAATTTATACTATTTTTAACTACGTATTCTATGAATTGAAGCTTAGAGCACGTTTTTCTACTAGTATGCTTTCAAATGATGCGCATATATATTGTGAAACACACGCTCACAATGCATTTATATATATGGATTTGTAAATTTATGTGACAATATAAGCTGTGCATTTATAATTTATGTTTTTTTTTTTTTTGTGTATCAATGTTTATTAATAATCGTATTAATTGCCAACATGACAGCAAAATTAATATTTCACTTAATGTTGGGATTTTTTTCGCTGTTTAACAGTGTTTTTATTTGTTTTTTAGTTTTAATGTGTGTCATTTTCACAAAAAAACAAAAAAAAAAATGATACAATCATTAAATTTGAATTTGTTGTAAAAAATTAAAACACAAAAAAGTACAGACAAAAATTCGTTTCAACACTACATGAAGTAGCACTCAAGGGATTATATAGTGGTGCATGACTCTTGTTTAGTTTTTTTTTTTTTTGTTATTTTTATTTAAGCTGTTATAAAACGGGTCAGTTTAAGTGTAGTCCAACACTTATACAAACACACATTAACTTTCTCAGTATTAAATATATGTATATAGCTGTTATTTTTATCCAGTCGACAACATGTCCAGTTTTTGGTTACTTCTTTCACTCAGCGCGCCACATTCGCATTTATTCATACACATTCATATTTCTATTGTTTTTGTTGATGTGTTTGTTTTTAAATATACAGCTTGTTTCTTTTTTTGTGTGTTTGTTGTCTTTGTTTTCATTTACTTAAGTTGTAGTTTACGAGAATTCATCCTAAAAATGCTGTTTTTGAACAAGTTTATTTACAACAAAGTACTGTCATCTGCAGAGCTGTGTTTGCAGTGTTTCGATTGTTTCTAAATATATGCTGATTGGTGTCACGTATCATGCAATAGAACTGAGATACAATACGTATTTTTTTATACCCAACGTGTACTGCGTATGTTAACTTTGTCATTCCGTTTGTAACACCAATAAGGAGGCGTGGCAGGTATAGAAAAGTATATATATTTTTTATCAGCATCAGCTCCTGAGTCGATTACCGTGTGTCCGTCTGTCTGTCCGTCTGTGGACACGATTACAGACGTAATTCCAAAGCTGTCGCGATGAAATTCAATATATAAGCTTTTTTTAAAAAAATGGAGATCCGCTTCGAGAATGAACCAAATCGGATGAAAACCACGCCTACCTCCCATACAAATTGGCTTTTTTTTAACGTAAACTCTCTTAAAAATCCACAAAAATCATAGAAATGTCTTCAAGTTTTGCACATGAGCTTTGATATATAATATTAACCATCTCTATGATATTTGGCCAAATCGGATGAAAACCACGCCTTCCTCTAATACAAAGTGACGTCATCAAAACCCACAACGTTTATCCAATCCATACCAAATTGTGCACATATATGCTATATACACATCTGATGTAATGTGAAGTCTTTAGACTAAGAAAGTGGGCGTGGCATTTTACTGTTAATCGAATTTCTTCAACACCGTGTGTCTGACATCAACCAAATATTGCACATATTGTCCTTGGTAATTTGAGCAGTCTTAAGTTTATAAAATTGGATGGTACTAGACAGGGGGCTTGGCACTTTATTTTTAAACTAGCTCCATCTACACCGCTTGTCCGATTTCAACCAAATTTCTTACAGATTCTCTTTAGCATAATGAGAACTTCTAAGCCTTTAAAAATGGGTGGGATTGGACAAGGGGCGTATCAATTTACCTCTTATCGAACTCCCTCTACACCGTTTGTCTGACTTAAGCCAAATTTTGCACACATATTATTGGTCATAAGGATCAGTTTGTAGCTTATACAAGTGGGCGGTACTAGACAAGGGGTGTGTCACTTACTTTTTAATATGCAAATACAATTTTGTATTTTTGTATCTTTGTGTTAGTTTTAAGATACATTGTACAACATTTAATTAATTAATAATAATAATAAATAAATAAATAAAAATAAATAAATATATTTCCATCTACACCATTTCTCTGATTACAAACAAATTTCACACATATATTCTTTACTATAACGAGAAGTTTTAAGCCTAAAAAAGTGGATGGGATTGGACAAGGGGCGTTTCAATCTTAATGCTTATCAAACTCCTTCTACATCATTTTTCTGATTTCAACCAAATTTGGCAAATATATTCTTTGGAATAATGAGCCGTGATTCGTCTAAGAAATTGGGCGGAATTAAACAGGGGCGTCATTTAAATTAAATTTAAATCGAACTCCTTCTATACGGTTTGTCCGACTACTTCCAAATTTTCCATATTCGTTGGAATAAGGAGCAGTCAGTGGTCTAGAAAATTGGGTGGAATTGAACGGGAGCGTGACACTTTGATTTTAAATGAAATTGTTTCGGTAATCAGTAATTGGTTCGGTAATCGGTAATTGCTGCGGTAATCGGCAATCAGTTGGTAATCGCTTCCGTTATTGGTAATCGGTTGGTAATGGCTTCGGTAATCGGTAATGGGTTGGTAATAGCTTCGGTAATCGGTTGGTTATCGCTTCGATAATCAGTTGGGTATCACTTCGGTAATCAGCAATCGCTTTGTAATCGCTTCAGTAATCGGCAATTGGTTGGTTATCACTTCGGTAATTGGTAATCGGTTGGTAATCGCTGCGGCAACCGGTAATGGGTTGGTAATAGCTTCGGTAATCGTTTGGTTAGACTAGGTTGAAACGAGTGTCTCTTTTCAGACACACTTAGGCCAATGAGGCCCATTGTGATACCATAGGATAATTTCCCTCTCTATTTAAACCAGTTTGAGCTGCTGACAAAGCTAAGGATTTGGTAGACCGAAGACTATGAGAGATCATCAAGATCTGGGCAAGTGAAGAGAAGATGTTTTGAAGATTCCTCCTCCTCCTCATCTCTGCAGCTTCTACTGAAGTCGTTGTGGAGGATGTTTAATCTTCGTGCAGTTCTTTTGAGCGTTTTAGGGATATTTTTGGCCAAACCTGACGCGCTGTATGGCATGTGCTTTCCGTTGATCATCTAATACTGACTTTATTTAGAAATAGCTCATGTGTGTAGTTTACATGTGTTAAGGGACATAACAATACTTTCTTTCTGTATCGAGAGTTGTTTGGTTGTTCCAGTGCGAGCGAGTTCATCTGCTTTGCAGTTTCCTAGAAGGTCTCTATGTCCGGGAATCCAGCATAAGTGTATTTTGAGCTGCTCGGTTTTTCTGTTTACTGTTTTCGATGTTGTTTCAACAGATTCTAGGCGGCCTAACTGTCAAATAGTATGTAGATATCCATGGAGGATATTGCATTCATCTGAAGCCAAGTTACTGCTTCATGTATTGCGACACTTCCGCTTGGAAAATACTGCAATAGTCGGGGAGCCTGAAGGCTAGATTAATGTTCAATGTACCAGAGTAGGTTCTCCTCCAATGTTGCCATCTAATATTGATCCATCTGTATGGATTGTGATGACATTATTTGGTGGAAGGTTTCCAAACCGCCCACTCTTCGCGGGAGGGAATGAATACATAAAATTTCTTGTCAAAGAAAAGTTTTTGTGTGATGTAGTCTACGGTTTTAGGTAACGGAGGAAGGAACTTCCTTATGCTAGAGTGTGCTAATGTGCCCTCCCTGCATTGCGAGGTGGCCTCTAGATAGATGGCTATATTGGTAGCCATCTGTTTTACTAGGATATCAAGTCGTATAAGGTGGAGCATAGTATTTAATGCGTCTGTAGAAGTAGTTCTTAATGCTCCACTAATTCGGTAATCGTTACTCGGTTGGTACTCGCTTCGGTAATCGGTAGTTGATTTGGTAATCGGCTAGTAATAGCTACGGTAATCGGTAATTGTTTCGGCAATAGATTGGTAATTGACTCGGTAATAAAAAAAAGCTCACCACACATGTTCGCCTAGCATAACCATGGCATAAGCAATGCTGTATAATGCAACAGAAATTAACAGCCTTAAGGCGTGATGACATCGTTAACAGCGTGATGATATCGCGAATCTATAGTTTTGCTCTCTACCAAAAGGTGCTCAGCGCGCCTAAAGAAGTTTTCACTTCAAAAATTATAAACTTAAAAGTTCTTGCATGATTATTCTTTCAATTAATACTATATTTAAGTTCACATCTAATGCTAAGAAGCTAACGCTTCCGTCGGTCCTTCGAAAGCACAGCAACTTTGAGCACTTAAATTTAAGCTTTACTACAGCTTAGAGTTTTAGTACAAAACTTAAAATAAATGTTTATCACACGCCACGTAGTGTTGGCAATAATACTAGAACGGTTCCTGTTCTTTTTTTTTTTTTTTTTGGTTTTTCAAAAAAGCTTTTATTATTTTTTCATGGCATGTTTCGAACGTAAACTATTTTAAAATCAGCACATTTCAAGCACGTTTCGAACATACAGCTACACGTATACAAGGAGCTGCGACACAAAATTTGAGCAAATTAGTAGAGCACTTTAAAATAAGTTATGGTCATTTATAAAACTTATTTTAGTTAGATGACAACACATGGCTCACCGACAGGTGAGATGGATTAAAAAAAACTTGTCACAGCTTGAAACAAAAAAATCACACAAAAAAGTCAGTGTTGTGACTGAAGAGAAAGAGAAGAGAAAAAATTAAATTATATATATTTTTTTTTTTGCATATATTAAACTTCAGTAAACAAGCAAGATAGAGGCAAAAAAAATTCAGAGTTCAGACTGAGTTACTGAGAATGACAAGCATTTTTATTATATGTATGTTTAAAACTAAATTATATAATTTTTTTTTTTTGTTTAGTTTTGTGCATAAATTTATTAGACTGAATTTGACGTAAACAAGCAAAATAGAGGCATTTATTTTAGTTTTCTGCCTGGTGCTTGATATGTATTCCCAAACAAACACTTAAGAAATTGTCTGACTTAATACCAACACATGCAAATAAAAACAACAAACAATGATACAATACGACAAAGCGGCTACAAATTTCATCAAAATTTTTCTGTGCGAATGTGTAGGTTAGTATAAATGTGTAGTTGTATTAGTCACATATGACAACTAAAAGCTGTATGTGAGTTGATATGATTGCTTGTTTAATATATGTTTATGTTTTTGTAGCGGGAACTTCTATGCATGTTAAATATGAAAGTTTTGTGATTTATGAATAATTTAGAAAATGAAATACATATATATTTTTACGCACACCCACACACACACACACATACACTGTGTATATGTGCAAACAAACAAACATTTAGCCACAATTTATATCCCAAACATAACTGTTGTCATTTATATAAACATGTGTAGTACACAGACAGTACCTACTAGCAGCTCCTGTTTTGTCATATTTTTTGTTTTTTTTTTCTTATTTTGCTGACAACATGCGGTGTAGCGCGCCAATGACAGCCGCAGCAACAATAGCAACTACAACAGCAACAACCAAAAATTGCCGCAGGAAGACCAACTAAAATATAAATATAAAAGTATAAAAATAATAAAGCATAAAGAGATAAAAAATTATACCAAAAAAAAATCAGATGAGGAAGAAAACTACAACAACAACAACAAACAATTCTACTACAATTGCCTTGACATATGTATGCGAGTCGTTGGCCTTGCCCTTAGCTTCTGTTATTGTTAGACATTTTATTATTGTGTGCCGCTTCCTTTTTTCCACTGCTGCTACGCCACTTCCGCTCATTGCGCTGTTAGGTTTATATTTCACGAAATGAAATGCTAAAATTAGGGCAATTTTTCATTGTTGCAGCCCGACCGGTAATAAAAACTGATGCCAAAACATGAAACAGCAGCGTCAAAAGATATTCTTGATGTTTTCGTCGTTTTTGTCGAGTAGAAATGTATACAAAAATATTTACATTTGCAAGTCCTTTAAAGAAGTTGTGCAAAGTTTTTATTAAATGCTTGAAAGCCTTGAAAGAGTATCCTTAAAAAATGTCAGCCATTTCAGCATATTTTTTTTTTTTTATGGTACCTAGTCTTCATAAATAGGTTTCAGCGTAGCATATATTTAATGCAAATATATAGCTAACAGTAAAGAAAGCAATTTATGCCTTAACTGTAGATTCTTTATTATGCGTCATGCTTGCGGTTATTGTGGTTATTTGGTAACATAATGAATACAATTAGTTTTCAGCATCTTAAGAGATCGGGCTGAACTTTTTATGAAACAAAAAAAAAAAAAAATTAATTATTAGACATTATAGCTCATAAGAGACTTTGACCAAGTTGCGGCTAATCAATCTTGGCTGCTAAGCGTCTTGCTATTTTTTTTTTTTTGTTATTTTCTAAGTGACAGCAGACAAATGTTCGAATGGAATTTGGAATTTTTGTTTATAAAGAAAAACGTATATCTTTCTTAAGTTGTTGTCAGCATAATTTTTAGTTCATAACGCTTGTCATTGTCAGTGGAAAGTTAAAATAATCACCTTGCTTATATTAACATTGTTTGTCATAGAAACATAAGTAGTGATTCATTGTGGTCCTGTATTTAGTTGTTATGTGTAACTTAGTCATAGGTTTTCACCTTTTTTTTTCTCTGAAATTTTGCTCTATATGCCAATGAATGGGGCGTATGGGGCAAGAGGTAAATTTTTGTTTCAAGGGATATACCATATATCCCTTTAAACAGAAACTTTTGGTGACCTCTTGCCCCATACGCCCCATTCATTGGCATATAGAGCACAATTTTCGAATCGGACAATTAAGTCCGGTTCACAGTGCGATTGAACCTTTCTTTCTGAACAAGGTGGCAGAGCAAACTGGACACGAAATATCTCAGTTTCTGGAAGCGATAGCCAAAAACGGATTGCAGATTTGAAAAATTTGGTATCAACAGCCCGGGATGGTACCATTAACTCAAAATTGTCAAAATAGCGCATGGAGCACATGAATCTCCGGACTACGAAATGTTGTCGTACACTTATTTAATATTTATTTTAAAATAAGAGCAATGAAACGTATATCATTCGAAAGGTACTGCACCATAGATGTTCCGAATCATGTTAGATCTTAAATTTATGACCTCCGGTCCGAAATATTAATGTTGAAAGTGTATAAGGGATCTCAGGACTAGGAAGAGGTAGAATGGAAATTCTGTACGTAAGCTTTGATATTCAATGTAAATCCTGACTATGATATTTGGAAAAATCGGTTGCAAACCACGATCAACTCTCATGCAAAGTGGCTTTATTTCAGTGGTGCTCATTAAAGGTCGGCAGAGAACCATTCATTCTATGTACTTGTACAAACAGATAAAACCAAGTAAAAACTTGATATTATTGGTACAAATACAACAACGAGTAGAGCTTAAGTTATGCTCTTATATTTTGGATTAAGTAGAGAGCGTATCATCTATTTCTCTGGCTCTTATTTTAGTGTAAGATTTTTTTCTCTTTATCGGCTCCACTAAGCAGAGTAACTGTTTTAACACTTTTTTTAAATGGATATATCCATTCAAAATGGATATCTCAGATAATTCTCTTTGTGTTAATCTCGTGCTTTTACTTTTCTATAAGGTTCTATATAAGGTTCTTATGCCACATTTATTAATTTTTAATTAATTCATTTTTAATTTCATTTTGATGTCGACAAAAATGCCTTTGTTAAGTTTATTTTTTTATGAAATAAATTTAAAACTTGAATGCATCGCATTTATATAAAGTGTTTCTTTTACTGTTTTATAGAAATAATTTGCTCTTTATTCTTTATGCTTTTGGCGTCACATATCCAAATGTTCCAAGTAGAGATAACAATATTACCGATATATCTGTTTGTTGCGTATGTTCTCAAACTAGTCTTATTGATGCTTGATAATTTCACTCTCTCCTACATGTTTTATCGATACGTAAAAGAGAAATTTTCCGTGCATACTCAATGCTTAGAGAGCAAAACCGATACAAGTAGATATGAGAAAAAATAACAACACATAACCATTGTAGAATTATAAGGTAGGCTCAAGTTGGAGCAAAACGGAAGCTGTATGTCAAAATCGGCAGGTCGAATTTTAGTTTTCTTATTGTTGTTGTTGCCTTTATCATTTGACGTTTAGCGTTCTCACAGCTTTGTTGTTGCAAAACTTGTTGTTTGAGCAGCCATTTAAATGTGAGCCTACCTTATAATTGTATCATGCACATAACTAGTATGCTTGGATGGTTCTTTGCAGAGCTTTAGTGCTCATTCTACAGCATAGACATTTTTGCGTCTGTGTTAGAGAGCTTTAAGCTCTTAATTAGTTTAAACTAGTGAAGTGTAGCAAAGTAAACATTGCGCTTCATTAACCCTTTCATGGACCTGTTGTATGTGTACAACAACGTTTTCAAACGCTTGTCTCTCATTCTTAACGGCATTTTGTTGTTGTGAGAACGAACTTATAAAGTCTCATTTATAAAGTCCCGTTGAAATGTTTTGTTGTGGCGATCACAATAATTTTTCACTTTCATTTTATTGTTAATGTTACAAGAGGTAAGACCAACTTTGCGTTCGCAATTCTATCAGTGATTTTTGTATGTTTTCTACAGTTAAACTGACAACAAAACTTCCAAAGTTTTTTTTTCTAACAATTTTGAGGTTAAGACATTTGCAATATATTATAAGCCAGGTAAATATTTGAACTTTACTATTCGTAGTGAACGAAAGAAATCTGTTGTATATGTACAACTTGGTGCATGTAGTGCACAACTGCGCTGTGCTTTACTACAAAGAGAAACTGCTTTACGAAGTATCACGTCAAATAAACTATATAAATTAATACATTATCAAAGTAAATTTACATATAATTACATAATGTATATGCTTTTTGTAAATAACAAATAATAACAACTATATTAAAATTTGTTTCTGTCTGATTCGTTCAACAAAAGTAACACTAAACAAAAAAAATGCGTTTCTGTATACTTCATGCACCATGTTGTATGTGTACAACAATTCCTAAAAACCAGACGACAGTCCGGATCATGACGAAACCAATTTTTTTGAGTTCCTTGAGTCCAAATGAGCCTAAAATTATGAGCCTAATTATTAAAAAAATCTGCCTCCCCTAGGAAAAAGTGGTGCATGAAAGGGTTAAGCATTCATTGTAAATAAATATTTTATCTGATCCCTACCAGAAATCATTTTGAACAATATTAAATACACAAAAAATATATATTATTTTTGTGTGCATTAATAAAACTAAACAGCGAAGTCTTCACCGCTTGAAGTGCCAAAGCGATCTGAGGTGATTTTTTATATGCGTGAGCTTTATATACGTGTGAAAGCACAAAGCTTTTGTGAACATTTGTGCGCTTTTAAGCAACAATGCTTTATATCAGTGATGGGCACACTAATACTATTATATGTTATGCAGTTTTGTGCTTGTGGTAGTCGAGTCTCGCTCTTATTTATTTTTCGCTGCTTAACAATCAAGTTTGAAGCATCAAGCAGCGTGAACTTTTCAGTATGAAGTCTCAGCGCCAACTGATTGAAATAACTCCATGTCGGTGTTTATATATGTGAGAGAAGAGAGTGAGTTCTCGTGCCTCTACGCGCCCAACACTGCTTTATATCAACCGTAAAATCTCTTAAAAATCTGCTCAAATTACAAAAAGATCTCGAAGTTTTGCACATGAGTTTTTATATTTAACATAAACCATCACTATGATATTTGGCAAAATTGGATGAAAACCACGCCTACCTCCCACAAAAAGTGTCTTTATTTTAAATGTAAAATCTCTTATAAATTAACAAAAATTAAAGAATTGTCTTAAAATTTTGCACATATACTTTGATGTTTAATATAAGTCATCTCCATGATATATGGCAAAATCGGATGAAAACCACGCCTACCTCCTATTCAAAGTAGCATTATATTATCCGTAAAGTCCCTTAAAAATCTGCTCAAATTGCAGAAATGTCTTGGAATTTTGCACAAAGGCTTTTATATATAATATAGCCTATCACTATGCTATTTGGAAAAATCGAATGAAAAACGCGCCTACCTCCCATACAAAGTGACTTTATTTTAACGGTAGCTTCTCTTCAAAATCCACTAACATTAATGAAATGCCTTGAAATTTAGCATATAAGCTTTGGTCTTCACTATAAATTCTGACAATGAAATTTGGAAAAATCGGATAAAAACCACGCCTACCTCCCATGCAAAGTAGCTTTATATTATCCGTAAGATCCCTTAAAAATCTGCTCAAATTGCAGAAATGTCTTGAAAGTTTGCACATAGGCTTTTATATATAAAATAGCCTATCAATATGCTATTTGACAAGATCGGATGAAAAACACGCCTACCTCCCATAAAAAGTTGCTTTATTGAAAACGTTAAATCGCTTGAAAATCTGCAAAAATTAGAGAAATGTCTTGAAATTTTGCATAAAAACTTTGATGTTTAACTTTGATATTTGGCAAAATCGTATGAAAACCACGCCTACCTTCAATACAAAGTGACGTCATCAAAATTGAAAAACTTTCGGAAATATATAAAACTGAATGACATCGTGTCTGTATGTACCCAAGTTCCGCCCACGTCGTTTATCCAATCCATGCATATAAGTTAAAGTTTAAAAACGAATTTTTATTTTAGGCACTATGTGCCACTTCTTTATTAAACATTCACTTAAAAACTAACTTACTAATTGAAAGTTACCCTAAGTTATACCTATTCTGGGCACATTGAAGATGATGATGTAGTTGATGTAGTTGTTGTTGTTGCTGTTGTTGTTGCTGTTGTTGTTACTACTGTTGATATTGTTGCTGTCGTTGGTGCTCTCTTTGCCTCATATTTTGGCTATTGTTATTGTTGTTGTTGCTGCTGGTTTTCTACATAGTGGATCCTCCCACGTTAAAAACCATGCAGCTGGCAAATTTATCAAAAGTCACGTACTTTTGAATGTAGCACAGATTTTGTCTTCTAAGCGATTTCGACAGAATCTTGTGTTAACTGCCCCCCTTCTAAGTCTAGGCCGTCCGCGGCCGCTTTAATAAATTGTGCTACCCTTTTAACTTCATTGGTTTTTTTCTTGTGAGTTTGCCATCTTCGGTATAGAAAAATTATAACAATAATTATCACTATGATAGTTAGTATCGTTGTTGCTTGAATTGAACGCGTTTGAATGACCTCATGCAGCTTCTCTAAGTGATTGCGATTATTAAGATGAACTCTATGTAAGTAAGGCAAACTTAAAATTTCCAAATGCTCCGTAAAGTTAACAAACTGGGTCGATGGGACTCCAGGTTGAAGCATTGCAGTTGTTTTGTTATTTAAGAAAACTGCTATTTATGCGTACCATTTTTTCAAAAGTTATAAGAAAGGTGCCAGATACAGTAACTGAAGAATTGTTCGCTTCCAAAACTTCTACAGTTTGGTCATTAATGATGATAAGGCCACTGTCTACTTCAACAAGTGGGGGAAGTTGATTAAATATTGTTTTACATGATGCTTTATGATTGTTGAAAAGCTGATGCACGCATACGGTATCCGTTGCTATTTCGCAGAAACTGGCTGTTAGTGCAGCTGTACAATTTTTTACTGGAATTATTGAATCTCCACAATCCGCAACCGTATCAGTTTCCAAAAAAATTGTTTTGTTACCTTGTGCCACCGGAAATACCCTAACTAAACTACATAATTTTTTAATTCTTGGAAATTTTATTATAAAATAAATTACATATTCATTTTGTAAAATCTTAAGCTTAGAATTACTTATTATATCACTTATACTAACATTTACGTACTCAGTGATCATTATTTGCGAAATTTCTTTAGAGTCTAAGATAACAGGATTAACTATATTTATTTTGCCTAATATTATAGAGTAAATTACATTGTCCAAGTCCGTAATAACTGCTCTGTTCCTAGCCATCAGTAACTCAAATAAGTGTCCAGTGTCAATTTCAGTTTCCTTGGTGTTTTTCAAAATCTTATTTACTGTCTCAGTAAGTTTATTTACCTGTTCCTGTATTTGGGTGTTGATGGAATACTGTCGCTCATTGGCTTCAATGAGTTGATTTTCCTTAATTTTTACCTCATTAAAATCGTCAAAATCAGGGGTGCCGGCGATGTACTTAAGTGCAGTGCCAATTATATTTATACTACGGGCATGCCTATGGTGGATTTGTAGGGTATCAAGTAGTCGGAAAATCTGATCAACGTCCGATTGAAGGAGTTTCCGCATATGTGATTGTGGAAAAAGGTGGAGTATGTCTGTGGTCTCACTTACAACATTACTATAAGTTGTTAAATTTGTACAATGTACAATATAGTCATAGCTTTCCCAAATTGCTACTTTTCCAGCGGTAATTGGTATGAAATTTGATTTTGAAAAATCAGTTATTTTACTGTTCAATCCCTGAGCACTTACTAACATGAATAGTAATCTAAAAAATAAAAAAATAAAAAAAAAATAAAAAATACGTTCTACCTCAACGGATTATTATTAATTAAAATAAACCTTATTACCTAAGGTTGCACTTGTGAACCTTCCTGTTGTCAATTAAAACAGTGGAGCCTAAATCCTTCTGAACCGTTTTTTCTAGAAATACCTTAGTAAACTTATTACCTATTCTCTTATTGGTATTAACGTAGACTTTGTCTCCTGGTTTGAAATTTCTAGTCCTTTTGTTTTTATTATTTCTTTTTAGCTCTATTTCCTGTGCTTTAATGATTTTGGATTTAATTTCTGTTTTAAGGGCAGTAGGCATAGAAAATATTAATTCGATTGGCTTCCAACCGGTAACAGAATGAATCGATCTATTGTATTTTGACGTTGCAAGAAGTATTAACTCATTTGTATCACTTATTGCTTGATCAAGCTTAGTACATCTTGCAATTTCTGTAAGGGTACTATGAAACCTCTCCACCTGTCCATTGGTTGTACTATGGAAAGGAGGAGTTGTGAAGATGTTTGCACCGAAATGGTCTCTAAGAAGAAACTTTACTGTTTGGGAATTTAATGATTTTTCATTATCGAATGTAACATTTTCTGTTTTATTGAAACAATTAAGAATTTGTAATAACGCTCGTTTAACGTCAACAATGGCTCTACTTTCAATAGGAATAACTATAGCAAATTTTGAGAATTTGTCCACGCAAGTTAAAAAGTGATGCTTATCGGTGGAATATATATCAATATGTATCATTTCACCAGGACGAGATGGTATCGGAGTTTTCCCTATTTCTGGATTAACCGGATGCCGCTGATATTTGGCTTCCTTACAAATTTTACAATTTAAAGCTATCTCTTTCAATTTTTTTCGCATATCTGGAAAATAATAATCATTCAAAACTTGCTTAATATTTTCTCGATCAGAACGATGCGCTCTATTATGTTCCATTGCAAGTATTTCATTCTGATCATCTTCATTGAAAATATCATTAACTTGTTTCGTAGTAAAACGAAATTTTACAGATGGAAATTTCCTAACGACTTCATCTTGGATTTGCCCTAAAATCGGCAAATCACACAATATACCATTTACAACATCAGGATTAATACATTCCCCAATTAAGTCCATTAGATCCTGTAAGTTTTTGAATGTAATATGGTGTCTTATCTTCGATTTAAATACTATCTTCGTAACTTTTGTCGAACTTTTACCTTTTTCTAAAATAATCTGATTTCTAAATGAGTTCACAGGGTTTGCTACTATTGGAATTACTTCCGATAAAGATTCTTCGCTATGCATCGTATTGGATATTGTTATTGTTGTTGTTGCTGCTGGTTTTCTACATAGTGGATCCTCCCACGTTAAAAAACATGCAGCTGGCAAATTTATCAAAAGTCACGTACTTTTGAATGTAGCACAGATTTTGTCTTCTAAGCGATTTCGACAGAATCTTGTGTTAACTTATATTCTACGGTCAAATGTGAAATCTTTATGCTAGAAAAGTGGGTGCGGCATTTTACTTTGTTTACAAATTACTCTATGTGGCAGCATAGATCTCTTAAAAATCTAAAATCTCTTAAAAATCCATAAAAATTACAACAAATATCTTGAAATTTCGCACATGAGCTTTGATATAAAATATAAGCCATCTGTATGATATTTGGCAAAATCGGATAAAAACCACGCCTACTTCCCATACAAAGTGACGTCATCAAAATAGGAAAACTTTCGCAAATATATAAAACTGAACTCTAAGCTCGTTGTTTGTCGTAGCTAAACACTGCTAAAATACTTCAATACGGCCGCGGGGGGGTATTTTAGCTTCGGTACCCTGCCGAAGCTCAATTCCTTACTAGATTTTTTTGGCATGCGCGTGGGATAATTTTCATTGATCATATTCTATTAAAAGGCAAAAACAATCAACGGCGAGTATTATGAAAACTTATTGCAGCGTTTGAGTGATGAAATCAAGAAAAAATTGCCACATTTGGAGAAAAATAAACTGCTGTTTCATCAAAATAATGCACCAGTTTACACATCCACTATCAATGAATCAATGAATTCAAGTTCGAATTGCCTCCTCACGCACCCTATTTGACAGATTTAGCCCCTTCGGATTATTTTCTTTTTCTAAACTTGAAAAAAATTGCTCGGTGGTAAAAGAATTACCAACAATTAAGAGGTGGAATCTGCAAGGTATCGAAGCTATTGAACATCGCTGGGAAAAGTGTGTCAAGCTAAAAGGTCGAGCTTGTTCGGTCGGGTACTTTTAAAACCACTCTCGTATGCTTCATTTACATTAACAGCGGAAAACTTTTTCTTCTAAGCACATTGTAACATAAGCAGTTTTTTCTAAATGAAAAATGTGAAAAATGAGATAAGCCGGTTTTGTTTTTAAATACACCCTTTATTTTAATAACTATAATAGAATACTCATTTTTTCCCCCCAGATCAATGGGTTAACAGTGAATTCAAAGCAAAGGTTTTTTTGAAAACTATGTCAAAAGAGTTATGCAGTTTTGAGTTATTTCCACTAATATGTTTGGGCTTATGTGCCTTCAATAATACTAAAATACAGCTTTGCGAGATAACAAAATAAAGCAATTGAAAATTATTCAATAGGTTTTGACTTTAGTAATTAAAAATAAACAACTCAGTATAAATTCACTGGCACCAGCATATTTGCCAAGCTGCGAAAGCTACGAGTACTTAAAATACAGCTGCTGTCAAATAGCAGATACTCTCTAAAGTCATGAATTTTTCAAGTAAATCCAAACAATTTTCATTTGTCTCAGACAAAATATTATAAAAACAAAAAAAAAAACACACCATATACATACATACATTCAACTCCTCAACACGCACACGTACAAATAAGGCAAACAATCCCAATAGGCAAAAATGAATAGATCTCTTCAAAGGACGGCAAGCATTTACTACTACTACTGTTGAAGGCAAGATACATAACTTTCTCACTGATACGGCGAGTGCTTCTAAAAGGTCTGCTTTTTTCCTACCCAAGGCAGTACAACATTAATATTTTTCCTGCATATACTAGTTTTGTTTATATTTCGGGATAACTTTTTTGACAAAAATTCAAATTGAAATCTTTTTTACATCTACTACTATATCAACCTGACAAGTAAAAATATTATTATCTTACAAAAAAACGAAATGTATACATTTTGTAATATAATAAAAAAAAAATAAATTATATTATATTATTATTATATTATTTTAAATTATATATTAAAGGGTATCCCAAAAGAAAATTTTTTCGAATTCGATTGTTGCTCAACCTATGTTTGAAAGCTTATGGGGTAAAGTATTTCTGAAATGGTTTTCAGATTTTTTGGAAGAGTTCACGCTAATTCGGTTTTCCTTAATAATCAGGTTTTTCGGAGATTTTCCGAATTTCAAGCATAAGTTGGAAAAGAACGGGCATTTTCAAAGTCTTTGAGTAATTATTTCTAAAGACAAATGTCCAAATTTTACTTTAATGTACTATACTGTACACGCAGAGAAAAAAAATATGTTTATATATGTTTGGTTTCAAAAACAAAATATTCAGAGGGAACCACCTAATGATTAAGAACTGTCCTTCAATAGCATTATTTTTTTATATAAGAAGATATAAGTTGTGTCCAACATTAATATAATTGCCTTAGCTAAAATATTAATGTCTATATTAATATGCTTGTGACAAAATAGAATTGTGTGTTTCTACCCAATAAAAATATATTTGAATCGCTGTTAAACTCAAAAAAAAACATAACTCTGCAAATTTAAAACAAACAAAACTATTTTCTTTTATGTGTTTCGCCTAGACATACATATATCTGTTTCTTTTGCACTTGCACGAAAAATAGCGGAAACCTTGTTGCTTTATGCGCTTGCATTTAACAGTTGCCAAGTCTTGGCATCATTTTAAGTTTCAAGCAGCCGCGCCAAACGGGTTGAAAAGTTTAGCTCTTATGAAAAGTGTTTCTGAAAATGTTTGTTTAAATGAAAAGTTTTTGTGTTTTCAAATTAATAAAATAAAAAACAAAATAAAAGAACAATAAGGCGGTTCAGCAGTAAAAATATGTGAGTTTTGAAGCAACTTGGCTGATAAAGCGGGTGCTTATAAAAATTATTGTAAAGTCGGATAAACATAATATGGTTACTTTTCAACATAATTAAATCCGAGAAAAACTTATTTACTGTTCTCTAAATATATTTTGTTTGCTTCAAACCAACAATTACTTCTAAGCAAATATTTTGTAATCACAGTGAAAAACTGTTGGCATTTCTTTTGCTAAAATATGTTTCCAGGTAAATAGAGTGTAATCATCGGTAAATATATTATGTTGTTCTTAATTAACTTTTTGAAAATAATTGCTTGACTGCAATTAAATTATGTATTCTCCAATTAATATATATTTGTCCGTGAATATTTAATGTTATTCTTTACTAAATTATATTTCCAACCAAACAAATAGTAATAGACTAAAAGTGTTCTTAGTTCATTTATAATTACAATATATTTATATGAAAACATATTTTCTTTAAAAAAAATTATATTGTATTTAAATTTAAACAACAAGTGCTAAGGTAAAATTAAATAATGTTAAGATGCAAATATATATATTAGAAAAAATTGCATTAATTAATCATATTATATGTGGAACCAAGTATGATTTCTTGTTTCCAAGAAACTTGCAGAACCATATTATACTTCCTGCAAATTATGTTTGGGAAGGCCTTTTGTTTTTCAGCGTCTAGAAGTTTTGGCATTTTTTTCGATCATTTGGATGTCATGATATTTAATTTGAATAAGATTCAGGGAGATGAGCAGAGATGCATGTAACAACCGGAACTCTTGATATTAATATTTAGAGCTCGCGCATCGCAATTTTCTATTTTCCATATAAATAACATGAGAAAAATTATTTTTCAACTTCTAATTTTCATATCTAAAAAAACTAACACACTAAAAACAGCACTACTTGCAAGGAGAATGAAGCACTCTTTATGTGCACACAAGTAATGCGCATTGAAATTTTTTGCTGGGTTCCCTAAATCCGAATTGATGGCTGAATATTAGTTTTTGATTTTTTAGAAATTTAACTTGATGCCTGAATATTAATTTTTTTAATATTTTATCCATAATGGGTAAAACTGCTATCGGGCGAAAATCGTTAACTGTTGTGGCACATGGCACTTTTTGAATTGGGAATACTCGTATTTTATGAATTTTTAAAAATATTTGAATAAATTTAAATTTCTAGAATTTTACTAAATATTGTTATGAAATAATTTTTAAAAGGCAACTATTACTTGATTTTCAAACGGGGTAAGCATGCTGCTAAAGCATATATTTTTAATTTTCGTTTTTTTTTTTAGCTTAACTTTTTGCATAAGAGTTGAATCTTGTACTATTATTTTTGTTCTCAGATTCGTTTTTCGCTTTTGTTGTCATTTTCTTAATAACTTGTTATATTTCTGGCTTATGCATGAGCACAAAACGAATGAATGAATATGTATGAATTTAAGTTGTATTTTACTTATGAAAATGTTAAAATGTTAAAATACTAAATGCTTAACTACTTTTTAAGTAAAGCAGAAAATGTGCTTCATAGCATTTCTTACAATAACAGTTATTTTTTTTTTCTTTGTTTTGCTTATGTTTTACGAATAGAACTTATTTAGTTTTTTTGTTGTGGTTTTATTTTTCTGTTTTACTTTTTTACAAAAATAGGAATTAGAAAATCATGTCTTGTCATGAAAATCATTCTTACTTAAAGTAAAATTTCAATGAAGCACACTTATGTAGATTTTTGGTTACGAAACTTTTTGCTCATTATCCTAGTAAGTATTTATTAATTTTAAAACACAACATTAAGACACATAGTGCCAGCAAAAGAAAATTTACTTTGTTTAATGCAGTTCTTCCAATTAGGGTAAATTTCAGTGATTTTCTGACATTTACACATTTTCCGAATACACATTGATTACACATTCTGATTGGCCACATTCAAATTGATTAACCTGCATGACGTGAATGGTTTGTGAAAATAACATAGCCCCGTTAGCTGGAATATTCTTGATTTTAAGAGCCTAGATAAATGCTCCGTTCCGAGAAATAATTGAATCTTTCAATCTTTTGCACTATATTTTTTATTGTTCGTGCTGTAACGTGCCATAGTGTGCTTCATTTGATTTTTAAAAATATTTGAAAAATAGCAGTACGTTCAAAAAGTCCATAGGATGACACATAGATGGCGTTACTAGATTTTTTCATATGATTTTTATTTAGTACCCACCGTCAAACGATACGTATAATAATTTGACAATCTGAAAATTGATTCGTGAGTTATAGCATTTTGTGTGCAACTATTGTTATTAAAAAGAAAAATGGAAAAAAGTGATTTTCGAGTTCAGATACAGCATTGCTTTTGATGTAAAAAAACATTCAGTAGAAACCAAACAATGGCTTGATAAACATTATCCGGACTCTGCTCCATCGAGACAAATTTAGAAAAGTGAATCACAAATGATGCAGTGAGCAGTGGACGCCCAAATCAGACTGTTATTCCACAAAACATCAAAAAAATCTACAAATAGGTTATGAACGATCACAAATTCAAGGTGCACGAGCTAAGATATCAGATGGTAGTGTTTTTACCATTTTACTCGAACATTTGGGTATGCGAAAGCTCTGTGCAAAGTGGATGCCGCGTGAGCTCACAGTCGACCAAAAACAACGAATTGATGCTTCAGAGGAGTGTTTGGCGCTGTTGAACAGCAACAAAATAGTATTCTATCGTCGATATATGACAATGGATGAAACATGGCTTCACTATTACACACCAGAATCCAAAAGACAGTCAGCTGAGTGGACAGCAGTCGACGAACCGAATCCAAGGCGAGCAAAGACCCAACAGACGGCTTGTAAGGTGATGGCGTCTGTATTTTGGGATGCGAAAGGAATAATAATCCTCGACTATCTCCAAAAAGGAACCACCATCACAGCGACTATTACTATGCACTTTTGGATCGATTGATGGCTTAAATCGCCAAGAAACGGCCACATTTGCAACAGAAAAAAGTGTTGTTTCACAAAGACAATGCACCGTGTCACAAATCGATGAAAACTATGGCAAAATTGAATGAATTGAGCTTCGAATTGCTTACCCACCCACCGGACTCTTCAGACTTAGCCCCCAGCGACTTTTTCCTGTTTTCAAATCTCAAGAGAATACTTGCTGGAAAGAAATTCAAGTCCAATGATGAAGAAATAGCTGAAACTGAGGCCTATTTTGACGAGAAAGAGAAATCGTACTATAAAAGTGGTATCGAAAAGTTGCAAAATCGCTATACTCGTTGTATCGATCTCGAAGGCAACTATGTTGAATAATATGATCGAGTTTTATCAAACAATTTTTTTTTTCCTTATCCTACGGACTTATTGAATCATACTTATCATACACATATGAATTACATTTCATTTTCATCTTAATAGAAAAATACAGTGCAGGACAAATCTGTGTAAATGATGTTTCAAAAATTATTATATTGTATTTTTGTTTTTAAAATAATACTCAATACGCATGATTTATATATTTTATTAGTCTAAATGAGTCAAATATGGCAACTCAATAAAAATATTGAAATTTTTATAGTGTACAAAAGTAAGTTTATCAGTTCGTATAATAGATTTTTCACAAAATCTTTAGAATAAATTTGTTTTTTTCAGCTCAAAAATTAAATGACCTTGCCTTAAATTTATGCTATATTTATTTCTTCTCCATTTTAATTTCACAAATTCTTGCAATGTGCAACAGTTATAAGATTTCAATTTTCAATTTCCGAAATAATTCCAAATTCACAATTTCAAAAATTACACTTCATTCAGTCTTCAGAGTCATGAATGTGACATCAGCTCAATGCTTCAACTGCGGTCAGCGGTGCGTATGAGTGATTTTTTAATTAAAATTGTAGCGTTAACTCTCAATGGTATGAATATGTCTAACATAAAGCTAACACATAGCTTCAATCTAAAACAATTGTAATCGTTTGGCTTAAATCTGGTACTAAATTATGCATCAACAGAGATGAGAATGAGTACGACATGAGTACGAGATGTAGTGTATGTGAGCCAACAAAAAATAACTGAGCCATGATTTCTTCTCTCAACGTCAGCAGCAACGTCATCAGCAGTAAATCCGCTTTGCATGCAGCTCATAAAATGCCAAACCAAAAAAGATAGAATTAAAAATTTACCAAAAGCGCTTACATAAACTCATACAAACGAAATTCCCTAACTTCCTAAGCATGCCTATGCACTGAAATTTTCTCCTTTCCTGACCGACTGACTGCCGGTCTTTCCATTGTTGCTGCTGCTCATTTGAATTAATAAACTCTAGGGCTGGCTCGTTTCAGTGCACCCCTCAACAGTCAGCCTGAAATACGTCACAACCAAAACTCTGACAATCACATTCCTGAGTAGCACGTACGCAGCAACTGAAATGCTTCATACTCCTCATTACTTGGCAACAACGCAGCTGACAGCCAGAGAGAGAGAGAGAGAGTGAGACAAGCAATAATAAGTCGCACCAACAGACTCAACTATCGAGCATTCCGGGTGTTTTGTAGATTTTGCATGCACGCATGCATGTCCGGCATGCATTGTTTTTAAGAAACCAAAAAAGAGTATAGTAGAATATATCCGCTTCCGGTTGCACTAAGGCGGATGTGGCATTGCTTTTAAGAATGTTGCACACACACAGAAGGCAAGCAATTGTCACCCTCGTTGTCGTCGTCATCATCGTTGCACAATGCACTTTTTCGGCCAAAAATTTGCTCAAAAATTTGAAAATAGTCCTAAAAAATATATGATCGGAATTTAAAAATGTTTGCCATTTTTTGACTTAAAAATTGACAAGTTTTTTATGTCAAGATTTTTTTTTTTTGTGCCTAACTTCTATAGGTCAGAAGATATATCAGCTCCAATAGTTGAAATTTTATCTTTATATTTCACAAGTAAAAAAACTATTTTGTTTTTTTTTTCAATTTTAAAATTAGCTTGTGAACAAATATTTTTCGTTTTTTGTTTATAAAAATGTGTGCAACCCAAACGAAATCGTTTCGATATCGAGATAATATCGCAAAGATGATAATTTTTATCGATAACTTTACATGATAAGATATTGTTATGTCCTGAAAAAGTCCTGTTTTCGATAAAAATGGACATATCGTTAACGATATCGACAGGATAGTAGTTGCGATATCGAAACGATATTGAAATTTCAAAGTCAATAATTTCAATAATTTATGTTATTTTTGTTGCCCTTCAACTTTTATTCTAATTTCACTTAAACCCTGCTACCACCCTTCTGGGGTTCCCCATACAAAAAATACAAAAACGTTGTTGTTTTTTGCTTGCCTGTTAACTAAATCATAAATGCAGGCGTTAACAGTGCAAACCTTAACAGTGATAACGTTAACAGTGATGACATTAACTGTAGTGATGATTTAGCATTGCTGACGTTAACACTGCTGATCATAGGGCTTGGTATCATAGGCACATCATCAAATTTTTCTGTAAATTTTTTCGAATATTTTAGAACCTACTTTTGATTAACTCGTCGAATTTTCGAATAAGAAAAAAATTTCTTGCGAGTTGACCCCTAGAGGAGTTAAATATATGATCTTGTACTGGTACACAAAAATATGAGCTGGTACACAAGAACTATCGGTTAAAGTTCATAGCTTTCCCCCTCTCCCCCTATATGCGGAGTAAAATATATGAAGCGGTCCTCATTTCATTTTTTTTTGCCTTTCAGCGTTTTTTCTAGCCCCATCTAGCCCCTATCTACCACCTTTGGGGAGGGAGGGGGGTCATATATAAGTCATCAGTAGTTCATATCTCTCCTGATTTAACCCTTAGAAGGACCAAGTATATGAGCTGGTCCTATTATTTTTACCCTTCTTGGGGTCCCTATACAATATACACATAACTGCCAATTATAGCTAATATCTCTTCCGAATTGAAGCCTCGTAGTTTCCCGAATTGACCCCTAGAGGGGTGAAATAAATAAGCTGTTCCTAATATTTTTTGCTCACCAACAATTGTTCTGAGCTCATCTACCCCCTATCTGCCAAACTTCTGAGGGTCCCCATACAAGAAAGACGAGACTCTCCATTATTTCTCTCCCGAATCTGTACCGAATTGACACCTAGAAGGGTGAAATAGTTGAGCTGGTCCTATTATTTTTTGACTTTCAACATTTCTTCTGAACACACCTACCCCCTATATAATACCTTTCGGGGGCGGGTCCCCATACCACCAAAAAACCAAATAATTGATTGGGACTTGAAATTTCAAATCACAAATGATTGCATTCTTTTACAGCTCTGATATATATAAAACAAAGTCATGAAGTGTGTTACTAATTCCATAACTAAAGAACGAAGCGTCTGACTGGCTTGCAGATTTTCTTTTTGTTATATTTTTCTTGGCTATTCCATTCTACATAAATTTGATAAATTTTGCCACACCTCCTTTTACCGCCCACAAATCAATGGTAATGCTATATTTCAATTGATTTTTGTTGAACTAGACTTTTATTTTGTAAGTTAGTTTGTATGGTTATTGGAGGCAAAACCCCAAAGTTTTCTTAAGGAAGCCGATCCAACTTCTTGAGATATGGGCCTTTATAGCTTGAGTATATAATCGCTTATATCTCACCCATTTCTTATCCGATCTGGTTGAGATGGGTATCATTGAGAAGACCTTAGAAAACGCTATAAATCTGTATATAAATATGTTAATTTTAATTAACTCATTGGGGCAAATTAAAAACAAAAACGATTTTTTAACCTCACTTTATTAATAAAAATCTGGTTTTCTCAAAAAACAGCTCCAGTAAACTTGTTTCTTCCTAGTCTCAGTAAATGACAACACTTCAAGCTTTATTTTAAGGTATAAAACTCCGCATTAACCCTTCTAAGACCGGAGACAATGAGGTTTTTCTAACAAAAGTACTTTCTGGGAGCCAAAATTTCGCTTAAAAACAATTGAAGTGTAAGAAAATAAGTGTGAGAAATAATTTAAAACGAATTTTTGTTCATCTCATTGTACTATTTTCACTTTGTTAACGTTTTCTTTTCTGTCTTTATTTTTTGTCTTCATTTAACAGGCGTACTTAATGGCCCTGCCATTAGAAAGCTATTCAAGAGCAACTTTGAATCATCGCTTCATGATTATAATCATTCAATGGCATGGATTTACCTTCAGCGAGTGTGCACCAGAGTCTTGGGAGGGGATCGAGACGCGGAACCGGAAGCAAGAGAATGGGTGAAAGAAATGCTGTATTATTTTGAGAAAATCGGCACATCGATGACATTAAAGCTGCATTTTCTTCATTTTCATTTTGACGATTTTATCAAACAACTCCCTACCGAATCCGATGAGCAAGGAGAACGGTTTCACCAAACTACAATGCCCATGGAAAAACGGTACAAAGGCAAAAAACTCGACGCATTGCTTGCAGAGGTAATATCAATTTTATTGATGCATTGTTTTGCATTCCTTTTTTTATTTCTTTTCTAATTCATTTCAGGTATGTTGGTGGAGTCACAAGATCACCCTGTATGATGTTAATGAAGTGTCTGAAGAAGAAAAAGCTGATGATGGAGGGCAGTCTGGAAGTAACGTGCCTGTGGACACCATAAGTTCTGAATCAGAGTCAGATTCGGACGATTCGGACGACGATTTGGATCCACAACTTAAGAGAGTGCGATTTGCAAGTCCAGAGCCATCAACATTATAAACATAAACCGAATAGTTTTTTTTTTTATAATTTTTGTAATAGATAGCATAGTATTGCAGTGCCATCCGTGCTGAGACTACTAATCCCTACAACACTGAATCATTATTACTAAATATCCATGCTACTACTCTTTGTTACAACCCTAACTCTAAATGTCAACCCATACCACCTAAGAACTAAGATTAATAAAATCAGTAATAGTATAACAATGAAACCTGCAACATGCCTTTTCACTTACGGGAGAAGGCTTTATCGTATCTCTATAGTATATCTATCTTTAACAAATGAAATTAAAAAATTTTCGGGAATTTTTTACTTTTGCGGCTACCTAAGCGCTACCTAAACGGTGTTAAGAATCATTCCTAGGAAGTTCATATGTTCTAGAAAGTTGTTTATTGAGATCTTAGGTTCATTTTTGTAGTTGATTGTTTCCTTGAATTTTGAACGGTTTGCTACCTATGGACCTGAACAGGGGAAAAAAGGTAAAAAAAAAATTTAATTTTTTTAAGTATTTTGCGATTTTGACCTTGAAGAAAAAAAATTCCGAACGGTTTGCAAGATATGAGCTTGAGAAAATTATCACTGTTTTCGAAAAATGACACCGAGGCCCCACTCTTTGGGGGTCCATAAAAAAAAACCTGCAGGACTTTAGGCAAAACTGGGAGACAGGGGTCTTTTTTTTTGGGTCTTTTATCACGTAGTGGTGTTTGTATATGGTTATTTTGCCATGACTTAAAAACTTACATACTGTGTTATCTTACAGGTTTATCCTTCCCTTTAACATATCAGTAATCGAAGAAAAAAAAAACCTGTTTTGTTTCAGATAAGTGGGAAAAATTTTGACAGCTTCAGCACTGTTAGATGCCTCGCAGCAGACGCCCGAGGAGATATTTCGCAAAAGCGCCATTATGTAGAAAATTAAAATTAAAATTTCTTTAATAGTTAAAGGGTGAACTGAAAAGATAGGAAAATAAAAAAAAAATATTCAATTATTTTAACTACTTGGAAAAAATTCATAAAACACAGCTTATTCATCCTGCTTGAAGGTATTTCAGCCCTTAATAGTGCTAACATTAACAGTGATGACGTTAACAGTAGGGATGATATAACATTGCTATTATTAACATTGCTGACGTTAACAGTGCTCACTTGAATTCATAACATTTAACCCTGGCAAAAAGAGATCAACACGCCTTAAGAAGTTTCCATCCCAAAAACTACACATAAGATCATATTAAAAACAAAATAAACAAAAAAAAAAACACACCCAATTAGATCAAAACCTTTTTTATATTTATTTGTTAAGTATATAACGCGTGACATCAATTTTCTGCAAAATAAATAAAAAGTTGATAATTCTAAGACCATGCAAAAATTATAAATTTTATAACAAAAAAAAAACAAGTGAGAAAAAGGTGCACTGTGCATCTTTGTCGACGTTGTCATCAACGGCAATGCCAGCTGAGTAAATGGCGCACTTGCCAATTGCTTGTAAAATTGTCGACTTGGTCGATGTCAAAATTCAACTCATACTCGAACGAATTTATGGCAAAATTATAGCGAGCAGCAGCAGCTCACATCCATGGCACGTAGCTGCAGTTGTATTTAATTTTTGATGTTTTTTTATTTTAGTAAGAATGACAGAACTTATGTGGCAGGAAACTGTAGTCAATGAAAGTGTTTACTGAAAGTGCAGCAAAATTTTTTCTTAAATTAAATTTCAAGTCTTAATTCTGGTTAAATATAAAGCTGGACATTTAAACAAACTCTGAGCAAAGCAACGCTAAGTGACGCATTTTAATTAAATTAATTTCAAAGAATAGTAATAAATATTCAACGTTTGTTTTGTTTTATTGTTATTTAGGCCTAAGACTGCGATCTATTTTATGCCTGGATAGCAGCAGTGGTAGGGCAGCTAATTATTTTAAATGGCAGCGCGTAAATCACACGACTTGCGTAACACAAGTCAGACAGGCAATAAAACTCTGCCCTCCATGTTTAATAGGTGGTATGTTTTTTTTTTTTTTTTTTTTTTTTTTTTGTTTATGTTTGACATGTTTTTGTTATTTTTGTTGCTTAACATTGCTCTTAAAGTGGCGGCGCCAATAACAATAAAAGTGGCCAAAAGACATTCAGTCAGACGATCAGTTTATCCAACCAAAGTTTCGACCAAAATCAATTGATATAGTATTTATATATATTTTAGCCTACCACTCAACAAATTGCCACAACAACTTCACTTGTTGTTTTTGTTGTTGTTGTTGTTGTTGTTGTTAACTAAGTGCTATTGTTTTAACCGCTTTAATGGCGTAGCTTTTAAGTGCTTGTTACGACTCTTTATTTTGTGTGTATTTTTATTTTACTCATGTTTTCTTCCGGTCGCATTAAAGCTGACTTACTGCTTCTCTGCTACTATTATTATCTGCCCTAAAGTATGCAGCGTTGGTTGTTATTTATGTGTAGCGTAGCCTTTTAATTTTAAATTTTCACTTCAAAATGTTTCATATTAATTTGGCTCATTAAATTACGTACTCAGCTTTAATGGCTCAAGCTAATTGCTGCCATTGCCACACCTTAGAAATGGCAATAAGCAAGGTGTTTAAAAGTTTTTTTAATTTCTTTGATCACATTGATGCTGTTGTACAATAAGTGAAGAGCGATTGTTTTATTACAATTGAAGAAATATGTTTGTGGATTTAGGAATAAATGAACAAACGTGCCGTAATAACAAGGAAGACATTAAGGACTGAACAATTTTTAAATGTTACATTATTTCAAGTTTAAGAGTATTAACTGCATTCAACTTATTTGTTTGCAGAAGCAGTAACGTTCCGTTAAAATTTAATTAGATACGAATAAAATATCCCTGCAATTCAACTTTTTTAACCTTATATGTGTGTGTGTGTCAGCAAGAGCGTTCCTAGAGGCAGACGCAGCAGGGCCACGCCTGTTTTGCCCCTTAGATGGGTGTTTTTCTTTGAACTTAAGCCCCTGCCACCCCATGTTGATATTTGATAAGAAGTGGTGGAACACCCACCCCCCCCCCACCTCAAGTGGGCTCCATCCCTTACTTTTTAAATATATATATTTTTTGAAGCGAAGCTTTTTACTCCTCGTTCTGTGATTTGCTTAGAGTGAAATCTGAAAAATTTTCGACAGATTTTTTCTCAGAATTTTATGAGGTTTCTTTGTTTCTGTGTTTTTTACAACAAGACAATTTAATATATCAAATATAAAAAAAACTTTCGCCGCCTGCCGTGGTGATTTGAACCCATTAACCTATGACTGCAGTTCTGTACTCTATGCATTGAGCCAACACCTTCTTTACGCAGAAGCATTAATTTAGTATTAAGTGCAATTGAAGTTATGTTGCCGCACATTCATTAACATATTAATGCATTTGTATGGTTTGGGTAGCTGCTAAACCACTTGCTACAAGAATTATCAGTATTGCCACTTTTCCACAATTGTGGTAAATCTAGCACTTTTTTGGTTTCTATCACTATTTGAATTTTTTTTTTTAAATCTATCACTTTTTAATATATTTATATAAAAATGGCTGCATTATAATTAAAACTTTAGAAATTTTACTACTATAATATATTATTTATTGTTGCATATAATATTTAATTTTAGTGCTTTTTTAAGAACATTATACGAGAATTATTTGCAATAAAACTAATTCAGCGTGAAAAAATTTGATTTATGGTATACTTCTCTTATGATTTGTTTTCCTATTGGAAATCAGTCGAATTTTTCCTTAAGAAGAAAAATATATTCCAACGTTTTTAAAAATTCACCACTCATTTTAGACTCAACCTACCACTACCTAAAATTTGCAAGTGACAACACTGGTCATCATCCTCAATTTGGTAACACCATCTGTTAACAACTGTTAACAATGCTGCAGTTTTATATTTAATATTAAATCAACATCAAACTTAACAGAACTGTTTGGTTCGGTGGAAAGAGTGTAGGTTAATTATTCAATGGGTGATGGGATCGATCCTCACGGTGGGCAAAGTAATATTTTTTTTTTTTATGTGAATGCGCTTGTGCTGTTGTTGGTACATGCTTTTGTTTTAACAATGACTGTAACATGTAATAAAATAATAATGAAATGTAATAAAATTTACTGGTGTGAATATTAACGAGTATTTTTTTAATTTATTTAATGTTGCTTTAAATTTTTGAATTTAAGTTATTTAAAAAAAAACCATTAAATTATCAAATCTACACACAGAAAAATTCCTACGGCGTTTTGCATAAAATGACTTGGGTAATTATTTTTGTATGAAGCCTAAGAAATTTGTGCAAATTTCATAAGTTTTTTATCAACTTGGTCATGCCAACATTGTATAAAATGCCAAAGATACTTGGGCAAAAGCAAATTGGGGTTCTTACAATCTTTTCTCTCATTGCTACTTTTTCTGTCAAACGCGGTCATTATTTGCTTTTCTTTTCTTATCATTTGTACGAACGTGCATGTATTTCGTAGCAATTTATTCGTTACACTGACGAAACAAGTAGAACATAAAACTGCCAAGTGTACCACAGCGGGAACCACGCAAGACTACTGATGAGTTAAGAAATCTTCACTAGTATAAATATAACTTACCTAAGGTTATGATACCCAAGTTCTTTTTTTAATATTGCATTAAATTTACAGCAACCCATTTTAGGAGAAGGCCTTCAACAGAACACACAAGTTCTAGCATAAATTGTCTAATGGCAAAATAATGCGATTGCCTAAATTCCCTTTGTTGTATTAAAAAAATACTTAGGTAACCTATTCTGGCCGAAGGTCTTAGGCAAATTATACCCGAAAATTTTATAATTTTAAATGTTTCCTCTGTGTGTATGAAACTGTGAAAAAGCTTCGCTTCTCTCGTGTGTCCAACGACGCACCTGTGTTTTTTTTTTTTAATATTAGTTCATTTCCAGATATAAAAGTTCTTTTGTTTTTTTCTTAAAGCCAAAAAAACAATGATTTTTCTAAAAAATGTTTCTGTAAATAAACCCACATTTGAGTTGCACCCAGAAAAAAATTAAAAAAAATGTTGTTATCTTTTTGATTAAGGTCCTCATTTGGGTTTTTTTTTATCGCATTTTCGTTGACTGTAGCCGGATGCCATTTTTATCTTGTTAAAATTTATTTTGGTTAGAGCCCAATATCTTTCGAATGGCCGAGGACTCGCACTTTTTGGTGCCACGGTGACATTGTTGGCTAATTACCAATCTATCGTTCTATTGGCGTAGTGGGCTAAGCTAGGTCTAGTCAAAATAGTTAAAAACTAGTAAGGAATGGAGTTTCGGCAGGGTACTGAAGCTAAAATAACCCCCGCGTCCGCACTGAAGTATATTTGAAGTCCTTAGTCGTCTATAAAATATTTATATATAATCTGCAAAAATATTTGTGTCATAGGCTTAATTTAATTTAACCCTTAGCTGCCACATAGAGTTATTTGTAGACTGCCCATTATGCTTAAGATACATGTGCAAAATTTGATTGGTATGTGCAAATATATGCCAACGATGTTAAATAATTTCGTGCAAAATTAAAGTGCCACGCCCCTCATTTAATTCCGTCCAATTTCTAGACTACTGACTGCTAATTATTCCAAGCAACACCAAGAAAAAAGCTTATGTTAAATTGAAAAAAAACTAGTAGAATTTATAAGATGGCTTTGGCAGTTTTCAGCCACCCAAGTACTTTATCAAAACGCCTAAGTTTTACATGTTGACTTGCCAATTTTTATTGGGTGATAAATTAACCAAGTATTTGGTGGTATTTTATACACCACTTTAAAAAAAAATTTAATTTTTAAAAAATATAATTTGTTGGTTTTTTTTATTTTCCTTTTTTTGAAGCTGCTGCCTCTCGTTCTGTGATTAGCTTGACTGAAATTAGCAACAACATAAATTTTTCTTATATCAACATCGTTTTTTTTCTTAGAAATCATTGACTTCTCGGCTTTTCTTGCTGCTTGACGTATATTATAACAAAAACATTAAATTAAATTGAATTAAATATCAAATACAAAAAATTTACCTTCGCATGCCGTTGAGATTCGAACCCACACCCACCGATACCACTGTGTATCAAGTCACTACTCTAGCTTCGAGCCAAACTCCTTCGTAACGCGGAGTGATTTATTCAATATTAATTACAACTGAAGCTATGCAGCAGCTATCAACAGAACACTGCGACATACTGCATTTGTTAATACAGCATCTGTTAACATCTGTGAATGAAATATTTTTTTGTTGGCAAAATATCGAAGTATATGCTTTCAAAGCAATGTATTAACCAATAAATTGCTTAGGTAAATATGCATAACTTTATAATTCCCATACAATTCTCTTTACCCAAAACGACTCAGGTGATTAACCAATTGTTTTTTTTCGGTCAATATGTAAAATTTGGAAGAAGTCGGACAAACGATATAGAAAGAGAGTTCGATTTAAATTAAAGTGGCACGTCCCTGTCTAATTTCGCCAAATTTTTTAGACTAATCATTGCTCATTATTCCAAAGAATATATGTGTGCAAAATTTGGCTGAAGTCATGATAGCGGTGTAAAAGAAGTTTGATTAGAATTAAATTGACACGCCCATTGTCCAATCGCACCCACTTTTGTAGGCATAACTCTTCTCATTATACTACAGGACAGGAAATTGGAGCAATGGTGTAGATGGAAATATATTAAAAATGAAGTGCCACACCCCGTGTCTAGTACCGCCCACTTTAATAAACTACAGACTCGTCGTTATGTCAAATAATATGGCAGGGAGTTCGATAAGAATTAAATTGGCACGCCACTTGTCCAACCCCACCCACTTTTGCAGACTTTAAACTTCTCATTATGCTTAAGAATGCATGTAAGATATTTAGTTTAAATCGGAAAAACGGTGTAGATGGAGCTAGTTTAAAAATAAAGTGTCACGCCCCCCATCTAGTACCGCCCAATTTTATAAACTTAGGATTGCTCAAATTATCACTGATTAGGTATGCAAAATTTGGTTGATGTCAGGGACACGGTGTAACAGAAGTTCGCTTAAAAATAAAATGCCACACCCACTTTTCTTCTCCACATTATACCGAAGAATATATACTTTTTCTATATTGATGACGTCACTTTGTCTGTAATCTTTGATTGGCACTCAAAGTTGAAATTTGGTAGTTTCAACCGATTGATTTCATCTTCACACGAGCACAGCTTGGTAACGGTTAAGTCGTTGGAGTTTGTTGACATACCGTTAGAAAGGTGATTATATTTCCTTTGCAATGAGTTATCAAAATAAGTTTTATGTAGGTTACTTTTCCTGCTAGAAACAATAACGTGAATCAAAGTCGTCAAAACTTAATTAACCCTGTAGCTCCTAAGAACGTTACAACAGAGTCCCTCTCTCATACAATTGTTTGCTTAGCTCGTCATATTCTTTCAGCTCCGCAAATAGTTGCACTCAATTGCGGGACACCCTGTATATCGTACAAATGTACATATATAAACATAAATACATATACATGGGCGTAGCGAGGGTAGGGCAGTTTTCCCCACCATATGTATATACATGTTTATATTATACATATATGCGTATATAAACATATATAAATATACATGGGCGTAGCGAGAGTGAGGCAGAGCAGCGCAGTTTCCCCCTGATATGTATATGTATATACATGTATATATAATACATATATACATATATAAACATTTATTTATACATAACTACACATATAAACATATATACATATACACGGGAGTAGCGAAGGCAGGGCAGGGGAGGGCAGTTTCCCCCCTTATACGTATATGTTTATACATTTATATATTAAACATATATAGACATACATACATATACCTGGGCGTAGCGATGGTAGGGCAGGGGAGGAAAGTTGCCCCTCTGATATGTATATGTGTACACAGGTATATATTATAGATATATATATATATATACATATAGATGGAGCTACAGAGTTTTACTTCAGTCGTGTAGTCTTGCACACTCTTATTTTTTTATGTGCTTCGTTGAGCACCAGAGGGCGCTGTAGTAAAAATCTCTTAAGAAATGGTAAAACACTCCAAAACCTTTCATCTGATTAGAATGAACATTTTGTGTATAGGGATTTTCGAGTATGGAAAGGAACTTGGCGCTATTTTTATTTTTTTTTTTTTTGCTCGAAAACCAGAGGGCGCTATTGTACACATACTGCAAAAAAAGGCTCCAAACCAGTCATCCGATAAGTATGATTTTTATAAAAGATTTTCGGGTGCTGTGAGTTTTTTGTGCTATGTATTTTGCTATACATTGAACACCAGAGGGCGCTGTACTACAAAATACAGTAAGGCGTAGCAAAGCACGAAGAGTGATTTATATCGTATATTCTTTTTTTAAGTGTATTTATATTCAACATTCTTATTTTTGCATATCAGGACAGATGATGCCAAATTCTGTTGTATTTGAGTTCAGATCGACACATGCGCAAATCCGTTGCGTCGAACGTTGGCGTTGTTTTGACATTTCAATTTATAGTGCTTATTTAACTGTTATCCAAGAAAAAAAAGACTTCAAAAATATTGGCTTATTAGTAAAAAATTAAGAAAAGAAATTGTCAAAAAAGTGGTAAAAATTGAAGATGCATAAAAATAATGTGTGAAAGAATTCTTGACCATAAAAATATCTGCAAATATGACCTTAGGTAACATTGGATAATCTAACGAATAAAATGTGAAATTTGAAAATATACTTTTGCAAGTGATCACGAACACACACATCACGATTTTACTAACTTTTTCTCATAATTTTTGGGAATCTACATTTTGCTTATTTCGCCGAAGTTACCGGTTTGAAAGATGCACACAAAATTCTTTCAATAGTTTTTGAAAAGTTTTTGCAAATCGACGAATGAATTCAAAAATTATTTATATCAACTCCGGAGTAAAGCCGAGTAAACAGCTAGTTTTCAGATATTTCTGTAATTTTAGTGGATTTTTAAGAGATTTTACGTTTAGAATAAAGTCACTTTTTATGGGAAGTAGGCGTGGTTTTCATCCCATTTTTGGGATTCCTTAATTACATTAATTTTCAGAAATTTGTAACAGATTTTACTTTTTAAATAAATCTATTTTGTATGGGAAATGGGCGTGGTTTTCATTCCTTGCGCAGTACGCGTTGGGGTATAAAAATAAAAACCGTTTTTAATATTATAATCTACAAAGTGTTAACTATATTTCCATAACTTGTTCTAGCATATCAAATGTTTTCACAAAAACTTTATTTTTGTTATAATCAGGCGCGGATCCACGGGGGGAAAAAAGGGGGAAATCCCCCCCCCCCCCCCAAAATCTAATAAATTTCATCAAAAAACTGAAATATGCATGTGTAACCAAGATAAAGCAAAATCAAATGGTACGTTTAAGGCTTAATCTACCCGTGCGCAATAGCCTTTAGAATTGCTAAATAATTAGTGTAGATGCTGGTCAATTGAAACAATTAATAGAAGATATTATTGGAAGATTTGCTAACTTGCTCGGAGAAAAAAGAGAAATGCTGGTTTTCAGATAAAAAGGTGAGCTTTGTCATTGGCAACAAAAATGGAAGGATCTAATATTATCTGGTGCTGGTAAACTACCTGGTTCTGCTTTTGAAGCTCTCCAATGCTGTGATAAGGACATTTATCCAACAATACAGAAGCTCCTCCAAATTTTCTGCACATTACCAGTGACCAATTCAAGCGCTGAACGTTCTTTTTCATCATTACGATGCATCAAAACCTGGCTCCGAACTACAATGCTTGAAAAAAGTTTAGTTGGTTTAGCGTTGCTTCATATTCACTACGACATAGTTTTGAATCCATAGGATGTAGTCGAAAGATTTTCCAAAATTGGTAAACATAGAATTTTACTATAAATTTTTACAAATAATTAATAAGTTATAATTATTTTTAAATATGAATTAAATCATATCTAAATTGATGTTAAAAATAATAGAAAATATGCATTATTTTACTTCAAATAAAAGTTTTAAAAAAATATATCTATGTGAAAATTATTAAAAAAATTCTCCCCCCCAAAATTCTTCTCTGGATCCGCCCCTGTTATAATAACTAAAGGTTTTTGAAATTGATAATTCATTTCGTCACTACTTTATGAAAATTTTGTTGAAAAATTGACTCAAACAATTATCAACTTCACAAGTTTAACCCCTTCATTTTACATTACAAAAAATCTATAACTTTTTGTGTATCGCTATGTTCCTTCGGTTCCCGGCCAAAGGAACATTTATGTTATGATTAATGAAAAGGCAGAAATACTTGTTAGTCTGTTCAGTACGAACTCGCGCCATAAGCTTCCTAAGAAAAAAAAATTTTTTTTTTCTTATCTAACAGATGTCTGTTTATTTTGCATAATTGATGTTGCAATCAAACTCAGCTTCAAAAATCAACGTTATTTCAACCTTACAAAATTTCGCCTAAATGCATGCCACACTTTAATTGTTCTTAAAATGTGTATTGTTATTCTAGCAATATTTAAATTTTTTTTCTGTTATCACTGCAAAATGCAGCTAATTAACACAGTTATTTATGTTAGCAATTTTTTTTTTTTTTTTTTTTTTTTTTTTTTTTTGTTATCAGTTCTGTTATTCTAGCTGTTATTCTAGAGCAGCATCAACGTCAAGATCTAAGGAGTAATAAAAAAGAATGCTATAATACGCGTTTAGATAATATATATATATATATATAAAAAAAGGAATTGTAAAGAATATAAGAAAAAAAAAATGTTCAAAAAAGAAATCACAGCAAAGTCCTTGCTCTAAATGCAAATTAACAAGTTTGCTTTTTTCGCTATGTTTTCTGTTTTTTTTTTTTTTTTAATAAACACGGCTACACTCATTCAACAAGAACCACAATTTCACCCACTAGCTCGCTCCTCTTAACGCTTATCACCACCACCTTTGTTGATGCAATCAGCAGCTGTGGTAAAAATGTTCACTCTTAATTTTGTTGACATTTTCTCGGATGCTGTCAGCTATTTTTTCTATTTTTTCATACTTTTTTTTCTCCTCACTTTTAAAGCCTGCAGCAGCTGCCATAATAAATGCCATTGAAAAACGCCTGACATTTGAGTGCAACCTGTAGCAGGTTGTGACAGTGGTTATGACAGGGATGGGTGTTGTTTTTGTTCTCACTACTTAGCTGTTGCTGTTACTTGTGGCTAATGCAACAACAAGCAAATTATCTGCAATTAAAAGCATTTGCTTTTCAAAACATTGCAGCTGCAGTAATTTTTCATTCGTTCGCCTCTCGCTGTTAATGAGATTTGTAGATAATTTCAAAGACTGTCAAGAAAGTCAGGAATTGAACTAGCTTAAGCTTCAAAATGAAATTGACTTTAGTTTTAGTTTAGTTTTATTTAGCTCTAACGTAGATAAAAACTAATCTGTTTTCGAAACTTAAAGTTAAAGATGCAGCGAATAAGCTACAGTAAGGTGACATTCGGACTGCTTAGTTTTTAATTCTTTTCAAAGACATTCAAAGTTCACCAACTAGCCACATAAGCATTTAAGTTCAATTTTATTCTTAATAAAACGTGTGTGTGTGTGTGTGTCGGAACCCGAGAACTGCAATGAGTATCCGACCAAAATCTGATACTCAAATCATATCCGAGTTTCTTGCTCTTTTCAACTCTATCCAGACTCAATGATAAGTATGTAAAATACTTATAAGCATTCGTCTCATTAGCATATTTTCGGTTATAAGTACATTCTTTACGCTTCGATCGAGCGCGGCGTGATCCGAGCCACTTTGAGCCGTTTTCAATGAGTGCGTTGAGTGAGTTTATTACAAAGGCGCTCAATCCAAGGTTGATTTATAAGGTTGCCGCAGGGCTGATCGCACTCTCTTCTTAGTACCCATAATTGTCAAAACCAGCCAATTTTGCGAATGACTACGAAAGAAAAACGGATGATAAAAGAAAGCACTTGCAGATTTTCTATTAGCTGTCAACTTCGACTTGACAATTATGAGTACTCCCTCTCTCTCCCTTGCGACAACCTCACAAATCAACCTTGGCTCAATTCAAATGTATTTTGCGTGTACTCTGAGTACTGCTCTATCTCTCTCTGATTACGTCTCTGAGCGTTAATTAGTTAAAACTAAGGCTTTATTGAAATAAAATTATATTAAAAATGCAAACTAATTTCTTGACTGGATTTTTTAAATTTTTTTTTTTGGAATTTAAATATTTGATTGTTTACAACGCACAATTGTTTATTCTCGAAAACTCGTTTGTATTTTATTGATGCACTCTAGGGAAAAGAACACAACAACAACCAACGTAAAAAAAAAGTAGCAAAGTAGAAGTTAAACTATGCGCATGTGATCTGGCAACTAAAGGTGACAGAAAAATAAAAAATAAATACTTTACAAATTTAATAATAATTGCTGATTCCAGAGAATGAAATGTCATGAAATAAATGAAAAAAATTGCTAATAAAAGCTTCAAGCTGTGTATTTTTTTTTAAGCATCAACAACTTTACCTCATGCGCTGCTTTCACAGTGTAAGATAAAAACAAAAAGCAACACAAGCAGAACACGTATTTTTCTGTTGCTATCTAAATGCTCAGCAAAAAAAAAAAAAAAAACGCACAAAACAATTACAAAAACCTCGCTCAGTTGTCACTGCTGCGCTCTACTGCGCTCTGCTTCATATCTGTGGTAGATGAGTCGAGTGATTCGGCTGCTTGTGTCGATTATAAATATTTCGGTAATTAGGATAAGTATCAGCAAGAAGACAATAACCATAAGTATTTATGAACCGAAAAAACCCGATTTCTTCCGATCCGACTCATGATTTCGGATAAAAAAAAAAAAAAACAAAATGGCCATTTCAGCCCTTGAAAGGACTTTGACCGAGCTTCTTATGATCAATTGTGTTGTGTGTGATGTGAAATGTTTGCACACAAATGATCGAGAACTGGACCTACACGTTTTACGCCGACTCCAAACGGCTTATGTTCTCAAGAAGATTTTCATGGCAGTTTTTCTCTATGAGGTTTGCAAAGTTAAGAGAAATAAATTCAATTGAAAAAATTTTCTGTGTCGGATGGAGGATTCGAACCTGAGTTCTCTGGCGTAAGAGTCACACACTCTACCCACTACGCCACGGCCGCCACCATGATTTCGTATACTCAAATTTATTTCAGCCGCCGCATTGCAGCTTCGTAGAAAAGAGTATGAGCCGAGTTGCGTGCACTAAGGGTTGAGTCGGTTTTTGTACTTATTTTTTTCGGATATACTCAGAGTCGCAAAAAAGCTATCCGTTGCAGATCACTGGTCGGAACCCTTCTGCAGCAGAGAAGCTTTATTAACCCATTTTGCTCTGTTACCAGAACGTATTGGAATTTCGTAATGAAATTTTCAGACTTTGTTTTTAGTGTTCATATTAAGAAAATTGCAGGGATTAAGATTTTTTTAGGATTTTCCATTTTTCAGCTACGAGGTGCACAAATCGAGCACATGTGTTTTATCACACAGGTAACATATAAAGGGTGGTTAAATTTTAAGGGACGATGTTGAATGTGAGCCACACCTAAACGCCAAGTTTTTTCTGCATTTCATTTGACATTTCTCAATTTCAGACTAACTCAATTTGAACCATGGATAGATACACAATCGAGCAACGCGTTAAAGTTATGGGCGTTCAAATCAAAATGCATATCGTGTACTTCGTGATTTTTTCGGTCAATTGAATCGTCCAAATGTGCGTACAATCGAAAAAATCGTGCAAAAATTTGAGCAAACCGGGTCTGTAGGAGATGTGAAAACACCAGTGCATGCTCGTACAGCTCATACTGCAGAAAATATTGCTGCTGTTTGCGATAGTGTGGCTGAAGAGCCGTCCATCTCAATTCGTTGTCGTGCTCAACGTTGTCGAAAAACCAATGCACCCATAAAGAGTGACTGTTTGGTGCGGTTTATGGACTGGCGGCATCATCGGGCCGTATTTTTTCCAAAATGAGGCTGGTCAGGCAGTTACTGTGAATGGTGTTCGCTATCGTGAGATGATAACGAACTTTTTATGACCCGAATTGGAAGATATGGATGTGGACGATATGTGGTTTTAACAGGACGGTGCCACTTGCCACACAGCTAACGAAACAAAGGCTCTATTGCGCGACAAATTCAATGGCCGTGTTATCTCACGTGGTGGCAATGTCAATTGACCGTCAAGATCATGTGATTTGACACCGTTGGACTACTTTCTTTGGGGTTATATTAAAGAAAAAGGTGTACGTCGATAAGCCAGCAACAATTCAAGAGCTAAAGGATGAGATAATTCGGCACATTAACGGCATAGAACCTCACTAATGCCTTAGCGTCATGGATGGAGGTGTGTCGCCGATTTGTGTTTTATTCAAAATCAACATCGGCCCTTAAAATTTAACCAGAATTTATTTACACAGAGTTTTTTAACGGGCAGACCAAGATTCACCGGAGGCAGAGCAGAGTAGCACATTTTCAAACTTCGTATCAAGAGTATCCTGTTGATACGGACTGAAAACCTGACACTGCTAGTTAAGGAGGGACACAACATTCGCGGCAGAGAAAACAAACCTTTTTTTAAAAATTCATAACTCAGTCAAAAACAAACATTTTTCCAAAATTTTTTATTATTGTAGAGAAATGAACAAACTACAAGAAAAAAAATTCAAAAAAATTTATTTTTCACTCCATCATGGTCTTATAGAGCTCCAATCTGGCGACAGAGAAAAAAACGGGGCCTCGTGGTTGCAGCGCTGGGAGTTGCAAAAATTGTCCGATTTGAAAAAAAATTCCTTTTTTAAATCTTAACAAAAATGGTTATCGTATGACACGAGCTTTTTTTTAAAATTTTTTTTCAATTTTTGGTGATGTTCCAAATTTGAAAGTGTGTTTTTGTGAAAAAAATATTGACTTTAAAAGTTCATAAAAAATAGAAAAAAAATTTAAAAAATAAGCTCGTGTCATACGGTAGCGAATCAAGTTTAAAAAATACAAAAAAAAAAAGAAAATTTCGTTAAAAAATTAATCCGCTAGTGCCGCAACCAGTAAGAAAAACATGGTTTCGAGATAAACGCGTTCAAAGTTTGTGAACAAAGAAAAAAAAGGTTACCTTCAATCTGCAATGCCTGCTTCGTACTGTATGCCTTCGTTATCTTGTGTTGTGCTGTTTCTTATAGTTTTTTGCAATCGTTTAGCAATTCGGGCTTCACGCTTCACCCTTCAAGTAGGTACGAAATAACAACCACCAAAAGTCAGGCAGCAAGTAAAACAAAATAGCGCAAAAATTAAAAATGCGCTCTCACTAATCCGGCTGTAACTTTTGAACCCATTGGAACTATTCCATGAAATTTCTTTTCTTAGAATCTTAAGAATCTTAATTTACAAAAATACAAAATTATTAAAAAAAATCGATTTCAAAAAACTGCCAATGTCATGTCCCCCCTTAAGGCGGTCTTCTCATTCAAAACCCGTTTTTTGGACCCTTTTTAAAAAAATTCTTATTTGAAAACGCAAAGAATAATTGAAAACTTTTTTTATTTATTGTATTACAAAAGGTTCAAAGTAAATAAAAAAATTTTTTTTGCCTCGATACGTGGGCTGTTCAGAAAGTAATGAGACTTCAAAGTTGGTAGTGAAAAAAAAAGGTGTCGTCACGGCGGCCACGATTCCGGGTCTCCGGAGCGTCTGAAATAAAAAAAAAAAAACACGGTTTTAATCAGTATAGATGTAATTCTCGGGTGAACCTCAAGCTTAATTTTGTGATTTTTTTTGACAAAATGGCGGCCATTCAAAAAAAAAATTTCAATGTCGTGTTTTTTTTTGTAGCTTAGTTTAAAAAAAAAATAGTAAAAAATTTTTTAAAATTATGGTCGAGGTTCACCCGAGAATGGTGACAATTCTGCGTCGATTCCATTTTGTATCATGAAAATCGGTTCAGTTGAACTGGAGATATCATGGCCGCCAGTTCGAAAAACGTGGGTTCGAGATAAACGCGTTTAAAGTTTGAAGTAATTTTTTTGGGAAAAAAAAAAAAAAATCAAAAATGTTTAAATGCAGTTTTAAAGAGCTGACAATTTTTACTTACAAATATTAGTCGGCGATGCCAGCTCCATACAGGCCACCTTCCTCTTTTTCGTAGAAACTGCTTTCTGCTGCCCTCTCTGCTCTGTCAGCCGTTCTGTCAGCTTTTGATGATGCCGCAGCTCGAGTCTCTGATCGGTTCAATCTGTCTTCATTGCGAGATAGTGCGTATTCGTATGCGTTTTTGCCAATCGCAATACCCATCAAACCCATAATTTTAAGTATGGGTATAAAACCGTCGTTGAAGAGGCACGTTGCAATGAAATTGGCCACTTCGATGGTGCGTGCGCCTGAGTTGATGTGTTTGGGCGAAAGTGACCAAAGAACAGAATTGTAGGACTCATTGGAATTCTGAGTTTCAGATCCAAGGCATCTTTCAAGCAAATTATCTGCCGACAGCGCTTCGTAAGCTGGTTTTATTACCTCCATCACCTTCTTGTCCATCAGACCTTGCTTCACAAAAAAGGCTGTATCTTCTAAAGTATTTCGAATTTCTAAAAATCCTTTTAGGGGCATATTCACAACTACCCAAGCTATAAATAAATGCAAAAAAAAGTTGAAAAAAAAGTTGCTCAATGAGAAGACCCCCTTAAGGTTAATCCTATTTCTTAACTGCAACAGCTTTTGTCCCAGCAAGATATTTCCCCGCAGCTCGATTTTCCAACGAAATGTTATATATTTCATTCAAATAAAATTATTTTATTTGTGTGTGCTGTCAAAAATACTTTCTTACTACTTTTTTTATTCAAGAAATATGTATTGTAGAACATTTTACTTGACTCATTACTTAAGAGCGGGAAATTTTAAACAGAAAAATTATTGATTTATTAATATTAAAAAATAAGAACTGAAATTTTTGTCCAAACCTTCAAAAGACCAAAACTCCAAAATTTCATGCAATATCACAAACTATCTTAGGCATACTATAAAAAATTTTGGAAAAATTAATTAATATTAACTTTTTATTTAATTCTTTTAAGATATGCATGAAATCGAATGTATTGTGCTTTCTTTTCTGCCTTTGAAGTAGTGCATTCGAATGCTAAAAGTTTAAGATCCAATAAGTTGGACTACATAAAATTTGTATTTGAGTAGTCGTCTATTGATGGGGTATGTTTTTCTGAACCTGGTTCTGCCCCGATATAATCGACTCGGGCTTTGCAATAAATAACTTCGATTTATTTAGAAACGATAGGTTAAATAGAAGAGGCGACGGGGTCGCAATTTATTGTTGCAGTAATTTGAAAGATTAAGTTGTGAATAACAGCCCTATTCTACTAGCTTAACAAAGCTCACCACATTAACAAAATAGTTAATATTAACAAGTTGTTAATGTTCCGTATTCTGGTGAAAATTTAAAAGCTCTTTTCTTTACAATTTTGTTAATTGCACAAAGTATCTTAACAACGTCAACATAATCTTAAAATTTATGTGCTTATGCTAGAGAATTGTTGTGAGAATAATAAAAATAATAAAAATTATAATACAATATTGAATATTTATTGAATAAATATATCTAATTAATAAACAAAGCTGTGAAAAATGTCAGAATTTTTACGTGTTTTAAGTTTTGATAGTGAAGATCAAAGAAAATAAAAAGTTGAACGACGGCGCTATTTAAAACGTCTTCAAAACGAAAATGATTCATTCAATCTATCTCTTTATTTATTTTTTTATTTCTATCCAACTCTAAAATGCAATTTAATACCGAAATGAAAAATCCAAATATAATCATATACATATGCTAGCCAAAAGTTGAGCGTGCTGCAGGCAAAAATTCTATATATAAAACAGGATCTGCTCCTGCGTGGTTCACTCAAAATTTGTTTGGCTATTAAAGAAATGTAAATTTGTGTTTTACGTAAAAAAAATCTTGAAATTACTTAATTCTTTGTATTTTATATTTTGCTTGCTGATATAATAAACAATAAAATTTCATGGGAAAAACAGCTGGATTAGAGCAGTAACAGCTCTATTCTGCTTGTTAACTTAACAAAGAATTGTTAAGGAGCTTTTGTTAATATTATTGTTATGTAATGTAAATGTTCATATTCTAAAAAATCACTTACAATTTGAAAGCTCTAAAAAGCTTTAAAGTTCACCACGCGTGGTGAGAATGTGAAACACAGCATTCAGACGCCAGCTGTTTTTCCGATGAAATTTTATTGCTTATTATATCAGCAAGCAAAATGGAAAAAAACAAAGAATTAAGTAATCTCAAGATTTTTTTTTTGTTAAAAACACAAATTTACATATTTTTAATAGCCAAACAAATTTTGAGTGAACCACGCAGGGACAGCTCCTATTTTATATACAATTTTTGCCGGCAGCACGCTCAACTTTTGGCTAGCATATGTATATTATTATATTTATATTATTATATCATAAATTTTTAGATTATGTTGTCGTTGTTAAGATACTTTGTGCAATTAACAAAAATTGTAAAGAAAAGAGCTTTTAAATTTTCACCAGAATACGGAACATTAACAACTTGTTAATTATTAATTATTTTGTTAATGTGGTGAGCTTCGTTAAGCTAGTAGAATAGGACTGCAAGTCTATTGAAGGCTGTATCGAATATATTATTCTGTTTGTCAGATGACCAAACTAACTGTTTTTTTTAATCTAACGTCTTCAATCCTAATAAAATGTATAGCTTAAATTTGTTCTGCTCTGAACGAACCGAATTATCGGTTGACTTTAATTTGTTTATTATATCTGTTAAATTTAGTGTTAACATTATGTATCTTAAGGGGAGGGTAAGGTTTGTTTTGTCTAAAAAATACCTTTTTTTATGAATTTTTTTAGAAAAAATTATTACTGTAGGTTTATTTTACATATTATTATATAAAAGTACAACATTTTAAGTATATTTAAAAAATGTTTGTTCAAAAATAGAGAAAAATAATGAATTTATTGTGGATCTCCGCAGACGCCTCGAAAAATAGTTTTTGTGCGGTGACCAGCCTACAGCATCACTGGGTCATCTGAAACCAAAAAAATCAATATGCTTTCTTTAGTTTCTTAGGCATAATTTACTTTTAGCTAAAATTCATTATTTTAAACTTTTTTTTTGTGTATCATATATGAAATCATGTATGAAGCCCTTCTAATGCCAAATCTGGAAAAATTAATGGCCGCTCTCAATTGGTTTAGAAGTGCTCGAAATTTGGAAAAATGCACATAAAAAACTTGTGATTTTTGATTTAATTTTCCTACGAAACCTACCATTATTGGCATCAAAAGAAAGATTATGCTTTTACCTATTCAATAAGGTATTAAACAAAAAATTCCATGCATTACTTTCGAAGATCATAACTAACATGCATTTCAAATTCAAATTCTGAATTGAAAAATTTTATTAGGAAATTGTAAATTTGGTAAGTATCACAATAAAAATATTTTCAAACATGTCGGGTGTTAATTTAATAAAAATTTTAGAAATGTTCAAATGTAAGACCAGTGGTCCAGTGTTGTTAGACGTCGTGAGGCACCGTCAGGATTGGTGTGTTATACCACAAGATAACACCTTAAAATGACCAAATGGCCACATACTACAATTAATGCCGGCTGAAAATTGTGACGGCTGGATTTGGAGATGTCACCAAACAAGGACAGCAACAAAAAAATAGTGCGGTGTAAAATCGTGGTCTCCATCCGAAAAGACACTTTTTTCAGTAAATTCCACCTGTCCCTCTTCCAAAGTGAAGTCATCATCCACCACGTGTTTGTCGAACACGGAAAAATTGGAGGTGTTGGCCATGTGGTGGAAATCGAAGAGTCCAAGTCTGGGCACCGCAAATACAATAGAGGACATTTGGTAGAGGGGCAGTGGGTGTTCGGAGGAGTGGAGCGACAGAGCGGCAAGTGTTTTTTGGTGCCAGTAGAAGAGCGGAGCCAGCTCGTCCTGCTCCAAATAATAAAGGACTGGATATTGCCCGGGGCAACCATTATGTCCGATTGCTGGAAGGTAAGTTCTACAAACATAAAGTTTTTGAATATATAATATATTCTTAAATCCTTTTAAGGCATACGATTGTTTGCAAAGTGAGGGGTTTGTACATATGACGGTCAACCATTCCATAAATTTTGTCGACCCTGTAACTGGCGCCCACACAAACAGAGTGGAATCGATGTGGCGGCATGCGGAAGCGTCCCTATCCACATATTGTCGCAAAAAGACTCATTTCGAGGGATATATGGCAAAATTTATGTTCCTGAAGGAATGCCGTGCTAATAACAAACACATATTTGTCGAATTTTTCAAAATCGCTGGTAAATTATATGATCCAGTGTTTGCGCGTATGAACAATGCACAAGAGGATTCAGAGAGAAGCGATGACAGCGATATTTGAATAAAAACATAATAGTTTAAGTTTAGTTTTTTTTTAATTAATATGGAGGTTTAAATATCGAAACATGATTTGATGAAAAATCATGAAAAATTGTTAGAAAAAATCGCGGGATTTTCTCTATTAATAACAATTTTTATAACAAGTTTTGTCGAGTCTTGTCGAGTTTTTTTTTCATTTTTAAATTTTTTAATTTTTGGCACCGTTTTGAAGCCAAAATGACGATTTTTGATGAAAAACTCGACCTATTTGTTATTGTGAAATTGCTAGCAATTAAAAAATTTGAAAAAAACTCGGCGTAACTAGAGAGTTATTTACATGTAGAATATGTGTGCATACTTCAAAACGATCGATTCAGTAGTTTTCTTTTCTGTAGGCTGGTCACCGACTTTAAAAATTACATGTTTGGGAAAATCGATTTAAAGTTGTGTAGACTGAAAAAATGAAAATATCTTGAAAAAAACTGGGCTTTCTAATAAAATAAGTACATGTCATCATCGATTCTGGGTCCATACAGTACATCACTATCACCCACATTATCTAACGCATCTTTTTGCTTCTGTCTGCTTTAAACTCTGCCTACTTTGGTCTCGCGAGCAGCTTGCTCGTCCGCTCTGCTGATCCGCAAAGGGTCTGTCGCACGCGCCCATTCATGCGCAGCACTTGGTCCTGAAGCGATGCCCAAATCTTGCATGAAAGTCAGAAAAGCAGTAGAGCTTCGTTACCACTGCGGTGCCACTCACTGAATTGGGATTAATTTTCCATATGAGTTCGTTGTAGCTTTCGTTGTTGTTCTGCTTGAAACCCCCCAGACAACGTTCCAGCAGCATGTCTTTGCTTAATTCTTCATATATTGTCTTTATTGCGTCCAAAACATCAGCTGGAAGTGGAGAGTAACTGTGCTTGAAAGATCGTAATGTTTTTGCAGCTTTAGCCTTCTTCCACTCGCACTACGATTCATCGCATTTTTCATGCAGGGATCACTTTGATCAGTTGAAGAATATTGATAAATAGTCGTCCATATAGCGTTCCTCTTTTTGTCCACAGAATCGCCATTTCTTCGAATTGCTAGCCCATAATACACTGTTAATTTGCCGATCATGTTGCCAGCTAGTTTGCCTTTACCGGAAAGAGTGTACCTCTTCACTTTTTTACAAGATTTCGTTTTTGCATCGACCACGTGCGATTTCACGTACTCTAAGTCACGCAGACGGGTGCCCATCCTTTTGTTGGACGTGTGCAATACACTCTTTCTTGTTTATTATGAAGTTATCACCGTAAGGTTTCGCATTGACTACTCCGGTGTAGGTTTTGGAATCGCCATCCACAATAAAATGACGGTATTTTACTTTTAAAAACTCTATCGAACGTTGAACGTTTTTTGATATTTTTTATGTTAAAAAAGCTAAAAGCAAATGCAAACACAAAAATAAAAAATAAACTTTATATTGAAAATACAATACTCGATAATATTTCCTTGCACCAAATGCTGTGAGAGATTTTAACAACTTCATGTTTTAGTGTAAATCAGAGAACTGCAACGAGTCTTTGATTCGAACGAATGACTATAAATCATCCATTAAAAACCGAATGCGAGTGCGTGCAGTTGCGTACAACAACCAACACTTCCACTCGAAACATCCTCATAACAGCGATGAGTGACGAGTGCCGCCACTTTCACTTATCGCTCATAAGAATGCCACTCAATGATTCTAATGATTCTAGAGTCATTAAGGCAAATCGAATGCAGTGTTACCGCTGGCATATTTTATTATACATATAATATATAAATTTATTATTATATACATATAATACTAGCGGACTAGGCAAATGTATGAAAATAAATCTTAAAATAGTATTAAAAAATATTTAAATAAAAAGTTTAAATAAATTTACTTAATAAAAAAAAATTTTTACATATTATTGATAGAAAAAGTGAAAAATTGTGAAAATATTATTGAAAAAAAAAAATTTTTTAAATTTTTGGAAAAATTTTTTAAGAATTATTAAAATATTAAATAAAATTGTTTCAAAATCAATGAAAAACTATATAAATCATTTAAAATATTTCAAAAAAAAATAATAGTTTAAAAATTCATTCAAAAGTTACTCAATATAAATACATACATACTAAAGGGCTGCACAAGCATGTTGCTAGAGCGAAGAAGACAACTGCTTTGACTTCACTGCTTGCGTTGTCTTGCTGTGCACACGCAAATCGTGTTCTAGTCTTGCAAGCAACCGAAGTTGTGCTTTACATGAAGTGCTTGATCGTTTGTTCCATCAACAAACACTGTCATAGCAAGCACTGTTCCCATTTACGCGCATATCTTGCAAGCACTAGTACAATGCAGGGAGTACTTAGAGCCACATTCGTTCATTGCGCGCTGTTGCTCTGATGTCTTTTGTTTCATGCATAGTATTTTATGTACATTATTATATAATTGCAGAATAAACATGAATTTTAAAACTTACTATGAGATTTGGCCATTGTAAATAATAGAGTTTTTTTTTAATAAAGGAAAGGTTCAATATTGAACAAAAATAATTTTATTTTGTTGAATATAAAAAATTCTAATCTATTTTGACACGACAGAACTAATACAAAAGGCGGTGGCGTTGCAATCTATTGCAAAAAACATCTCAACGTAAAAGTGATAGGTAAATCAAGTGGTTCAGATATTGAATATCTGAATGTTGAAATTTTAAATAATACTACGAAAGTTTTTCTCTCGTGTGTGTACAACCCTAACCATAACTGCAGCTTAGAACCTCTTCTCTCCGATATATCTTCCCTTGCCATAGATTTCCAGCATTTCATCTTGTGTGGGGATTTTAACTTAAATATTCTTGTAAATGATAATCTTTGTTTGAATCTTATAGATAATTTGGCTCAAGTAGGTCTTCATGTTGTTAACAACACTACTCCTACGAGGTTTGCCAATAATGCATGTCCAAGTTTACTTGATGTTTTTGTTGTCTCAGATATATCATTAGTATTGCTTTTCGACCAACTATCATTTGTGTCAGACCATGATCTTATTTTCTGTACATTTGACATTAATCTCTCAGTAGAAGCTATTGATGCCACTTTTTCCTATCGAAATTTCAAGTCTATTGATTATGAATCCCTTTATATTGATTTGTGTCATATTCATTGGAGTGATTGTTGGTATCTTAGCTCGGTAGACGACAAGTTAGAATTTTTTATAAATAAAATATCCGATCTCTTTGACAAGCATGTTCCTCTTTCCACTTGCCGTATCAAAAACATTTCTTGCCCCCGGTTCACGTCCTCTGTTCGAATGGCATTAAAAAAGCGCAGCAAAACCTACAGCAGATGGAAGCGAAATCCTTCTGCACTGAACTGGGAGGTATATAAAATAGCAAGAAATGAAGCCACTTCAGCCGTCAGACTATCAAAAAAAACTTTTTATCTGTCCAAGCTAAGTCCCTCACTACCTTCGAAACAGTTGTGGAATAATCTAAAAAGCATCGGTATTTCCAATAAAGTGATTGATTCTACCCAAATAGATCCCAATATTCTAAACGATTTCTTTATCTCAAGCTCGGAGCCCAATGAATCCTTCAACGCGGCCAATTACGCTAGATCTGCTTCTGACTTCCCGACAGAGTTCAATTTTATGGCGGTAAGTGAACCAGATGTGGAGCGCTCTATAGCTTAAATTAAGTCAAATGCTACAGGTGAAGATGGAATCTCCATTAAGTTTCTGAAACTCTTACTTCCACATGTGCTCAGCCCGCTAGCACACATAATAAACCACAGCTTTACAACCTCGTGTTACCCTGCAATCTGGAAGGTAGCAACTATTATTTCAATTGCTAAAAAACCCAATGCTAGCGAGCCAGCTGACTTTAGACCCATAAGTATGCTGTCATCAATCTCAAAGGTTTGTGAATCTATAATGGCGGAGCAGATTTCGAACCACATATATACATTCGATCTTATGTCAGATCATCAGTCGGGTTTTCGACCTGGCCACAACTGTTCTACTGCTATCGTACAAATATTGGATGATGTTAGAATATCATACGATAAGGGACATGTCACTCTGCTCTGCCTTCTAGACTTCTCCAAAGCCTTCGATACCGTGAACCATAATATACTTTGTACTAAACTCAAGTATAACTTTGGATTTTCTAATAATTCAGTTCGACTTTTATATAGTTATCTAAGCGGCAGAAGACAGAGAGTGAAAGTAGGCAATAATTTTTCATCGTATATGAATATATCTAATGGAGTTCCTCAGGGCTCGGTTCTTGGCCCTCTTCTTTTTACTATGTTCTTGAATGACATTTTCGACAAGTGCAACAACGTCACAATGCATGCATATGCTGACGATCTTCAGCTGTATTTGTCCAGACCTGTTGGGTTAATAGAAGACTTATGTGTTAGATTAAATGAAGACTTGAACATTGTAACGGAATGGGCTTGTACTAATCAACTCAAACTAAGCCCCCTTAAGTCGTACGTCTTACCGATCTCTAAAACTGCCTTATCAAATCTCGATCTTCCCCCAATTTTTCTCAGCGACATTGACTTAAAAGTTGTAACAAAGGCAACCAATCTTGGTTTCCGTATAAATTCTTCTCTCTCTTGTGAAGATCACATTAATTCTTGTGTTAATAAGATCTTTTTCGTCTTAAGAAACCTGAGAAAGACTGCGGCATTTATTCCCACCGAAACGAGACGCAAACTATTCTTGCAGTTACTGTTGCCCATTATAACTTACTCGGAAGTTGTTTATAGCAATCTTGATTCACGATCATCTCACAAGCTCCTAGTTGCTCTTAATAATGCCGCCCGTTATGTCTATGGATTAAAGAAGTTTAGCCATGTGTCTCTTTTCAGGACAAAATTACTTGGTTGTTGCCCATTTCGCTACCTTGAAGCGAGAAATTGTTTATTTTTGCATAAGATTTTATACTCGCGCTGCCCACACTATCTTTTTGAAAAAATTCAGTTCTGCAGGTCAAGCCGCAGTATGAACCTCTTGATCCCAAATTACTGTTACACAAACTCAAGCAGGCTTTTCTTCGTCAGTGCAATAAGACTGTGGAATTCTTTGCCGAACAGCATTAAAGCTGTTTCCAACCATAGTGCCTTCAAGCGTTTAATTTTTGAACATTTCTCCTAACTCTTTTCTGTATCTTTTCGCTCCCTACTTTCTCCTATTTTCTCTTCTATATAACTTATTTTAAATATGTTAAGTCCTCTTTCAAATTCATTCTACATCATTCGTTGTTATTTCCTCTTATTATTTTTATCTGATTTTTTATAATTTAAACTCACTTTATTTACTTATTTTTATTGATTTATATAATTTATAAAATAAGATAGTTGATCATTATTAAATCTAATTGTTATTTATCTTTTTTTGCGGCATTCAAAAGAAATAATTCTTATATGCCAACATATTTTGAACAATAAATCTAAATCTAAATCTAAATTTAAAAAAAGTAAGGCTACCTTCGATACAAAAAACACAAAAGCTGTCGAAAATAATTTATATCGGCCGAACTTGAACTCTTAGAGGGGTCAAATATATGAGCTGGTCCTACTATTTTTTGCTCCTCAACATTTCTCCCGAACACACCTACCCCCTATCTAGCACCCTTTTTTGACTCCCCATACAATAAACACAAAAGCTGTCGAAAATAGTTTATATCGGCCGAACTTGAACTCTTAGAGGGGTCAAAAATATGAGCTGGTCCTACTATTTTTTGCTCCTCAACATTTCTCCCAAACACACCTACCCCCTATCTAGCACCATTCTTTGGCTCCCCATACAATAAACACAAAAGCTGTCGAAAATAGTTTATATCGGCCGAACTTGAACTCTTAGAGGGGTCAAATATATGAGCTGGTCAAATATATGAGCCCAAATAATATGAGTTTATTTCGGATTGCCGCTTTCCTTATGGCATCCCTAAACATAAAGGTTCTCAGCAATTCATCATTGCAAGTGTGAAAGAGATTTAAAAAAAAACTGATTAAAAACAATACAATAACAACAAAGGACAAGTAATAGACAACATACAAGTATAAAGTAAGTTTCCTACAATTTAATCCTTTGAACTAACGATCCCCAACTTAGAAGCTGGCTATTTATTTAAATAAACACGTAAAACACAAAACAATAGTAAAACAAGGAAAACGCACGCCAATACTGAAGTGCACGCAAATCATTCAATGACTCTACAGTCATTGAGGGTGCTTAGAATCATATGCTAAGAATTCAGCAGATGAATTTCATGTAAAAATCGAGATGCATTGAACCCGACCACCTCAGATATCGATGAAATTTTGTTCATAGCTTAATTTCATCAATACAAACAAAACCTCATTTTTAGAAATGACTGTTTTGCGATTTTTTGGGCGTGGCACAGTGGGAAATTTTTCGAAAAAACACGAAAATGGTCGAAAAGAGCTCCATTTAAACTACAATAACTCAGAATCGGCTGAACCGATTTCCATGATATTGGTATCATTAAAAAGATATTTTAACAGGCTTTATGACACGTTTAAAAAATAAAGAAAATTACACTGTAAAAAATGTTATAACAAAAAGAAAATTTTAACTAACGAAAAAACCAAAAAGATCAAGGGTTTTTTTACAGTGTATTACTTTTTTAGAAAGGTTTATCCTTCACCTATAACATATCAAAAAATAAAAATGGGTTCTTTTTTAGTTTTTTTTATAGAATTTTTTAAGTAGTGGCACTTCTAGTAATTGCCCACATATATTTTTATATTGAAGCCGCGAAAAATAGCCAAACATCTGTTATATTACTGAGAAGTGTTCAAATTTCAGTTATATTCAAAATATACTTATAATGTGCAAAGGTTATTGATATAATTGATTGAATTGGTTATTGATATAATATGCATATTTGATGTTTTGCAAAATTTCTTCGTAAATGGCTTTGACGTTTTCAAGTTGCGCTGACAAATCAGATAATGGATCAGCTCCAAGTGAATCTGCTATATTTTCTAAAATTTGCAGTGATTTTCTATTTCTGTATGCATCTCGTTTGATATATTTCCTTTTAAGAGGCGACATTTGGTTTGGTAGATGAGGAATAATATGATCATTTATATTTTCAATGAGTTCGTTGCTTTCGATGTTTGCATTACGGCTGGTACAAGTTGGAAGTTCATTCAATTCTTCGCTAATTTCATCGCTGGGCGTTGTTGGTAAATAATTTGAGACTTCATTCTGCTCCACGTTGGATTCATTACGACTGCGCGCTTTTCTTAGTGTATTCCGGCAAGTTTCGCAAATACGGCTACAATGAATGTTGGCGACAGCTGGAAAATATTCAATTATATTTGCAGCCTCGTTTTCACTTATTTTACGAAGCGAAGCGCAACACTTATTAGATATTTTTATGCATCTGTACTTATTGTTTGAATTCATATTCACTCAAAATTTTAAAATATACGCGTAAAAATTTTAATGGGATATCTTGGCTTCTCGAAACTGTTTATAATTATGAATTTCGGTATGTTCATCAGGTGCATTTATATAGCAATTTTTAAGGCAATTTTGAAATCAATTCTTTAATTAGGGGTACCTGCAGTGTGTTTATTTTGCTAATCCTAGAAACACAGTTACAGTAAGCATTTTATGCGCTTACCTGTATACTTATTGGTTTGGGCTGGTACGGCCGCAAGAACTTTTTGGGGTTAAAACATATTCATAATTTTCCTGGGACAATGTTTATTTATTTTACCTGTATACATACATAATTTTCTTATATGCATATTATATCAATAACCTTTGCACATTATAAGTATATTTTGAATATAGCTGAAATTTGAACACTTCTCAGTAATATAACAGATGTTTGGCTATTTTTCGCGGCTTCAATATAAAAATATATGGGCAATTACTAGAAGTGTGACTACTTAAAAAATTATATAAAAAAAACTAAAAAAGAACCCATTTTTATTTTTTGATATGTTATAGGTGAAGGATAAACCTTTCTAAAAAAGTAATACACTGTAAAAAAACCCTTGATCTTTTTGGCTTTTTCGTTAGTTAAAATTTTCTTTTTGTTATAAAATTCTTTACAGTGTAATTTTTATATTTTATTTTTTAAACGTGTCATAAAGCCTGTTAAAATATCTTTTTAATGATACCAATATCATGGAAATCGGTTCAGCCGATTCTGAGTTATTGTAGTTTAAATGGAGCTCTTTTCGACCATTTTCGCGTTTTTTCGAAAAATTTCCCACTGTGCCACGCCCAAAAAATCGCAAAACAGTCATTTCTAAAAATGAGAGTTTGTTTGTATTGATTAAATTTAGCTATGAACAAAATTTCATTGATATCTGAGGTGGTCGGGTTCAAAATTTCAGTTTTATCTAGATTTTTAAATGAAATTCATCAGCAGTCTTTCTTATCGCTGTTATGAGAATGCTTCGCGTGGAAGTGGTTGTTGTTGTGCGCAACCGCACACACTCGTACTCGGTTTTTGACGAGTGACTTAGAATCGTATAAAAACGATTCGCTGCAGGTCTCTGGTGCATGGCAGATTTATAAGGTAGGGTCGACTCGGAGAGGAATGGAGTAGAAAGCAGAATAAAGCGAGATTGGTGTCAAAATCAGCTGTTCATCGCGAATTTCTTTATGCTCACGTTTCGCAATTGTTTTTAGGTTAAAAATGTTGCAGGTTTTTTTTTGCAATTTTAAGTCGTCTTTCACATTTTATAGTTTTTATTACACTTTTTTTATAATATTTTCACTCAAATTAGCACAAATTTAACACCCGCGACCGCACTGTTTGCAACTTGGAAACATAAAATATTTTCTTCATTTGCAATTTCTACGAAATTCGTCGTTTTGACATATATGTTCCTTCTCATTATCCACTCTTTGTTGACGCGTGAGAGCACTCAGCGAAGCGGCCCTACCTTATCATTGTATCATGTTCTGGTGTAAATATGTGCACTCGGAAAGCTCTCTTTGCTGTTGTTTGAGAGCTGCGTTGGTTACCACTGGTTTAAATACAATAGGGGTATTCACGATTATTGATAAATTTGATAATTGTAGTAAATTTTGCAAATTTACAAAAACAAAATACACAGTGTTCAAAATACAGCCCTGTCGCAAAAATACAACGACGAAACCCTATTGTATTCTTTGTAAATTGCGTTGTGTATATGATCAACTGATCGCAAAAGCATTTCAACTCAACATCGAGGAAGCTACCGGCTGCAAAATGAATTTATTTAAAAAATTTCATATTATTATTGTTTCGTTCAAATTTTTTCATTGTTTTGTAGGCATTTCAATTCATATTTCCAAACAAAAGTATAAACACAAATGAGCTGATTTTAAAAAAACAAGACTTTATTTAAGATTCGCTCACAATAAGGTGTAAATATTGTATATTTTGTAAAAATTTATCAGAAATACATCACATCGTGAATACCTCTAATAAATTGAAATTAACTTGAGCAGTTACATTCATTCTATTATTGAAAATAATAGTTTTTGCCTGCTAATGAGTCCGCTTAATAGACTGATTGAAACAAGATTCAAAAGATTGACTAGATTAATGTTTATTCCTTGAGTTGTAGTATTTGATAAGTGACCCAAAATCCATATGTTGTGTAAAATTTAACTAATGTTCTCAACAGATATTAAAAATTTTAAGCAATCGAACAAAGTAAAGACTGATGCAGCTTAACTTATATTTTGAGAATTAAGGCTTAAGTTTGAATTGAATGATTGTTAGCATGCTCGTTTAAACGTATTCCATACAACTGGCAGCTAGATGGTTTGTGAATAATAATTTGGCATTGATATTCCATGCTAACGCCATTTTAATCAGATGCTTTCAATTATAAATCCTTTCATGTATGCAACGCTCAAAGCATGCGGCAGCACATCTTTGATCACTCTCACACTCCATACAGCGCTGCCCGCTCGTTATTCACACATTTATTTCTGGCAATTTACGATAATTTGCCATAGTTTATAGAGCTTGAAGCAGCGCCACACTCAATAACCGCCTACAGCTAATAATTTTCAGGATGCTGCTGCTGAGTGTTGTTGGAGCTGCTATGCTTGCTGGTTGACTGGCTCATGGCTTGGTCCATGGTTGTCATTCATGCAAGTTTTGTGCTCGTTTGTATGGATGTGTGTGTGTGTGTGTGTGTGTGTGTGTGTGTGTGTGTGTGTGTGTGTGTGTGTGTGTGTGTGTGTGTGTGTGTGTGTGTGTGTGAACATTTTATTGCTAAAAATAAATTCATTCTAAATGAATGCAATCAAAATTTTTGCCATTTTGTAGGATAATGTTATTAATTTGTAATAATAACGAGCGAGAATATTAGCAGTAGTAGCAGCACAATATGAAGAAAAACATTTATGCTCATCACGCCTGCAGCATATAACAAGCATTTTGCTTTAGACTCTTTTTTTCTGCTCCACAAAAATAAAGACTTTATTTTGAGGCTTTAAATTGAGGCTTTTCAACATTAAGCTACGCCTCAAAGTATGCAATTTCAATAATTATTCAATTGCTTTACCGGAAAAACAAGCATAGAACGCACAAACAACATGGCGTAAGTTACGTGATTTCAAAACTCAACTGATTCCTAGTCGATTCCCCAGCTGCTGGTACTTTGTAGCTTTGTTGGATGGACATCTAGGCAATCAATATTTACTATATTTCTGACTTTATTTTTATTATCCTTTGTGGACTGCGCTTGGCACACACAAACACACAATTGCTGTGCTTGCTATCCTTGCTGTCACAGCACAAACACATTCACACTCAAACGTACACATATTGTGGTCAGATCACGTGCTTATTTGGAAAATGTTGCTTCTAGCCAAGCATTACAACTAAATAATAACGTTCAGAGGACGACATATTCAGGACATACCTACTTGTACAATATATTTAAGTGAGCACATGTGGGCGGCATATGTTCGCAATTATTTGTTTATTTGTACTTTGTGTTTGTATTGTGTGTGTGCGCGTGTTGCTGTGAAAATATGAAATTTTCTGTCTCTTCATCAATTTCTGGCAATACGGCAATGTTTTGCCCTTTAGTCGTTCATAGCAAATAATTTTCTACATATTCTGCCATCGGAAGTGCTGGAAGTTGTCAGCAATTGTCAGTAGATCAACGCCCAGTTTTTGGCACCTAATATCACAGAACTCACATTTAAGCAAGCGTCTGTGAGTGTGTGTGTGTGTGTGTGTTAGGGAGAATGGGTGCTTGTCTACTTTTGTTTGTATTTGACTTTCATTACTTTGCTTTTATATCGAACCATAACCATATCACGCAGATTTATGCGTTATTCTTGTGTAGCGAAGGGTTCGTCCTTTTATTTGCAGCCTGCCAATTGTTCTCAGTTTATACTATGATGGACATTTTTGCATTATTGTTGTTTTTGCTTTATGTATGTGTTTATTGTTTAAGTTGTTGCTTTTGTTTGCTGCTCTGCACAAGCAGCTGTGAGATATTTACACTTTTATATAAATTTGACTTAATTCATTTGCTTGATTTTATGCATTGTATGTTGGTAGGCCGGGTTGGGTTGGTCGTTTGTTGAACGAGTGACTGACTGACGAAAAAAGCAAGAATGCAAGCTAGCATGTTAATTAAAATAAAAGCTTTTCATTTCGTAAAAAGCGCCTAATGGAAATGGTAATTTAAGTTAAAGCATTCAGTTTTAAAAATAATCAACAGAAAATACAAGTTTTTTGTTTGTGCAGCGTTTTGTTTTTGGAATGAAATGGGCAAATGCTTTTTTAGTAGGCTTTCTACGAGGGGTGCCTTTTATATTTCGGGATTAGAGAACAAAAACAAATATTAATCATCGAAAATCACTTTATTGTTTTTCAAAATATTCTCCATTAAGTTCTATACACTTTTGCATGCGTTTGAACCAATTGTCGAAGCACTTTTGCCACTCTGATTGAGGTATCTCCGAAACATGCATTCTGAATGCCGCAACCGCTTCTTCGGGCGTCGAAAATCGTTGTCCACGCAGTTTATTCTTCACGGTTGGGAATAAAAAGAAGTCATTCAGTGCCAAGTCAGGACTATACGGCGGATGACCCATCAAATCGATGTTTTGGGTGCTCAAAAATGCAGTTGTTTGAGCCGATGTGTGAGAGCTCGCATTGTCGTGGTGAAGAGTGATCCGACTTCGGCGGTTGGTTTTCCTGATTTCTTGGAAGACAACTGGCAAACAAATGGTTGTGTACCACTCAGAGTTGACTGTTCTGCGTTGTTCTAGTGGTACGGTTGCGACATGTCCATATTTTCCGAAAAAACAGGCGACCATTTGCTTGGAAGTGCTTCGTGCGCGAACAACTTTTGTTGGATTTGGCTCATCTTGAAACACCCATACAGTCGACTGCTGTTTACTTTCGGGCTCATACGCGTAAATCCACGATTCATCACCTGTCACGATGTCATAGACGTGTTTCGAAGCACCGCGATCGTATTTTTTGAGCATTTCCTTCGACCAATCGACACGAGCCTTTTTTTGAGCGATTGACAAATTGTGTGGGATCCAACGCGAACAAATTTTTTTGACAGTCAAATGTTTATGCAATATTGAATGTATGCTGGTCCCACTTATGCCTAAGGTTGCCTCAATCTCACGATAGGTAACATGACGATCTTGCAATATCAGTTCGCGCACAGCATCAATGGTTTTCGGAACAACAGCTGATTTCGGACGACCTTCACGAAATTCGTCTTGGAGTGAACTACGACCACGATTGAATTCACCATACCATCGATAAACACTGGTCCTTGATGGAGCTTCATCGCCAAAAATTGAATTAAGTTCATCCATGCACTGTTGCTGTGTTAATTCACGTCGAAAGTTGTAAAAAATAGTCGCACGAAAATGTTCACGATTTAATTCCATTTTTAGACCGAGATGAATCTTTTAAGTTACTATAAACAACACAAATAGCGCTCGTATGTCAAAACGTTCTGAGTACGTATAAGCCAACAAATGTCAAACTTTGCGATAGAGCTTTCAGTTGACAGATTGCAAAACCAGGGTTGCCAAATCCCGAAATATAAAAGGCACCCAGAACACTAAGGAATGCATCAAGTAGGTAAACATAACGCTGTTAGCATGTAAGCAATCAATTTGTAAGAAATGGGGCTTCTCTGCCACTATAGTATGCAGGATGTACAAGGCTATCGTCCATATGATTCTACTCTTTAGAGTAACTGTATGGTGGCCAGGGACTCGAAAGTCTTCCATTCCTTACCTTTCTTAGACCTAATTGATATGGAATGGGCTACCATTTGTGACGAACCTTTTCTGCCGAGGTACGATATCACTCGCCGGTGTCCAGGGTTCGTTCACAAACAATTTAGTACACGGGGTTAAGTCTATTTTATCGATTCTTGATGTTTTATTATAAAATAGATGATTTTTAAATAAAAATATAAAATATCTATAAATTATAGAGTTCACGAGTGATAATGATAAATTTATATTTCATTTACTTAGAGTGAATTTTCCTCAATATATGTTCATGTCATTACACTGTTTTCCATACGAGTTTATTAGTGACCTGGGGGTCAATTCCCGTTTTGCGTTAAGGCGGTCTTCTCATTCAAAACCCGTTTTTTGGACCCTTTTTAAAAAAATTCTTATTTGAAAACGCAAAGAATAATTGAAAACTTTTTTTAATTATTGTATTACAAAAGGTTCAAAGTAAATAAAAAATTTTTTTTGCCTCGATACGTGGGCTGTTCAAAAAGTAATGAGACTTCAAAGTTGGTAGTGAAAAAAAAAGGTGTCGTCACGGCGGCCACGATTCCGGGTCTCCGGAGCGTCTCCAATGAAAAAAAAAACGGGTTTATAATCAGTATAGATGTAATTCTCGGGTGAACCTCAAGCTTAATTTTGTGATTTTTTTTGACAAAATGACGGCCATTCAAAAAAAAAATTTCAATTTCGGGTTTTTTTTTTTGTAGTTTAGTGTAAAAAAAAAATAGTAAAAAATTTTTTAAAATTATGGTCGCGTATGGTATAAACGCGTTTAAAGTTTGAAGTAATTTTTTTGGGAAAAAAAAAAAAAAAAATCAAAAATGTTTAAATGCAGTTTTAAAGAGCTGACAATTTTAACTTACAAATATTAGTCGGCGATGCCCGCTCCATACAGGCCACCTTCCTCTTTTTCGTAGAAACTGCTTTCTGCTGCCCTCTCTGCTCTGTCAGCCGTTCTGTCAGCTTTTGATGATGCCGCAGCTCGAGTCTCTGATCGGTTCAATCTGTCTTCATTGCGAGATAGTGCGTATTCGTATGCGTTTTTGCCAATCGCAATACCCATCAAACCCATAATTTTAAGTATGGGTATAAAACCGTCGTTGAAGAGGCACGTTGCAATGAAATTGGCCACTTCGATGGTGCGTGCGCCTGAGTTGATGTGTTTGGGCGAAAGTGACCAAAGAACAGAATTGTAGGACTCATTGGAATTCTGAGTTTCAGATCCAAGGCATCTTTCAAGCAAATTATCTGCCGACAGCGCTTCGTAAGCTGGTTTTATTACCTCCATCACCTTCTTGTCCATCAGACCTTGCTTCACAAAAAAGGCTGTATCTTCTAAAGTATTTCGAATTTCTAAAAATCCTTTTAGGGGCATATTCACAACTACCCAAGCTATAAATAAATGCAAAAAAAGTTGAAAAAAAAAGTTGCTCAATGAGAAGACCCCCTTAAAGGGAAGTGAAAAAAAACTTTTCACAATCGTTTTCATCTGACGTCTTCACTTTTTCACTTCACTACGCACAAAAACGCGATTCTTGTTCATCTAATGGAAAGTAGTTGCTGAATAGCATATACTTAAGAGGTGCTGAATGCCTATTAAACAAAGCTTTTATGAAAAAATGTAAACAATGTATAAGAAAGAAGGAAACTTTTGCAAAAATGACTTCATCATTAATTTCATTTCATTTGCGCAGAAGATATTGGAAATAAATAAATATGAACAAGATAAGTTTTGCGACAGCATAAAACAGCCAAAAGTAGTAAAGCAAATAGTATTTACTTGTTATTGGCCATATCAACATTTTCCTCTAAATAGTTGATAAGATACTGTTTCTGCGTACCGGCTGTCCTTTTTCTCTAAGCTGCTTTTCTTTTTACATTATTTAATTTAAATTTAAAGTCATTTTCTGTCCATAACGTGCGTTTGCTACCGGCGTTAACTTTCTTTCCATTTCAGCGAAAAATTAACAGCTGTTGCCCTTTTAGCACACAACGGGAATCGCATATTCCGTGTAAAGGTGAAAACATATTTCACATGACAATAACGCAGAACAGGAATTGACTCCCTGGTGTAACGATGTCATCCATCGTCAGCTTTTGGAATTGTCAACCGTTCTGGTGCAGCACGTGGGCAAGCCTTAGGACAGAATCGTCAGCTTTAATAGCACAACGCGTGAATAGGACTTAGAATAGAAACGTCATCCTCAATGGCACAACGTATGGGTAGGACAATGCGTGGGCTGGAATTAGGATAGCAACGTCGTGCTCAATGGCACAACACGTGTGGGTAGGAGCAAATTATTTGTAGATGACTTTACCGTGTGGCTGCTGCTGCAAGACTGAATTTTAATTTGCCACTCGTTGTGTAAGTCACCCCAGCTTGACTGCCCAGCAGAGCTGCCAGATGGAGGGACTTCCCCCGATTTTCGGGATTTTTCGACTAAAACGGGAATGCGGGGAAAATAATGATCAAAACGGGGAAAGTGTAAAGCTAGTAATAAGCATTTTCAACATTTCTTTTAACTAACTTGTCGAACGAAAATATATCATCTTAATTTAACTTTATGTAAATTTGTTTAACTATTTAGAAGATGGAAAAGTATAAAAAACTTTATACTTTTTGAAACTAATCTGTTCTGAAAAAATTAACATTATTTCCGTTGGGCATGTTTTTTACACGTTTTTTCTCAGTCAAAATGGAAATCTTGATATAGAATGCAGATCTCTAAGATATATCTTTACGATGATTTTGCTAAAGAGTTTTATACAACATTGATTCTGACATTTACTTTAAAAAAAAATGGTTCCGATTGATTTCTGTGCCTTCTAATAACGGTCTTATTCACTTGATTAAATAGACTGATTTGGTTAAAAAAAGTAAAAAACAAGTCACCTCTAAACGAGGAAGTGAAAATAATAACATGTTTGATTTAATCTGTGTTGAATCGAGCTTTGATTTAAATTTTCATAAAATTATTTTGTAACTAGTCAATTCAAAAACATATTCAACATGTTATTGAGAGGAAAATGTTACCCGTAGCAAGAGTCTTTCTCATTCTCAATCTTTTGGTAGTATTTCTTTTTGACCGATGAAAACTTTTGGACAGCAATTGATAGTTACCGAATTTTAAGAACATAGCTGTAAGTGAAAAAAAAAAATTATTAAAGATTTATAAATTTTATTTCGAAGTTGATGTAAATACGGAATGTTTAAGTATTCATATTAAATAAATGAGTATATATAATATAATATTATATTTATATCTTTGCACCGAACGTTACGGTCGTTGGCCTGATTTTAAATTTATCTTTGAAAGCTTTAATTTATAAATATAAAAACGGGGGAAAAAAAGCGGGGAAACTTAGACTTAAAAACGGGGAAAATAATTATTTTGTATGCAAAAAAAGGGACTTTTCTGCCCAGTCATGGTGTGTTAAGTTTATGTTTCAGCTGTTTCGTTGTTCTTGGCATATCGCTTTGCACCTCGGGTTAGTGTTGCCATCCGGGTGAAATTATTTAAGGTGTTTGTTACATGTTGCTTATTCAACACAATGCGGCTTCATTATTTCACTACCCGCGTTATAGTTGTTTTATTTACTGCTGATGTATTAAGAGGTGTTCCGATAGTGCGTATACATAAATGAAATAAATGTGACGTGTAAAAATAAAAAGATTTAATTCATGCTTTAGGTAATGATCCAAATAAGGCAACAAGGTATTTCAGTAATTTCAAAAGAAAGAAAGGAGGTCGTGACTGGTACTGGGTGTGCATCTAGTGTGTGTGGAAAAGAGTTTCGACTTCCACCTTCACACACTACAGCTTAGACTATAAGGATTGTGCATTTTTCATTTAAACGCTCTTTTATTAAAACTAATTAAATTTTGCAGATGCACATGCAACTTTTTGGATCACTTTTTGGGGTATACCTACTGTCTTTACTTTTCATCATACAAAAAGAAAATGTAGGGCAAAATATCAGGTACGTGCCAGATTAAGCGAATATCTAATTTAGGATTTTATCACTTGTTTAATAAAGTCACGAAATAGGAAAATATAAGAAGAAATATTCACATTTTCGTATGAGAAAAATTATGCATAAAATGTTTCAGTAGCTGCTCATGTTGTTGTTGTTATGTTTTGGTTCGTGCCAAAATCACGAAGACAATATAGTGTCGTTTGTTGAAATGTATAGCTTAGCGAATATTCGTCGATCTTGTCGATTGTTATTGTTTTTGTTAATCATCAGCATGATTAATACGACAAATATTACAGACTAGTATCGCCTGTGGCCGAAATTCGGCCACATCAAAATCGGTTTTTTTGTTTTTTTTGGTGAACGCACCAACCCATAGCCTGAACAGAAGTATTGAACAAAATAAAATATTATACACTGAAATTTTGTAATGATACAGATTTAAATTAAAGAAAAATAATTTTTATTTAAAACTAAGATTATTCAATAAGAATAGGAGATAGCAGAGTAAAAACTCATTGCTGAATTGATTTTTGAGCAAAAATAAAAATATAAGGAAAAACAAAAAATGCAATTCTATTTGCGGTACAACATTTTTTTAGGAAGTATTGTTTAATAAAAATAAAAATAAAAATAAATCAATATCCCAGTGAACCAAAACTACCGTTTTGAATTCATTTATGAACCTTTCCGGGTAGAAACGTTCATTTTCGGCACTCATAATTGAACCCTTTTTGTATCATTTGTCGGACTAAAATGCCTCTCAAAAACGAACCTTATTTTGTTCGCAAATGAGTTAAAAAAAGAACCATAAAAAGTTATTTTTCGGCACTCGAAAATGAGCCCTTTTTGTATCAATCTTTGGACTGAATTGCCTCTCAAAAACAAACCTTTTTTTATTCAGTAATGAGTTGAAAAAAGAACCAATTTGAATTATAAATTTTATTATTGCATAATGCTATTTATTATAACGTATCGATATTTTGTTAAAGAGGAAATGATTATTGCTAAAATAAGAGATCATATTAATCATTGGGTTAATACAATTAATATACCTGGGCTCGAATTCACGCATTGTGTTTTTCATGATATTGATGTTTCAAAGGGGAAAGGCGTGATTGTTTTTCAATTTGACAAACTTCCAAATTATATATGAAATATCAAAATAGTTAAGTTATTAATTGGGGAATTTAATTGATTACTTTTTTGCATGGAATTTTTTCGTGGTTTTCATTCTATTTGGGCCTGATTTTAATTTTTGATAGAAATGTTGAAAATTTTCATACGTGTAGCAGTACATCCATCTCGCACTGGTAAAAAAGTTCATATGGCGTTTGTACGAAGGTTAACATTCTCATTTTAAGTTCCTTTTTTCAACTGATTTTAGAATATTAAAAGTAACATTTATGATTCATTTGTGAACTCATTTATGAACAAAAAATGGTTCATTTGCAAGGAAGTCTTACCTACTGAAATGATACAAAAATGATTCATTTTCGACTCAAAATAAGTTTTTAATGAATTTCGCAAAATATGTTCAACTTTTCTTTATGGGAAAAGCTTTCACGAATTTAATCTTTTATAGCAAGCACTTTAAACCGACAAAATAAAAAAGGAAAAATTAAAAAAAAAAAAATTCTAACCAAAAACGTTCGCAAAACTCTCACCTTACTCAAAACCTTCGCTTATGGTTCAATGGGATGATGTCACACCTCCTCTAGCCTGTATAACGGCCACTATCATTGAGGGCATGGAATCAACAAGGTCCTTAAGTGTTTCCCCGGTAAGAAATTTTTGCCAGCTTTCCAAAGACGAAATTAACTCTTTCTTTTTATACGGTTCTGTTCTGCTACTTTACATTTCATAACATGCCTTAAGTGCTCGATTGGGTTTAGGTCGGGGGAGTTTCCCGGCCAAGTCAAGCGTGAAATAGTTATCATTTTTATTAATGTTTTTTTGTAATTTTTTCGTTGGGTAAGATGACGAAATCGATATAAGCCATTTCTTACAGATTTAACTCGGTGGCATGGCGCAGAGTCGTCTTGAAAAACTGCGCTCGAAAAATGCTCTTCGAGAGCCGGGACCACAAAAAGTTCTCTCGAGCATTCATTGGTCCATCTAGAAAGTGCAAAGGCCAACGGATGTAATACGAAAGACATCTCCGGATCAACTGGCTTTGAGGAAACTTGACTTGACTATTTTCACAATACATTCGTCCGACCATAAAATATTTCGCCATTGATCAAGTGACCACTTCTTATGTGTTCTAGCCCATTCTAGACGCACTTTTTTAATTTTTTTTTGTCAGGATTGGCTTTTTTGCAGAATGTCTTCAGTACAAACCGGCTTCACGCAATCTTCTACGAACTGTTTCCACACCTATTCTCACTCCGTAGTATGTTTCCAGCTCTGTCCGAATAGAAACAGCACTTTTGATGCGATTCTTTATGCTTACGAGAATAGAAACAGCACTTTTGATACGATTCTTTATGCTTACGAGTATCTTTTTTATTATGAAATCTATTCTTCTGTTAGTTGAACGTTTGGGACCAGACCCTTTTTTACCGCTCGAAGACCTCCAAAATATGCTTTTTTTGTAAAAAACGCACTACAGTAGAGTGTGAGCAGCATGTTTTCTTAAAAACTGTCCCATAAAATTTCCTTTCGTCACTAACACATCAATAGCAATTTTTTTATCACGGTCCAACTGCTTATATTTAGCACCCATTACGCAGTTTTTCACAACACAACCCAACTGCAACAAGAGATCACTCACGAATAATTTAATTTTTCGGGAAACCTTTTTTATTGATTGAATGGCAGTGTTGCAATTGGTGCGGTTTTCATGACCACCAATGTATATGTATTTGCATTTGTTATATGAAGCAAGCAGCAGTTTAACAGTTTTTGACGCTGACGAAGTGGCAAATTTATTTTGTTGAGAGAGAAATTAAGAGAAAGCACCAACAACAATAATGATGCACAGCTCTTTTGAAGTGTCTGCGACACTCTCGCATTCTACTCTTGCTCGTGTATGCTACCGCAACGATGTTTGATAAGCTGTGTCGCTACTTACATTTGCTTAGTTTTATCTTAGTGAAAATATATTCGCATAAAAATAATATTGTGCACATCTACTCGAAAATACCTTTCCATCGCTATACGTTTTATGTGAATATGTTGAAGTTAACATAGGTAAAGAGAGATCACAAACTTTTTTGTGTGCGTATCAATATATAGATGTATACACCCTACGGGGAAAGCAGATTCAATTGCCCTTGAATGACTGGTCCCGTGACAGCTCCAATGGACAGCTATCACAGGATAGGTCTGATATAACTCATCACGCAACAGGTTTTTTGTGCCTGTTACGGGGCAGATTACGAGACAGATCTATTAAAACTCAAAGCTGTATTCGTATTGTGTGAAAATTTAAAGTTGAAAAGAAAAAATTTGCAACTGTCACAGAATAATTACATAACAAAGTGATGGGCAATGTCGATAATATTTCATTTTTGATATTTAATTACTTTTTCTCTTCTTTTATTATTTGAATTTTTAAATTTCATACGAAATAAATTTTATTCAGTTCCAGAAAAGTAAGTTTTAGTTTTTAATATAGAGTTCAAGAACATTTTGGAATTTGTCAATGCAAATTTTTTCATCAAATTTTGAATATTCCGTGAGTTAATAAAAATATTTAATGCCTTTATATGCTATCTTAAAAATTAAAAAGGATTTGTTGCATGTTTTTGCACATACCAATCAAATTTTGCACATATATTCTTTAGCATAATGGGCAGTCTACATATTACTCTATGTGGCAGCTAAGGATAAAATAAAATTAAGCGTTCGACACAAATATTTATGTAACAGATTATACGATACATAAACATTTTATAGACGGCTAAAGACTTCGAATATACTTCAATACGGCTGCGGGGGGTATTTGAGCTTCGATACCCTGCCGAAGCTCCATTCCTTACTAGTTTTATATATTTATCAGTCACATGGGGAAAAAATAATTTATACCCCTTCCCCCTTCCCCCTTCCCCCTTCCCCCTTCCCCTTCCCCTTCCCCTTTCCCCCTTTCCCCTTTCCCCCTTTCCCCCTTTCCCCATTCCCCCTTTCCCCTTCCCACCTGAACAAAGTTCTAGTTACGCCCATGTGTGTACTGTTAACGAAGTGGTAAAATACAAATCCATAACAGAATCAAATAAGTTAATAAGAGGAAAAACTATATCACACAGTATATGAATCTGATGAATCAGACAGCTCAGATGACGACGAGCCGTTGTTTGTTATACGAGTAAAAGAAATATGTTAGGCTTAATTTAAGGTAAATATGATCATTACCCAAATTTTTCGTTTAGTGTCCAAAATTGTGTCGTCAAAAAGTTCGATTAAATTGCAGCATGAGTTACAATAATCTGTGTAACGTGAGTGACCATTATTTAGCTAGGATTAAAAAAAAAATTGTTAACAAATGCAGGAAAACTGAGTGTGCTGTCGTTTGTCGTAAACATTCCATAAAAATTTATTTGGTGTTTAAATTAGTTTTGTACTTTAAACAGAACAGACTTATATTCAAGTTCATACTAACTCGAAAACAGAAGTCACCAAATGTAATGCCCGTATGAAACTTACTTTTTTTTAACATCTTTTGTCATTGAAAATTAAAACTAGAGCAGTTCAAATAGTACGAATGCATGGATTTAATTGGTGTGAGTGAGAACGCATATAGTACAAAAATTTGCTGGACGGACTGTATTTTCTCTGTATTTTTTTGTTGTCGTTTCTTTCAATTCGTTCTTCGTTAAGTTTCGATCAATTATTTACTGTGCTGTTAATAATTAATTTGACATTTTTAGAGTAAACAAAACCATTTAATATAAATGTATGCTGAATTGGAAGTGATGTGTGTAGCTAATATTAATTTATTAAATGCAGCTGCTCTTCAAAACACCAGAAATAAAATAAGTAACACCGTTTATCCTTTTCTTACAAAATATATCTTTCCTGCCCACGCGCCTCTTGTTTTCAGATTTTAAAATTGGACAAAAAAAATGAAGTATCATACGGGCTTAACGTGAGTAACCATTCATTGCTTAAGAAATTACAAAAAAACTAAGCACGCAAAAATTTAAATAATTTGAATAGTTTTATTCATAAACTAGCTTAATACCCGGCTTAACTCGGGAGTTGATATAAATAATTTTCGATTTCATTCGCCGATTGGAAAAAAGTTTTCACAAACTTAAGTAATTTTGTGTGTATCTTTCAAACCGGTAACTTCGGCGAAATGCGCAAAATGTAGCTTCAACATCTGAAAATTATGAGGAAAAAGTTAGGGAAATCGTGATTTGAGTGTGCATGCCGCCGATCGCTTGCAAAAATATATTTTCTAGTTTTATATTGTCTTCGATAGATTGCACATTTCTGAAAAAAAACCAGAACAAAAACAAATTTAAGCAAAACTTAAATAAGCATTAAAATAGAAATTGAAATGTCAAAATAACGCCAACTTAGGAAGCAACTGCCTTGCGCATGTGCTGATGCGTACTAAAATACCACAGAATTCGGCATCAGCTGAAAAGAAAAGAAGATATTTATCACCCTTCGCGCTTTGCTACGCCTTACCGAATTTTGTAGTACAGCGGGGTTCAAGATATACCAAAATACATAGCGCCAAAAGACTCACCGCACCCGAAAACCACTTATTAAAATCATGCTTATCGGATGAGTATTTGTACAACAGCGCCTTCTAGTTTTCGAGATAAAAAAAAATAAAAAAATAACGCCAAAGCCCTTTACGTACTCAATATCAAATCCTATATATGCAATATACAAATTTTTATCTAAATCGGATGATCGGTATTTAAATTTTTCAAGATTTCTTAAGTGATTTGTACTACAGCACCATCTGGTGTTTAAGATAGCGCAGAAAAAAAACTCCAAGATACACACCGTATCCGAAAACTCCTATGAAAAAATGTTCACGCAAATCGGATGTACAGCTAGAAGTTTTTCGAGATTTTTAAAACATTTGTACTGCAGTACCCTCTGGTGTTCAATACATAACAAAATAGATAAGTCATAAAAACTACCGCACCCGAAAACCGCTAAATAGAAATTTTCATGTAAGCCGGGTGAATGGTTTCGGCGATAAACTATAACAACAAAATTCGTGGAACCCGGTCGCAGCGCCACCTACCGAGTCCAATTGCGAATCTGAATCCATCCAGGGATCCACTTAAGCACACACAAAAAATTTCATCAAAATCGGCGCAGCCGTTTAGGAACAGTTTAACAACATACACACGCACAAATTGTGCAACAGCACTCTCTACACTTCGAGACAGAGCAAAAGAGATAACGCCAAAACCGTTGCTGTACACGAAAATCCTTTAATAAAATTTTTCATCCAAATCGGATGAGCGGTTTTCTACATTTTCACGATTTCTTAAGAGATTTGTGCTACAGCGCCCTCTGGTGTTCGATATAGTGCAAAAAAGATAAGTCTAAAACAGTCACCGTATTAGAAAACCCCTATATACCAATTTTCATGAAAATTGATTAATCAGCTTAAAAGTGTTTTAAAATAGTTGTAGATAAGTCATAAAAACTCAACGTATCCAAAAACATCTATATACAAATTTTCATGCAAATCGGATGAACGGCTTCGGAGATAAACTATAAAAACAAAATACCGTAAACACGATCGCAGCGCCACCTACCGGGTCCAATTGTGAATCTGAACCATCCAGGGATCCACTCAAACACACACAAAAAATGTCATCAAAATCAGTGCAGCCGTTAAGGAACAGTTTAATAACATACACACGTACAAATTGGACAACAGCGCCCTGTAGTTTCGAAAAAGAACAAAAAAGATAGCACAGAGCCCTTGCCTACTCGCAAATCGCTATTTAAAAATTTTCATCCAAATCGGATGAGCAGTTCTGCGGTTTTTCAAGATTTCCTAATATTTGTACTAAAGCGCCCTCTGGATTTCAAGATAGCAAAAAAAAAAGATAAGTTCAAAACACTCATCGTATCAGAAAACCCTTATTTTCCAATTTTCATTAATTCGGATGCACGGCTTAGGAGTTTTTCGAGGATTTTCAAAATATTTGTACTTCAGCGCCCTCTGGTGTTCGAGAGAGAATAGAGTAGATAGTCGAAAAACTCAGCGTGTCCGAGAACCTCTACATACAAAATTTTATGCAAGTCGGATGAGCGGTTTTGGACTTTTTTGCCTTTTTTAAAATATTTGTACTACAGCGCCCTCTTGTGTTCAAGATAGAACCTAGTTTATAAGTCATAAAAACTTACCGTTTCCGAAAACCTCTATATACCAACTTTCATGCAATTCGGATGCACGGCTTAGGAGTTTTTCGAGGTTTTTCAAAATATTTGTATTACAGCGCCCTCTGGTGTTCAAGATAGTACTAAAAAGATAAGTCCAAAACACTCACCGTATCAGAAAAACCCAATATATAAATTTTTATGCAAATCTGATGCACGATTTAGGAGTTATTCGAGGTTTTTCAAAACATTTGTGCTACAGCGCCCTCTGGTGTTCAAAATAGAACAAAGCATATATATCATAAAAACTCACCGTATCCGAAAACTTCTACACACAAATTTTCATGGAAATCGGTAGAACGGTTTCGGAGATAAGCTAAAAAAAAGGATGCCTGGAACCCGATCGCAGCGCCCCCTACCGGGTCCAACCTTTTTTTCTTGATAAAAAGCAGCCTATATATTGACCGGGGATATAAGGAACCTGGATGTTAAATTTCATTTATATCCATCCAGTAGCTTTCGCGTGATGCTTTAACAGACAGACAGACAGACAAAAATTTTAAAAATGCGATTTTCGGACTTAGCGTCTCTCAAAATGTATATAGCAAAAGGGATTTCAAAAAAATGTTTCGTGTACAGATTTTTTTTTTACAATTTTATATTTAAACAGATTAAATTTATTTGAGGAGGTTAGTTTTTGTTCAATAGAATATGGTATGCTAACTTTATTGGTTATCAAAGAAAGTAAACTCGTAACCTGAGTTACCGTGGAATCACCCTTTATTATTTCAAAGACTACCAGATATGTGATATATTTGGAAATTATTTTAAAATATTATCAGCATTCAGCCATTCAGAAACCTAGAGTAGTGCTTTGTACACTTAGCACCGATGTTGCTAATCACAGAACACTGATGCTGTGGAGGGAACACAAACCACTGTTGCATTCAGATACTCTGGATATCTGTCACTAGATTCTCGTTTGTTGTTGTTGAATATAGAGGCCTCGTTCTCAAAATCATCAGTCAGGCTTCTTATATCTTTCTGAGAAATGTTTAGGTTTTGTTGCTTATATCATGCATCTTAATTTTCTCGCACTCATATCTTTTTTTTCGCCTTAAATGTCAATCAATTTAATGTAATTAAATAAACTTTGTGTAATTTTTTACTCTGCACTCTTATATTATTTTATATACATATATATATTTATATATATATATATAAATATTCACACAAACATATTAGTCAGCAAAACCAATTTCTTGGCGTGGCCTTTTTGTTTTGGCACAGAGAAAATAAGCAAGAATAATAAAAATATATGGCTCCCCATGGCGTCGCAAGCAGCGTTCTATGCGCGACCTGGCAATGGAATAAAAATGTTTATTTGGCAAAATAGTTCATCAACCCTTCGACATGTCATTAGACGACCTGAAAGGCAGGCACGCTCTTGCTGATGAAAAACAAAAAATAAATTCCATTTCTTATCATTCAGATGTCAGCGTAGAATTTTGCTTTGTCTGGATACGAAGTTTTCACTGCAAAAACGCTAACACGGATGGCTTGTGTGGGCCGGTGTGGACGAGTGTGAAACAGTGGTTGTGTGTGTGTGTGTGTGTGTAAATGGATTTAGTGCAAATGTGTTGCGTGTTTTTACAGCGCAGATCTGTTTTACCTGCCAAAATTTTGCCAATTTTTTACTCAAACTATTACAGCACTTGACACGTGGTATTTTCTGATCAACGTGCTCGCTGCAACACACGTTATTGTCTTGCAACTATGTAATTTTTCGTATATGTGAACTTTATTGATGAGAAAAAAAAAACAGAACGTGAACGAAAGGATAAAAAAAACTTCATTAAAGGTTATATAGATGAAAACCTATAACAGTACAAAGTCGAAAGTGCATGCTTAGAACTCTCAGAGATCGTGCTGGAATATTACAAATTAAATTAAATTAAACATTGTATATATTATAAAAATGTTTTTAAATAATGCTTCAGTGTTAAAAAAATATGTTATCGATGAAGTAAAGTAAATCTCAAAATACTCTGTAACATGGCGTTACAAATTTGTATAAAAAAAAATTATAATAAACTTTCTATTCATTTGTTTATGTATAAATATCTAATATTGATCAATTTAAATAAAGTTTAACCGTAAATCTGATATTATAATTATATAATAATAGTAAATGTTTAATATAGTAAAATACTTATATTTTGTATGTATAGAGTGAAATAATATATTACTATAAGACTTATGCTTAATCTTATTATATTATATAATAGATGATATGCTATAATTATTGTATATTTTTAATAATCAATCAGTAAGTGCTCAGATAGATAGGGATACACTTACAAACAATATGACATACACAAAGTAATGCACAACAACCACAGTGACTAACAAAACCAGTCGAAACTTCCAACAACATGATATTCACAAAATAACAACAATCACAATGACAGTACTGGCAGGGCTATAAATAGACATAGTCAATAAGCAGGCTTTTGCTTTCGCCATACAAAAGTCGATATAATTCACATAGGGTTCTTTTGCAAAATCACGTTAATAGAGACCACAGAGTCAGTCAGGGCAGCACTCCTTTTTAGATTAGCTCAAGACGGTTTTTTGATATGTTTTTTGTTAGTAGCAGGGATGATATTTGAGTTCTTTTAGGTCTTTTTTGAGCCCTTTTTTATAACATAAGCCCCGAAGCCCTTTCGATTTATTTTAGACCCTCTTCTCTACTCTGCTGAAACTCTACTGAAAAAATATCATCTTAATAGTATGCCATCGATATAAAAATTTAAAATTTTTGATAAAGTGATTTTTAATAAATCTCAGTAAAATAAGTTCTGTTGAATTTTCTAATATAAAAATCCCATTTTGAAATTATAGCTTTGAAAAAACATAAAACTTAAACAATTTTCCTTAAATTGTGTTGTATTTAAGCTATATAAGGTTACGTTTTTGATTGGTTACATATATAGTACACTTGTAACAGCCCTGTAGGAAAATCAACTAATTTAAAAGTAGTTGATAAAGTAGTTTTTTGTCAACCACAACTAGTTGAACTTCTGACTTTTTTCCATTGAACGAACTAACATATTTTGTATGGTGATGTCCGCTAAATAAGTCCATTGACTTTCGTCTGCATATATTATCAACTACTTGCTAAATTAGTTATATTTAAATTATTTTTTAATGACTTTAAAATAACGAATTGAAAACTATTACTGATGGCCTAAAGTTAATAATATTTGATGAAATAACATGGTTAAATATATATAAACTTGTAATCTAATAAAAATTCGCAGTTAAAACATGTCAAAATCAGAGTAGTTGCCGCCTTAATATAATTCATAGTAGTTTCATATGGGGAACAGGGGGCGAACCTTCACATGGCAACGTGTCTGACCGCCTCAACCTGGCGAGGCCAGCATTATCCATGTCGAAATCGTCTCAAGTCGACTCAAACCTCCAAGTGGTGTTCCCTGGGCAACGGCAAACTGGCATCCGTCAGTTTGACGGCTAATTTGAGCGGCGGGTCGATCCATAGACCTTAAACATGGAATGTGCGCAGGGTTTGGGTCCCGCCACATTACTACTGCCCAATGAAAACTAAACCAGCCTCGGATAAGAACCCCAATTACGTTGACGACCACCGCAAACGAAAAACGGACAATGATTTACGGATATGCACCTGGAATGTCCGAACCCTTTATAGGGAAGGTTCCATTATCCAACTGGCGGATAAACAATACAATCTGACATCACCGCCATCCAGGAAATGCGATGGAAAAGGCAAGGCTGCTCTAAACAAGCACACTGCGATATCTACTACAGCTGCCATGCGGAGAAGCGCGAATTCGGATGTGGATTCGTTGTTAGCCGGAAACTACGCCACCTTGTTTCCCGGTTCACACCTGTGAACGAAAGATTGGCCACGATCCGCATCAAGGCAACATTTTTCTACATAAGCCTTATTTGCGCGCACGCCCCGACTGAGGAAAAGGACGAAGCCGTCAAGGACGCTTTCTACGCTAGTCTTGAGGACGTCTATGACCACCTTCCGGTTCATGACGTGAAAATAGTCCTCGGCGATTTTAATGCGAAAGTCGGAAGGGAAGGCATCTTTGGCCCCACTGTCAGTTAGTTCAGTCTTCACGAGACCTCTACGCACAACGGTCTAAGACTGATCGACTTCGCCGCGGCACGAAACATGGTAGTTAGTAGCACCAGATTTAAGCACCTCGACATCCACAAGGCCACCTGGCTGTCCCCGGATCAAAAAACGCGAAACCAAATTGATCATATTGTAATCGATGGAAGGCATGCCTCTAGTGTTCTAGATGTGCGTACATTTCGGGGGGTCAACATTGACTCCGACAATTATCTTGTTGCAGCCAAGATCCGCATGCGATTATGCAATGCAAAGAATATACGCACAGGAATGCAACGAAAGCTAGATGTCGCTAAGCTGCAATTACAACGGACTGCTGAAGCCTACTCCGCTCAACTCTCGGTTAAGCTCAACCAACCAACCTCTGGACTCGACGACGCCGGTGGACTTTGGGCGCATATATCCCACTCCATGCGCGCTGCCGCTGAAGAAGTCATTGGTTTCCGGCGCCCGCAACCTCGGAACCAATGGTATGATCAGGAGTGTCGCATCGCGACTGCAGTAAAAAACGCCGCATACAGAAAAACGCTGCAGTCAGCTGCAACGCGAGCCGTGCGAGAAAACTACCGCGAAAAGAGGAAGGAAGAGAGGCGCCTTTTCAGACGCAAGAAAAGAGAGCAGGAAAAGCGTGAGCGTGAGGAACTAGAGGTATACCAGGGCAAGAAGGATGCACGAAAATTCTATCAACAGGTTAAGCGTCTAACCCAAGGTTTCAAGCCCGGAGCATCCACTTGCAGAGACGAAAATGGAGATCTGAATACGGATACACAGTGTGTGCTTAGATTGTGGAGACAGCACTTCTCCAATTTACTTACTGGCAACGATTCCACCAATGCCGCCCATCGAGAGCGCAGTGCAGTGCCACCAATCGACGATAACGGAGTGGAAGTATCACCACCTAGCCATGAAGAGGTTCGAGTTGCTATCCAACGACTCAAAAACAATAAAGCAGCGGGTGCTGACGGCCTGTCAGCTGAATTGTTTAAAACCGGCGGCGATGAATTGATAAGGCGCATGCATCAGCTCATCAGCAAAATATGGCTAGCAGAAAGCATGCCCGACGATTGGAACCTCAGCGTACTGTGCCCTATACTTAAGAAAGGAGACACAACAATCTGCGCAAGTTATAGAGGTATCAGTCTTATTTCCATCGCATATAAGGTTCTCTCAAGCGTACTGTGTGAAAGATTAAAGCCGATTACAAAAACACGCTACGACAAATCCTGGAGAAAACCCACGAAAATCAAATTGACACACACCATCTCTTTGTCGATTTTAAAGCTGCGTTCGATAGCCCGAGAAGGGATTGCCTATACGCAACAATGTCTGAGTTCGGTATACCTGCTAAGTTGATCAGACTTTGCAGAATGACGTTGAGCAACACACGCAGCTCCGTCAAGGTAGGAAATGACCTCTCCGAAACCTTCAATACCGAAAGAGGTTTCAGGCAAGGCGATCCACTGTCTTGCGATCTCTTTAACATCATCATGGAGGGGATCGTACGAAAGGCCGGTGTGCATCGTAATGGCACCATTTTCTACAAAGTCGTCCAGCTCCTTGCGTACGCTGATGATATTGATATTGTCGGCAGAACCAAGAGAGATGTTACCGCTGCTTTCGCCGCTATCGAAAAGGAATCAGCCAAAGTGGGTTTGACTATAAATGAGGGTAAAACAAAGTATATGCTGTCTACAAACAAGGGAGCGCGGCGTTTAGACTCCCACGTTTCATCCAGCAGCTATAACTTTGAAGTAGTCAAGGAGTTCGTTTACCTTGGCACCGCCATTAACACTAACAACGAAATCAGCCTGGAGATAAAGCGAAGAACAATAATTGCTAATAGGTGCTACTACGGGCTCAGTAAGCAACTAAGTTCCAGAGCCCTCTCTCGATCGACAAAACTAACACTCTACAAGACGCTCGTTCTACCTGTGCTGCTTTATGGCGCTGAGGCATGGGTAGTTTCGCAAACTGACGCAGCCGCTCTGGGGGTGTTCGAGAGAAAAGTTCTTCGCAAAATCTTCGGTCCTGTTCGAGTCGGCGATGACTTCGCATCCGAATGAACCACGAGCTGTATGAGCTCTACGGAGACATTGACGTAGTTCGGCGTATAACTGTGCAGCGACTACGCTGGCTGGGTCATGTCCATCGTATGGACGACGAAGCTCCAGCGAAAAAGGTGCTCGAGGCGAGGGTCGCTGGTCAACGACGACGAGGGAGACCATGCTTCCGATGGATGGACCAGGCTGAGGAAGCCCTAACCGCAATTGGTGTATCCGATTGGAGAAGGCGCGCGCAAAGCAGAGGCGCCTGGCGAGAGCTGATGAAGTCGGTCGAAATCCGGACACGGGTTGTCACGGCCATCTAAGTAAGTAAGTAAGTAGTAGTTTCATATACTGGTTTATTTTAAATTAGTTTTTTAATTAGTTGTTTTAAAAAAAAAGTTAGTTTGTTCCTATAGGGAATCTATTCAAACTGTAGGAAATTTTTCAAAAACTGGCTTTCATATGTTTTTGTTATATTTTTATTATATATTATGTAGCATATCCGTAAGTTTTTTATTATAAATCGACATCTAAAGGGTGAATTCTTACAAAACATTTAGTATCTACTATAATGTAGGAAGTATGAAGGTTCTTGAACACCCTCCAAAAGAATGTCTACATTTACGAAACTATTTTACTTTTAACAGTATCCCAAAGCCCCATTTTACATCGTCAAGAATTGACGATCAAGTCGTGCATTTGTAGATAAGATACGCGGCCATCATTGTGAGAGTTGGTAAATTTAAAAGGGAGTAGCAAAGAATTAAAGTCTATTCTTGATCAATGTGGGGGTAAAAGTAATTCTATAGATTTACATTACTCTATCGTGCATGTTGATGAAAAAAGAGCGAACCCTGAAGGCTCCTTAGTAAACTTAAATAACCTTAACCAACTAAGTCTTAAATGTCTTCATTTTCAATCAATTTTCCTGCTGTTTTTTTTTTTATTTTATCTGTTCAAAAAAACAAGAATTCCGACATATGATTTCCTATATAAAATTTCATACTCTTCTTATATGCAAAAAAATTCGAATTTTTCCACCTCAAAAAATTGAAGAAATAATTTTTTTTTTTTTAAATCGGTAATACATCGGTAAATACACAACCTTTTCCAAATAGAAAAGAGTTTTCGAGTCATCTATTTTAAAAAATGTCGGATCTGGAAAAAAACTAAACATAGTGATCCTAAAATGGTGTCCGAAATGAAAATTTTTCTATTTCAGAATGATTTAACTCAAAATCTACAAGCATTTTCAAAAAATGGAGACTGGGGAAACTGCCTTTGTGCATTTTTTATCACCTTATTCGATGACAATTGAACTTAATCTTTAACTAAACTTAATTTTGTTGTTCAAAGCTCCATATACCCAAATTGTACAATATTTACGAAATTATTCTTTATTATATTCAGTCATTCCTGAATATATTTTTTGGTAGGACTGATGTTTTCTGCTATCATGTCCATTTCGCCCGCATTATTGATTCGTCTTCTTAAAATTCTTAACGAGGAGTCTGCATTCACTTTCTCATATCTTTTTGACATTCTTATGTAGCTATATAACGAAATACTCGAAAGAATAATTTAAGACTCTTTAATGATGAAGATATCGATTCTGTGTTTCTGGTTTTCTGTGAAAATAATCTATTTTTATTTGTATTCTTTACTTATTAATTTAATGGCTTTCTTAAAAATTCTTTGGAGAGATTAACTATATTATTTTTTTATGCATATATTTGACTTTTGCAAACAATGCCCAAGCCTTTTTTGTAAAGTTAATTTCTTTTTTCTAAATTTAACTTAATTCGAAATCGATTTAGATATTCGTTGTCATGGCTGAATATCCAAATAGAAAGTCTTTAATAATGAATTACCACTAAAGGCCCTATTCTTGTCAAAAATGCCCTATTTTTGTACAAATTTTGGCCCTTTCACAACTAAGCCAATATCATCCTTGGTTAGTAGAAAATTGTAGTTTTTTATTATTACTATTTTTCTTCTTATTTCCTGCTCTCTGCCTTGGCCACGTTACTGCATCGACCGACCACAAGGTCTTCCTCGGGGCAGCGACGCAGGCACTCGCTACCGCGTCACTTGTTATCCTCTTCGTTTTATTCTTTCATTTTCTAACCGCGTCACTGCCTCGACTGACCACTAGATCTTACTAGGGGCTGCCACGCAGACCTTCACCTAACCTATCTTCTCTGCCACGGCGTACCGACTGCGACGCCTTCTGCTACGGCTAATCTATTTAATCATACGAATTTACTGAGCATTCCTTTTTAGCAATACCAACTGATTACCGTTTACCGAGGCGTTCACTAACCGATTCCCGAGGTAGCTACTGATTACCGAAGCGATTACCAACTGATTACCGGTAACCAAAGCGATTATCAATCGATTCCTGAGTGCTTACCAACCGATTACTGAGACAGCTACTGATTACCGAAGTACTTACCAACCGATTGCCAAGGTAATAACGAAGTACCGAAGCAATTACCAAGCGATCACCGGTTACCGAAATAACTACCGACTATCTTAGTGCTTACCAACCAATTACTAAGGCAATTACTGAAGTACTTACAAACCGATTACCAACGCAATTACTGAGTACTAAAGCGATTACCAAGCGATTACCGTTTATTAAAGCGATTTCCGAAATAACTACCGGTTATCGCAGTGCTTACCAACCAATTACTGAGACAATTACTGATTACTGAAGTGATTACCAAGCGAGTATCGGTTACCAAAGCGATTACCATCCGATTCCAGAAATAACTACCGTTTATCAAAGTGATTACCAACCGCTTACCGAACCGATTACTAATTACTGAAGCAATTACAACTCGATTACCGCACCACTTACCGATTACCAAGCGATTACCAAAACCGACCACACAACATATTTCCAGACTGGTTACCAATCCCGAAAGACTACGATAGTAACACACCAATACTCACGCCAACCACTATCTGAAGCTGCTTAATTAGGATACTAAGTTAGTAATAAATTGTTCAATAAAAGGAGCATTTTATTTATTGAAAAACCTGCGTTTTATTCAAAATAGTTTGTGAAAGTTAGTGGATCTTTCACAGGATCCTGGGCCGGCTGAGTTCTACCTCAGTCTTTGAGAAAACCTTGTCACAACTGTATAATCTATAAAATAAGCATTTAAATATAAATGCTTTAAACTGTCTTAAGCATTTTTTTGGACAGCAACGTCAGTCTAAGCTAACTTAAATTTAAAATATGCTTCAAGGCTGTACTCATTTTTACGCACCCAACAGCGAAAATTTTGCCAAAACTGCTTAAGAGTATTAATAAAAAAACGAGTTTAAAATAAAATTGAAATCAAGAAGCATTTCAATCACTACACACAAACATGCATGCATTAAAAAAATATTAGAGCAAGAAGTCAGTTGAAAAAAGCGCAAATAATATGAAACTGTTTCAAAAAAAATTAATTCAACTCAACAAAAAAAAAAAAAACCAAAAACAAAAAAGTTATACAAAATGTTAAAAAAAACATACATAACATTATTTCAAGCCAACAGTAGTGCTGCCACCAGTAACAAAAAAAAAAAATTTTTGTTGAAAGAAAAAAAAAAAATTAAAAAGAAAGAAAATCCCGGAAAACACAGCACGATTGAGGAAATTATTATTTTGATTTAAATGCATAGCCAGAGTTGCTGCTGATTGTTGTTGCTGTTTTTACTGCTACTGCTCACTTCTGTTGCTATTGTTATTGCTATTATAGCTGTTCTACGAGTGAAGTGAATGCGTTTAGTATTCCCTAATGGCGCTTGCTGCGCTTCCATTTCTGGCATGCCCAATAAAAAAAATAAAAAAAAAATATACAAAAAAATACCAACACAGCGCTCAAGAACTGTGAAGAATGTTTGCTTGAAATTGTGTTAAATTGAATTAAAAAATCAACTTTATGCATCAACAAATATTTTAATAATTCCATTTTCATTTATATAAAACGATGCGAAATTGTTGTTTGATCTGCATTTAGCTTTCTTCTTTTTTTTTTTTTTTTGCCTTGTATCTGTCGACATAATGTCGAAACAAGGCATTTTTTTTTTTACATGTCTACCATTTTCAGGAATTTTATGTAAAAAAAACTAAGCACTGCTCGCAACATTTGAACAGCAAAAACTTGCACAAAAGGTATTGAAATATAATGGAAATTGTTATTAAAAAATGTTACTCATACGCCATGTAGCACAAAAACAAAATTAATCTTTTTTTAAAATGTTTTCCCTTAACCCTCATCGGTCCCCGAGGAAATGCATCGAATCGGTCCCATTGTATCAATTTGATACACATTAAAAAAAAAAAGTTAAGAAAATCGTTTTAAAAATTAAAAAAACTGATTGTTTTATATTTTTGTTGTTCTATTTTATTGTTTTCATAAATTTAAATTTAGAAAATACATTTATAAGTAATGAAAATTTGAAAGAGAAAATGTCAAAAATGCTTATTTTTGTGCCTATATGCCTTTATTAGTGCATTTTTCGCAAATATCATAATGATGAACATTACAAAGATAATTCTTACAATTATCACAACGATTTGAATACAAATTTTTATTGTTTTTATATGTACATATGTAGCAACGGCCACGTTTCGTAGTTTTTGGCAAATGGGTAATCATCGGTAGTGCTTCAATATGGAGCCTTCGAGGCTGAGATTTCCACTTTTCTATGTGTTTTTGCACAAGAGCCATTCCAAGCTCCTCAATAAATATTCGACCATGTATATTTTTATTGGTTTTGTTCTTTTTCCACGCCGGAAATAGCGAAATATACGTTTTATATACATTCAATGCACTCTCGTCCAACATGTTGCAAAATACTGCCATTGGCCACCGATTTATCTTCCTTTTGCAGGTGTAGGTAGCCACCATCTGGTCCATAGTGTCCACGCCACTCTTGGTTTTGTTATAATCCTGAATTAGAATCGGTTTCTTCTCAGCATTTTCACTTATAACGACGGCATTGTGCCATGTACTGAGCAGTGTAACATATCTATAACGCCGAGGCACATACGACAGTAAAATGGCTTTTAGTTTGTGGTCATATACAATAAGGCTCGAATACACAGGTTTTTTCCTCATATCCAATAATACTGGAGGAATTTCGGTCCTATTTTTCCGTATAGTGCCCAGAATAGCTATTCGGCGTTTATGTAACTCTTCAGCCAGTTCATAAGATGTGAAGAAGTTGTCGCATGTGATATTCCCTCTCCGACAGCCCATTTACCAAATCCAAAACAGCACGGCGTCCAATATTGCGGTCTGGAGCGGCGTTGCGATCAACATAGCGACCAACACCAGCGGCGTAGCGACCAACATAGATTTGAGTGTTGTAAACATACCAGGTAGTTGAATCGGCCAAAATCCAAATCTTTATGTCGTATTTAGGTTTCGACGGTATGTATTGTTGAAGCGGACAGCGTCCACGAAATGGAACTAGCTGTTCATCTACTGTAACATTTTTGCCTGGAATGTGTACAACTTGCAAATTATGGTTCCATTTTTCATATATGGTGCATATCGGTGCCAATTTATCACGGACAGAAGCAGTATTGGCATTACGTTCTTCTTTATCGTGTAATCTGATACATCCATGAATTTTTTTGAACATTTTCAGTGACATTGTGTCTCCGAGTTAGCAATCCGAAGTACGCATGTAGAGTATCCATATCTATTTGTTCCCATTCCCATATAAATTCGTCATACTCAAAATAGTATTTTGTATCGGTCGCAGAAACAAATCAAATGCATCAAATGCTGCAATTAGTTTTGGTCCTACAGCAACAGCAAAAAGCAAACATAAACAGCATAACATAAACAGCAAACTGAATATGAAGCTCAAAACAAGAAGGGTAGGTTTTTTACCTGAAACAATATTATCAGCGCGCCTATATGAATTTCTACGATTATTTTTACTAACTAAATTATTTAAACTAAAATGGAAAAGGGCCACCAAATAGATGCAGTCTATACAGATTTTAGTAAAGCCTTTGATCGTGTTGATTACGAAATCCTAGCTAAGAAACTAGAAAAATTTGGTATATCAGGTACTGTGCTGAAATGGCTCATCTCTGTGAAAGATCCCAATATGTGAATTTCAGGGTACTTTGTCTAAAAAGATTGTTATCTCGTAGGGTGTACCTCAAGGTAGCCATCTTGGCCCACTTCTCTTCAACATATTTATTGCAGACATATCTGAAGTTTTGCATGATGTCCCCCATCTCTTATATGCAGATGACTTAAAATTATACTATAACATTAGATCAGAAGTGGATTCAATATTCTTACAGAATAAGCTTTTTTTCTCTGGAACAGTGGTGTAGTCAAAATAAACTTTATTTAAATATAAATAAGTGCTACGTTATAAGTTTTGCCCGTAAAAACGTAATCACATATAGCAGATACATGCTAAATAAGGTAGAACTTAAAAGGGTCAACCACATAGCAGATCTTGGAATAATTCTTGATAGTAAGATGCGCTTTAACCTTCACTACGATCATATCATATCCAGGGCAAACAAAATGCTCGGATTCATAAAAAGACTTGCAAAGGAATTCAAAAACCTTTGGGTAACTAAAACCTTATACTGCACATTAGTACGACCAATCTTAGAATACTGTTGCATAATTTGGAACTCAGCTTTTGTAGTGCATAGTGAAAGGCTAGAATCTATTCAAAGACACTTCTTGCTTTTTGCATTGAGAGACCTATACGATCCTCGTGACTATACAAATTTACCACCATACGAGAGTAGACTTAAAATCCTCAATTTAATGTCGCTGTCATCAAGGAGAATATTACTTTGCTCATGCGTTACATTCGATGTTATTACTGGTAACATCGGTAGCGAATACATCTCGAGCAAGGTACTATTTAATGAACCAATAAGGCGAACAAGGTATACAAAATTGTTAAAAGAATCGCATCACAACACTATTTACGCATTGAACGAGCCCTTGAATAGATGTTGTAAAATATTTAATAATATCAGCGAGCATTATACACCGCCAATATTGAAATTCAGATTCAAGCGCTCCCTTTCCAAATCACTTTCCTTTACATAACTACCCCCTTATTAAACACCAATTCACGTCCTATGCCCAATGGTACATATAAGTGAGTCTTCTCCAATTCCTTTTCACCATTGTGATCCCCCGTCTATTTCCTTGATCTAGCATTTGTAGAAAAATTGTAAATCAAAAATTTTAATGTTAAATAAGTAAAACACCGCATTGTAATATTAACTTTATTCTCCCATATCCAAATGCCTCTTCTTACATTGCCGTCTACCACCCATACCTAAACAAAATTTAGTTGTTCTCCCATTTAGCTTTCCATCTTAATAATATTTTAGCATAGTATTGAAAATTAGTACATATTTTTACTATGTGTATAAAATCTGTTAGTATGTAAGCTTAGTATATAAGTTCCCCCTTCGATCTTCTTATTGTCTTTTCTTTTTGACGTGTTTTTGAAAATGTGTCGATTCATGTGGGCGGACTACGCCCACTGAGAATTGCATATCTTCTACACCTAAAACAAGGAAAGAGGAGAGAAAAACAAAAAATAAAAAAAAAAATAAATACAACAACAACCTGTTAGAAAAATAAGTTAGAATAAATATTGCCTTGTTTGGAAAAATAAAATAAATAAATTTTCAAATGGCTCCGTTAAATATTGAATTTTTTTTATTTTTTGACAAGTATTTTGCTGTTGCATTTCTGGCAGTTTCTTCTGTCACATTTTGTTCCAGTGGCTCAACATCGTACTCATCAGAATGCTCACTCATTTCTGGAACGCATTCTTCCTTCATTGTGAAATCATCGTCACTATCTACTGGAGATTCTTCTGCTTCACTTCCAGATTCGGAATCCATATCATATTCGTCTCTTTGACGGTTTTCACGTAGATTTTCTTCCATTATTTTGAAATCAATTGAATGTATGTATAACGCAATGATAGTATGCGGCAGATAATAATCACTTCAAAATTCACTAAAATCACTTCAAACAAATTCAATTCAATCTTCACTCGTGTGTGTTCAAGAACATACTGAAAACAAAAAAATGAAATAAAACGAGCCTAACCCAAAAAAACAACTGCAATAACCATCGGCAGATGTATTGTATCAAGTTGATACGAGCGACCGATTCGTAACTATTTCGTCTCAGATAAAACCAGAAATGCCCGAACATTAAAAACTCATTAGCCCGATTCTACAGGCAAAATCATGCTATTTTCCCAAAAACCGGTTCTTTCCATCGGGCAGTTTTTTTTTTTTTATTCAACTTGAAAGACAAAAATTGTATCAAATTGATACGAGGGACCAATGAGGGTTAAAGTAGCATAAGAAAAAAAAAATATTTTTTTTTAATGTTTTCACTTAAAGAGATTCACGACATTAATATTATATATTTGGCTGATAGAATTTTCAGCACTTATTTCTATTCTTTAAGCCGAAGAAGAAATTTTCTTCTTAACTTCTGCTTCTTAACAATATTATAAAAAAATTTTATTATTGCCATCATTAGTACTCAAAGCCAACAATTGTTTTCCACCCACTGCTGCAGATAGATACAAGTAACAAACTGTTTACTACTCTTGAACACGCAGCTAGAACTTGGCAACAGCAACTAGTTGCAAATCAATGAAATTGATTGGGTGTTTAATATGGTTATGATATGCATAGAAAGTAGTTAACTAAATAAATTAAGTAGCAGTCGTGCACAAAACTTTTTTATAAATAAAAAAGGTTCTCAATTATGACTTAAATATAATATAAGTTTAATAAATAATGAAAAATATAAAAATACAAAATAAAGTTTTAGGAGCTAGCTTTATGAGTTTAAAAAAGAAAAAAAATTTAAATCTAAGCATGCAAGTATTTTTAAATATCACAACAAATTGTATAGTTTTAAGACTTGCCATATCCAAATACGTTTCTAGAAACATACTAGTAAAATGGAATTTTTAATTTAAGTTGAGACCTTGGTTCTAGCTTAATCTGGACAGCTGGGGAGTAGGAAGGCAATTTGCGCAGTTATTGAGTTTTGTAGTGAAACTTCTAAAGCGGCGATGTGATGATTTTTAGTAAGGGTTAACTTTCAAAAAACTCGTATACATGTTTATAAATATGTATACAAAAAACGTTTCACTTATTTGTTACTTTTTCGAAAATTTTTAATCTCTTACGAATTCATATAATTTTGATATTTTGAAAACGGATTAAAAAAAAATTAAAGTTAAGATTACAAACCTTCCGAACCAAATTTGGACATTATAAGAATTCGCTATGGTGAAACAAATTACATAATTTTGAAAATGAAATTGACAACGGATACGGATTTAGTGACCTGTGTTCACCTCAGCAGCGAATTCGTAACCCTACCCTTCAGCTGAAATTCTAACATTCTGATACAGATTCGAAATCAGCGAGCTCTTTGTGCTTGGTCAATTGAGACAGAGAACGTGGAGTCACAGAATGGTCAATCTTATGCTTTCTAACGCCGGACACGGGCACAGAATGTGTGCTGCCATTTCCGGCTCCTCTAGGCATAACCTACACGCATCGTCCTCGGTCAGATTCATCTTCCTGAGATGATACATGTAGGGACCATGTCCTGTGACCAGTGCAATAAGCCAGCTTAAAGTCCTTTGATTGCAATTAACAGCTTGTTCCTACGTTGTATGGTGTTCCGAGTCCGTCCATTGCTTAATAAGGCCTGCCACCATGTTGTCGCCTATGGCGATACGTAGCTCTGGTCCACAGAACTCTCTGCTGATCCTTCTCTCACTAGAGAATCAACATTTTCATTCTGTTCTATGCCAGAATGTCCTCTCACCCACATAATTGTGAGGTCATTTGTCTGAGCGCACCTATTGAGTTTTTTTAAGACACTCTGTGGCCAACCTGGAAGTGACGCATGTACGCTGCATGCACCTAATCACCGACTGATTGTCAACGGCAATTACAATTTTCTTGCCATTGACCCGGTCATCTATCAGGTGGTCTAGTGCATGCACCACAACAGGTATTTTCGCCTGGTAAACATACGCAAACCTCCCTAACTTGAGTACACAGAATAGGCTCAGCTCTTTTGAGTCAACGCCTGCCCCGGCTCTGCCATTCATTAGAGAGCCGTCTGTGAATATACTGATATTGTTACCAGCGATTTCTTCATAGACGACTGCATCTGTTATAAGAGTTTTATAACATTTTTCTGTTATCCTTACTCTCTGCCTTGCGTCCATGGGCATACAGTCTGCCTGACATCTCTATGTACAATATCAAGGATTCGCATATGACCATGTAGGGCCGTTGATCCATGCCACGTAGCATTTCGCAACATCCTTAGGGCTTCTAGCGCCGCCGTTTCTTTATTTCTAAATCAAAAGGCAGCATACATAACAGAACCTCCATTGCGCTTGTTGGAGTGGTGCGTATTGCACCTGTTATTCCAACACATGCCAGTCTCTTCCTAATTATTTTCTGGCTGTCTTTTGTCCAACAAATTACCGAAACATACGTGATGACAGGTCTAACCATCATTTTTTTTTTTTTTAACTTAACCAACGCTCAGGGGATGCCCCCTTTAGATGCGAAAGCATTGTGTTAATTCGGAAGACGGGTGATAGTTAGATGGAGGGTGGAAAGATGGAGTAGTGACGGTGAAGATTTGCTTCAAACTTACACAGATCAAAACTGCCGCGGAACACGCTCACAGGGAGATTATTCCACAATCGTACTGTGCGACTAAAAAACGAATTATCTCGGTAATGCGAGGTTCTATTGGGCACCGATGCTATGGTAAAAGGATGGGCTTGAAAAGCTGCCCGAGTAGACCTAGGAAATACACGAACTGGTGGCGTCAGGCCATGTACCTCCCTTGAACACTTCCCATGGTAGAACCTATACAAAAGGCTTAGGCAACCAACATTGCGCAGATGCCCAAGAGAACTGAGAGGAGATAAAATCTTTTCATATCCTGTCATATATATCGCACGGCGTTGAATTCGGTCCAGAAGCTCCAAATAAGATCTCGAAGCTCCTGCCCAAATGTGCGAATTGTACTCCATTTTAGGCCTTATATATGAGGTATAGATCACTCGAAGATCAGATGGGGTGAAGTATCGCTTGCACCGTTTTAAGAAACCTAGGCACTTGGCCGCTTCTTTCGACACATGATCATTCAAACTATGATCATTCCAACGAAGGTCTGATTGTATCGATATGCCCAGAACTTCAAGAGCATCTGACTCCAAAAGATCTACACCATTCATATTCAAGGGAGCTAAGGGGCAGTTCATCCGCTTGTGGGTTAACAGGCAACACTGGGTCTTGTTTGCATTAAACTCTACTCTATTAGCAATACCCCACTCGGTTCCTTCTTTTAAGTCATTAAGAAGTGTGTCATTCATATTTTGCCTCTTACTCTCAATCTCCAGAGAACTCGGGCGTTTTTTGAAAAAATATGAATGACAAATGCTGCTGACGTTCGCAAACGAATGAATTGGGTTATCAGTCAACGACAAAAGGTCGTTGATAAAAACCAAAAACAAAGCTGGCGATAGAACTGAACTCTGCGGTACTCCTGCGTTGGTGGCGAGCTCACTGGACGATATGCCGTCGATTTCGACACGGACAGTTCTGTCCTTAAGAAAGCACGTAATCCACCGAGCAAAGATACCACCAACACCATACGCAATTAGCTTAGAGACGAGTGCTTTATGCCACACTCGGTCAAACGCCTTTGAAATATCCAGAGCAACAACCCTGCTCTCACCGAACAGGTGAACGCATTGGTTCCATTTTTCTGTAAGGAACGCCATAAGGTCACCAGTAGACTGGGCCCTACGAAAACCATATTGACGGTCACTTAGCAATTCGTTGTGCTCCAGATAGTTCATTAGGTGGAAGTTTATTACGCTCTCCATAGCATTGGAAAGCGTAGAGCATATCGCAATGGGTCGGTAGTTTTGCAGGATTCGTGGAATCGCCCTTTTTAGGTATCAGCTGGACATTTGCGACCTTCCAACAAGATGGAAATACTCCTGTCCTGTATGAGATGTTGAAAAGGTTGCGCAAAGGCCGAGCCAGTGTAGAAGCACACGTTTTAAGCACAATTGGTGGAATGCCATCAGGACCAGAGGCTTTGTTTATGTTGAGATTGGCAAGGACTCTTTTGACTGCTCTCGTTCGAAAATATATCTCCTTCATTGAAGAAGAACTAGTCCCGGCAAAGGGCAGTGTAGACCCATTCATAGACAAACTCATCTACACTGAAACAGAACCCTCTTGGCTCTTTGAATGCTATCTTCTACATGCTCGTTCCAGTTCAGTTTGCTATCAAGGGTTTCCCCTAAATATTTAACTTTGATTGACGATTTCAGCTTTTCACATGTTGATTTCATCTACAAAAGGTCTGAGTGGTTCTCTCCTCTGGCCTACCCTCTTTCTAGTAAAGAGCATATTGTCTGATTTGCCAGAGTTTACTGTAAGGCCTTGTTCTCGACACCACTCCTCCACCATTCGGGGTGCTCCCATGATGTCTGAAATGGTGTCAATGAAGCTACCACAGACCACCACCACAGAACACAATGTCATCTGCATACCCTATCGTGTATTTGCCCGAATCATCCAGTATTAACAGTAGTGAGTCCACAGTTATGTTCCACAGGGTTGGTGATAACACCCCGTCCTGGGGACATCCTCTACTTACTCTACCTCTAGTCTTGACTCTACCATTCTGCATGTTGACCGCCCTGTGCTTGAGCATAATGTCTAACCAATTTACTATCATTGGGCTTACATTGCGCTCTGTCAGGGCTTGGCGCAGCCTTCCAAAGCATATTTTGTCGAAGGCACCCTCGATGTCCATAACATAAATGTGGCCATCGCAATATCTCCTGGAAACAGTACCTTTTCAGCAACTCTTACTAATTCGTGAATAGCACTCTCCGTAGACCTAGCTGCTCTATACACATGTGTGCATCTACTTATAGGATTGTGCATTAGCGAAGTGCTCTGAACACAGTCAACTATCACTCTTTCCATCGTTTTCAAGAGAAAAGACGTAAGGCTGACCGATCTGAACGACTTCGCCTCTGCATAATCCTTTTATCCGGGCTTCGGAAGAAGACAGACTTTCGGAACGTACCCTGTCGCTAAGCAAGTAAAGAATATACCTCACAGCCTAGGTGCAATGAGATCTTTCCCCCACTGCAACATAGCCGGAAATATATCGTCCATCCCTTATGTTTTGTAAGGAGCAAATGAGCGTATAGCACTCCTCACACCCCCTACATAGTGATTATTCTTTCGGCTTAAAGTCTGTCAACCCTGTGCATCCCTTTCTTCAAGGGTGTCCACGGGTCATCAGACCTAAAACTTCCAGGAAAATGCACCTCCATCAGATCTTGCATCGACTGCTCTAAGTTCTCTGGCATGGTTTCATCCGTTTTTCAAATCAGTCCCTCTTTGGAGAATGGATCTTTTGAAACCATTTTCTGAAGCCTACATGCTTCCGAAATAGTTTCCATCCCAGAGCAGAAGTCTCTCCACGACTTCCTTTTACGGTGTCGTATGAGGTTCTTCAGTTCCCTTTTCCGTGCCTTGTAGTCTGCCCATGTTTCTGGGGTACCCCCTCTTATGTGCAGATTGAAGGCCTTCCTAACCTTCTTCTTCAGGGATTCGAGTTCCGTGCACCTTTGTCATCACTAACTAAATTTAAATACGAGTACGGACATATATCACATTTTTAGTTATCACAAATCATTAATTAATCAGTATTAGCACTTAAAGCACAAATCAATGCACCCAAGGGAAAAAATCGTAAAACCAAATAAAATGCACTTTGTCACAGTGACTTCAATCAATGCAATCAATTTTAATTTATCAAAACTCAATTTGAGAAATGCCTAAAAGTATGCAAATGTTCTGAAAAAAAGCTGCGTTCAGATTCAAATTTTTAGACCGTACTCTACTTTCAGAGTTTTGAACGAAACACTCAATTCAATCATAAAAGAGAACTACTGATTGTTGATTTAACATAAATATGAGCTAATCAACTAAATATGTCTACATGGCCCAGTGGTTAGAACAGCAGACTCTGGATACAAACGTACTGTATTCAATCCTCAGTGGAAGCAAAAATATAAAAAAATTTAAATAGCAGTTTTTTGGTTTTATACAATTAGTGCGGCGAATTGCTGTGTTATTGTTTTCCTAAGAACCATTTCGTTACATTGGTTTTAACCCCCATCTAGTTCGCCGTATTGTTGTATACGCGGCTATAAAAGTTGCACTTCCAAAATCTTCAGGGCAAAAGACTTTAGCTATGGTGGAGTCGAACATATTCCGCAGTTTTTGCCACGTACTGCTAAAAAGATCTGTAAATTTCTCGGCTGCACTTCGGAAATACAAACTTTGTGTCGAAAATGCAATTTAAACTTATGTTTTTCTCAATGAAAGAATTGCTTTTATGATTTATCTCACAAACTATGAAAAAAAGTTTTTACTTTCGGTTTTCCGTGAACATATTATTTAGTTGGTGTAAATATTAACATTTTATTTTGTTTTGAAGCGAAGCTTTTTACGCCTCGTTCCCTGATAAGCCTGAGTGAAATCTGGAAAACTTTCGACAGATGTTTTTTCTTGGAAATTTGATGGTTTCTTCATTGCTTGCGTTCATTACAACAAGAAAATTCAATACTTTAATATTAAATATTAAATATATTCTTTTGCCACCCGCGGGGATTTGAACTCAACACCCAAATGATTATGAGTTCTATACGCTATCCACCAGGTGTATAGTTGTTGATTCAATGTTAAGTAAAACAGAAGCTATGCTGCAGTATATCGTCACAATCTATCAATAGATAACAGGACTAACAACAATTTACTTCAGCTTGCCACAAGATGTCACCAGCATCGGTGTGTTTTGTTTTTTCTTATGTGAATGTGCGAAGGAGATCACCGATGCTGGTAACATCTTGTAGCAAGTAGAAGCAAATTGGTGCTAGTTTTGTAAGATAGCCAATACACAATTCTCCATAAGCTAATAGATTTTGTTGCTATGCAGCAATATAGCTTCTGTTTTACTTTAATATTGAATCAACAGCTCAGGGTTACAAAGCCTTTTTGGAATGGTGGATAGTGTTCTGAACTCTTAATCAGTGCGTACGGGTTCGATCCCCACGGCAGGTGAAGAAATGTTTTTAATAATTTGATACCAAATTTTTTTGTTGTGATGGACGCAAACAAAAAAGAAACATCAATTCTAAAATAAGGAAACAGTCTTGCAATAACGAAATGTAAAAAAATTTACTGGTGTGAATATAAACGTGTGTTTCTTTATTTAATTTATGCTATTTTTTGAATTTTTGAATTTAAAAGTAAATTTATTGAAAAGAAAAAACTATTAAGCTATCAAATCTATGTAACTACGAAAATGCTTCGCTTCTCTCGTGTGTCTAACAACGCACCTGCGTTTTTTTTTATGTTGTATTGATTTTAGATAAAAAATGCTGCTTTTTTAGTAATTAAACATAGCATTTTATTTTCTTTCCTAAGACCTAGGGCAACTAACACATTTTTTGCAAATTTAGAAAACGGTAAAATAATAATAAAAATAAAAACTTTTAGGGGGGGTTTTGGGTTAAATTTTTTTTCTAAAATGATTTTAAACGGTGCATTTGGGTAATTTTAAAAATATCAAAAAAAAAAAATTTTTTACAAATAATTTCGACGATACGATTTGCTTCCAATTAACAAATTATTGATAAATATGCTTTCCCGAACGTCGAAAAAAATTTCTTTTATGATCTTACGATGAGTTTAATAGACGTCATTTTTGTTGAATGATCACAAAAATAATTAAAAAAAAAATTTTTGTTCAAAACACCCCCCCCCCCCTTCCCCCCTTAAAGTTTCCATTTTTATTATTATTTTAGTGTTTTCTAATTTTGAAAAAAATTTGTTAGTCTTGCGACCAGTATTTCGCTAGCTTCGGCCCTGACCTAGGGTTTAATTTTTTTTTTTTTAATTCCTCTACTTTTGACCCTAAACTAATGAAAAATTTATATTTTTGCTAAAAACATTTTCGGGAACTAGAAGGTTAAGACAGAAATTTGAAAATTTAACTGAATTCCATTTTTTTCATAAGTTTTTGTGACGCTTTTTATTTGTTATTAATTAAGAATTATTAAATTAACTTTTTTTTTATTGAAATGATAACGATTTTGGCAGTAAAATGACAATTTTCAGAAATTATTGGGACGATTTCAGATTTTTTTTTTTTTTTTTCTGACAACTCTGTCTCTTACACTAAAATCTTTATTACTCCAAAAGAGAAAGAGTGTACACAGAGAAGAAGCTTCACTTCTCTACGCTATGCGCGGCATTTTTTTATTATTATTATTTTTGCAAAATAATAAAATTTATTGTAATTCAAATGTAAATTGTAATTAATATCAAGTTATGCATAAAGTTACATTCGTGGAGACACTTAATTCAAATGCTATTGACAGATACGTTCATAGATTTAAGTCACTTTGAAAGCATATAATTTTACGTTTTGGTTGCCAAAGCTGGTTTTTTTTTTACTTCTATACTTTTGGCATTTTTCGTTTGAGCGGCATCGTAGCAACGATTTTTTTTTTATCTGCACATAATAGTGCACGTTTACTACAAACATATTTCTTCGATGCATTTGGCTTGAATACCTAACATTACCGTGCATCGTTCTGTTGAACTCACTCCAACTCAAAACATACTCGCTCTCGCACAAACAGACATGCATATATTTTTGTCTAAGCAATTTTAGCTTGATCCAGATATTTGTCTTAGTCAGCGCTTCTATTTAATACGCTTAAGCTACATTTTCTGCTTCGATTTTGCTACCTTATCTACTTATTTTTTTTTTTTTTTTATTTCTTTAACTTTTGTTTTTTCTTCTTTCTTCTTGTATATGTGCAACTTATATCGAGGAGATGCGCAAATTTATCGCATTCGCTGACATTTTGAGTGACTATCTGATTGATGAAGTTTGCCCGGAGTTGGCTGAGTAATTGAATGGCATCGATCATGTCGATGCTCCTTAAGGATACAGTGCCAACAAGAGCAACATAAGCAGGAGCAGCAGCAGCAACAACAGGACACTCCAGTCAATGTGGCCATCCTTTTCGTAGATACTAGCAGTATGTGCACCGAATGACAGGCAGTTCGTTCTGGTGTATAAAATATTTATGCACACATATATCCACGCATCTCCTGTTGGCATTGAATGATTTTGCTGTTTTGCTGATTATTCACTTGAGACTCATTCTTCCGTCAACATCACCACCCATGAAACATCTACCGTCATCGAGACATCGCTCTCAATTGGAGTGCTTTATTTATTTCTTATTTATTTATGATTAACAAATATACTGTGAGTCCTTGTCAGGATAATGTTGCATTGCAGTTGAACTGATGCTGATTGTGTCATGACTTCTTCTCTGCTTTTTTTTTTTTTTGTTTGCTTATTTTTGTGCTAGTGTTTTTACGTTTTTTGTTACTACTTCTTCTTTATCTACTGCTGCTTCTCCTTCATCTTCTGCTACTTCTTAGCTGCTTGAGTTTATTTATTAACATTGTGTAACCATTTTGTTTGGCAATGAATCCTTGCTGCTGCGCTGCGCTGCTCAACATCAATCCTCGTTGACTTGAATGTTGATGTGTTGTCTGCAGTTTACAAGTTATGAATTTATGATAAGCTTTGAAAAACTGTAGAAAGCTTTATTTCGTGAAAAATTGTTGCCAGTTTATGACTGCTATTTGGCTGGTTCATCATTCAGGCAAAAATATTTTTGCTTTTGAAAGACTTAAAATGAAATGGTTTTTTGCGTATTTTTTTTTTTTCTATCATTTTAGTTTTAAGAATATTAAATGGAAAAAAAAATCATCGTACTTTTTATTTACAGACATTTAGATAAGTAAGGCAAGTTATACATTTACTCAAGCGAATAAATGCACATTTAAGATGAACAATGGAACAAGAAGTAGTTTAATGCAGTTAAACTTAAAATGTAGTGAATTATAAGGATTTTATTTCTATTAAAATTAATTTATAAGCCATTTAAATAAACTCAACAGCAGTTATGGGCTCACTGAGAGGACAATGATTTTTCAAAAGAGAAAAGAGAGAAAAACCAACTGTTTCGATTTTTTTATAAGCAGCTTTGAGCTTTTGTTGATGTTACGGACGTGACAAATCTCAAAACTGCACTAATTTTCAAACAGCGATTCCAGGCATAGTTTAAATAATGAAGTACTTTTTTATTACACTAGTATAAAAGCCCGTCCTGCGACGGGTTTGAAGTATAAACGCTAAACAAATTATTTTTTGCCATTATTACAGTGCTTTTACAACAGACTGTTCTGAAAAATGTTCAGCCTGAAAGTATGCACATACATAAAAGGCAAGCATGTCATTGATAATTATCAAAAAAAATTTCAAATTATCAATTTGAGCGATATTGGGTGTAGAGCAATGTATTTGGCTTTCATATATTAGGATATATTTAAAAGAGTAACTAAGAGTTATTGCCACTGTAACGTACGTGACTTTATTAAAAATGAAATCATTATTAAATCACAGCTCACAGATTATTTAAAAATAAATAATACAAAATAAAATTTCATTCCAAATTTTAGAGCACCTCAGAGTAACGGGCGTGACATGAATAAAAAATATGATGTTTATCGGCTGACAAATAGGCACATAGAAAAAAACATTAAATTTAGCTACACATTTTTATTATAATAGCTGAGATATACTGCCATTGTTATGGACGTGGCATAAATTGAAATTCATTGATTTTGAAGAAAGTAAAATTAGTGTTTATAAAAATAAAGAAAAAAAATTTTATTTTCAGTAAATCGACAGAAGCAACTTGAGCAGAGAAGTTGACGATGTAAAGATGTAATGTTGCTCACAATTGAAAACTGAGTTTTGTTTAGAAGTGGTCTTTGATTTAATTAAAAGGTAAAAGAAAAGAATGGTGTGGGATCAAATCTGTGAAGTAAAATCTGCTAATTTTGCACTGTGTGTTGTCCGTGTAATGTATGTGATACATGCGATGTCGTTTTACTTAATTTATTTTATTCAATATGTCTATGTTTATGTTTATGTTTATGTTTATGTTTATGTTTATGTTTATGTTTATGTTTATGTTTATGTTTATGTTTATGTTTATGTTTATGTCTATGTTTATGTTTATGTTTATGTTTATGTTTATGTTTATGTTTATGTTTATGTTTATGTTTATGTCTATGTCTATGTTTATGTTTATGTTTATGTTTATGTCTATGTCTATGTTTATGTTTATGTTTATGTTTATGTTTATGTTTATGTTTATGTTTATGTTTATGTTTATGTTTATGTTTATGTTTATGTTTATGTTTATGTTTATGTTTATGTTTATGTTTATGTTTATGTTTATGTTTATGTTCATGTTTATGTTTATGTTTATGTTTATGTTTATGTTTATGTTTATGTTTATGTTTATGTTTATGTTTATGTTTATGTTTATGTTTATGTTTATGTTTATGTTTATGTTTATGTTTATGTTTATGTTTATGTTTATGTTTATGTTTATGTTTATGTTTATGTTTATGTTTATGTTTATGTTTATGTTTATGTTTATGTTTATGTTTATGTTTATGTTTATGTTTATGTTTATGTTTATGTTTATGTTTATGTTTATGTTTATGTTTATGTTTATGTTTATGTTTATGTTTATGTTTATGTTTATGTTTATGTTTATGTTTATGTTTATGTTTATGTTTATGTTTATGTTTATGTTTATGTTTATGTTTATGTTTATGTTTATGTTTATGTTTATGTTTATGTTTATGTTTATGTTTATGTTTATGTTTATGTTTATGTTTATGTTTATGTTTATGTTTATGTTTATGTTTATGTTTATGTTTATGTTTATGTTTATGTTTATGTTTATGTTTATGTTTATGTTTATGTTTATGTTTATGTTTATGTTTATGTTTATGTTTATGTTTATGTTTATGTTTATGTTTATGTTTATGTTTATGTTTATGTTTATGTTTATGTTTATGTTTATGTTTATGTTTATGTTTATGTTTATGTTTATGTTTATGTTTATGTTTATGTTTATGTTTATGTTTATGTTTATGTTTATGTTTATGTTTAAGTTTATGTTTGTTTAACAAAAATTGTTGACATATAAGAATCAATATTTTGCATGCCGTTTTAACATTGGAAATAACATCAGAAATACAAAAGAACAAATTAAAAACTATTACATTATAATGAATTCAAAATAACTCGAATTACACAATGATAAATTCTAAATTATTATTAGATATTATTTAAAGAAAAATAATAGTGTAGTTAATATAAAAAGAAAAGAGGAAGAGGAAGTCAGGAAAAGTATTCAAAGATTAAATGCTTAAAGTTTTGCTTGTTGGAAACAGTTTTAATACTATTAGGTAGTGAATTCCACGACCATATAACGCTGACGAAAAACAATCTACTAGAGTTAAAATTATATTTAGTGATCACGAGATTCATGCTCTGCATAATTTTACCTTTTCAAAAAGATACGGAGGGCTTCGATTGTAAATAATCCGGTGTAAAAAGATGCAATGTCTCGCTTCAAGGTATTTAAGTAGGCTACAGCCAAGCAACTTTTTGCTATAGGTGGAGATATGATCGAACTTTCTTAGGCCATATACATAGCGGCCTGCATTACTAAAGGCGACCAGAAGCTTGTGCGACGACCGTGAATCGAGATTGCAATGCACGACTTCAAAGTAAGTTTTTATCGGCATCAACAGCTGCAATACCAGTTTTTTCCTAGTTTCAACAGGAACAAAGCTTGATGTCATTCGAAGATTACGAAGCAACAAAAAGATAGAGATGAGTTTATACGAAAACCAAGATTGGTGACCGTACTAACCAGTTTCAGCTGCACATTATTTAGAAGAATTGGAAGTAAGTCCTCATGATAAAATTGTTTTTTAGATATTGGTAAAATATATGATTTCAGGGGGTTCAACAATAGTATGTTTTCTGCCACCCATGAGGATACCACAGTTTCATCATATAGATGGTCAACCAGGCCCAAGGGCTTGGACAAGTACAACTGGAGGTCATCAGCATACGCATGCATAGTGACATGGTGGCATTTGCAGAAAATATCGTTCATAAACATAGTAAATAACAAAGGACCAAGTACTGAGCCTTGAGGTACTCCGCTAGTAGTGCTTTTTGGCATAGAAACCACACGAACTTTTACTTCCACACCTACCAACCAAGTAATGTCTTAATAGACGGAATGCAGATTTTTAAAATCGAAAATTTATAGCAAGTTTCCTGCAGTGGAAAGAGTGATTGGCGTTATGAAACGCTTTAGAGAAATCTAGCAAGCAGAGCAATGTCAAGTCGTCCATGTCAAAGGTACTCTTATGTCATCTAGTTTTTTACTACAGCATTGGAACAGATGTGACCAGGGCGAAAACCAGACTGATGAGGAGACATGAGGTTAAATACACTTAAGTGATGGGATATCTGTTCCGCCATGAGCGACACCGAAGACAAAAGACTTATTGGACGAAAATCACCTGAATTGTATGCCTTCCAAATATCTGGATAACACGAGGTGGTGAAACAGTGGTTTATGATCTGGACAAGCGGACTAAGGCCATGTGGTAAAATGAGTTTAATGAACCTAATAGAGATTCCATCTTCTCCAGACAAATTTCATTTTATTTTCCTTACGCAACGAGCAACATCTAGTTCACTCACTGCACCAAACTGAAATTCGTTTTGAGATATTGTATCCGTGCTATCATCTTCGATGGTATAAGTTGGATTGCAAGCACATGCAGCAACAAAATAATCATTCAATTGGTTAGTATCTATACGACAAGCCTCAGAGTCTTTATTACAAATACCAATACCGTTTAGATTTCTTCACAACTGCTTTGAAGGAAGCTAAGGATTCAATTTTGATTTAAAAAATGTTATTTTAGCCAGCTCTACAGCAGATGTAGCTGCGTTTCTAACATTTTTGTAATCATTCCAGTTTAAAGCAGTGGGGTGGCGCTTCCATTTCCGATATGCCGACAGTGCGATTTTTAAGAACTGTTTCAACTGACTGCGAAAACCAAGGACAATTATTATTTATGACGCGGCGCGTAGGCAAGGGGACATGCAAATCAAAAAGGTTATTAAGCTTGTCAATGAAAAAATTTAATTTGTCATCAACTGACCAACCAGCAGTCTGACCAGTTAATAAAATTCAAGTTATGAATCAGAGAGTTTTTATCAATTGACTTGAAGTCACAATAGGTAAAATAAATTTCAGGCTCAGCGGGTGCAAAAGTAATATTTAATGTGCAGAAAATAAGATCATGGTCGGATACGTAAGATATTTGGTCAAAAAGAGTATAGATGATGCATCGGATACAATGAAAATATTAAGCAAGCTCGGTGGCGAGTTGTTAGAAAATCTAGTTGGCACAGAGGTGTTAACGGCAGTGAGACAAACTCCAGACACACGAACAAGGAAGTTGCTGGCAGTATTGCTACTGGCTAGAAGATTTAAATTAAACGCACCAGTTATTATAAAATGTTCATAATCGATGACAAGAGACAAATGTTTTAGTTGCATTGCCTAAAATTTCGATGTTTAAAAATTCTATATCTGATTGCCTTGATTGATTTCATTTTTTTTTTAAAGAATTCTGTAGTAATTAAATATATTTTTAGTATGTTACGGATGTGACAAAATACATAATTCTGAAGGTTTATTTAATTTTAAGTATAAAGAAAATAGATTCGTTAGTTTCATAGATTTTTCACCGTAACTGACGAGACACCACAGCATGTTTTCTTGCCTTTAAGGAGGTATTCCTGGTTGGCAAAAACTTTTGTTTGATTTTTTTTTTTTTTTTGCATATTTGTATAGCTTTAATATTTGAGAATATCGTCCTAAAAGGGTTTTTTTCAAATTCGAAATACTTTAGGAGATATGGCCTTTTTTTGTTCAGCAATGTTTTCATCAAAATGCGATTTGCTTAATTTGGCTACTGTTTGAATGTACCGGTTTGAAGCAACCACCGAATTTCGTTCAACGTGTTCTTTGGTAGGTAATAACTTGTTTGTATATGCATTTTAAAAATAAATGAATACACATTTTAGAGCTCAGGTATTCGAATGTTGGCAGCGTTTAGTTCAGCGTGAATTGAGTTATAAACCGGACGCGCGCTCACATACAGTTTTGTAAAGTACAGTTCTGATAAAAATTTTTGTTTGTGCTAAAGACAATGGATAGAAAAAGTAATAGAATAAAAATAAAAAAAACACTGGTAGCAATCGAAAAACTCGTAACTTGAAACGCCAGTTTCGTGGTAACCAACACGACAGAGATGAGGACACCGAATTTACAAGTACATAGGCAAAAAAAATTAAAAATAATGAAAACGAAGACATAAGTATTGACAACAAACGGAGAATTGCACTTTGGAGTTTTATACAGTTTTCTCGGCGATTGCTAATCTGGAGATATGTGTCAAATGTGAAGGAAAAAATCGAGTTTAAAAAAGCATCGCTGTATAGAATTGGCTTCAAAATTGGTGTTCACTGCGCTTGCCCGACCACTGCATACATTTTTTCGTTGTCTTTGGTTGGCAAATCATATTTGATGAACCGGCGCTTGATTTTGCCATGAGGCTTTAGGCATTGGGCCAAAAGGCATTAACACGTTTTGTGGCCTCATGCATATCGGCAGAGGTGTGGGTAACTCATTATACTACACTGCCCTGGAGAACTTTCATACAGCTGCAAGCGCGCTCTATGGATAGACTCTTTCAAAAGCCGCGAAAGAAGAGAAGGATGCCATGGTCACAGCCGATCCATAGTGCGACCCAACATTGGTTACCGTATCAGGTGATGGCACTTGGAAAAAACGTGACTTTCTTCACTATACGGCGCTACAACGTGGATCGGCAAATACAGTAAAAAAAATAGTCGACTCTGTTGCAAAGTCCAGCGTATTAAACAGTTGCAAGTATTGGGAAGGTAAGACAGAAGACTCACTGGCAAATGAAATTTGGATTGAAGACCACGAAGAGGACTGCCGTGCCAACCATCAAGAAAGCTCTGGGAAGATGGAGGTGGATGCGATAAAGGAAATGTTCGCCATATCAGTCCAAAAGCATGGCGTAAAATACTGCAAGTATATCGGCGATGGCGACTCAAAAACATTTAAAGCTATTATATACGACGATCCGTACGATGGCGACCTAATCGTCGAAAAAATAGAATGTATATTGCACGTGCAAAAAAGTATGGGCACCAGACTCCGCGAGGCCAAAAGAGAGAACAGAGGCATTGGCGGCAAGGGTGCAGGCAAATTCACCGATAAAGTCATCTCTGATCTAACAACATATTATGGCCCCTCGCTATTCGTCGTCATCCAGAGTCGGTTGCTGACATGAAGAAGGCTGTTTGGGCAACGTTTTTGCACAAAATCTCGACTGATGAAGCTCCACAGCACCAAAACTGTCTGACCGGTGCGTCGAGCTGGTGCGCCTGGCAAAAAGCGGTAGCAGAAGGGACAATCAGACAATCAGAGAGTCCAGGAAGCAATCAAACCTATTTACGAAGCACTGTCAGCCGATGATTTGTTGAACAGATGCCAGATGGCTTCGAAACTCAAACCAGCAACGAATCTTTCAACGCAGTGCTGTGGTCATTCGCACCAAAGCATATGCACACCGGCGCACGCACTATTGAGATTGCCAATTATATTGCAGCTGTCATATTTAAAGAATGTTTTTTGCCAATACTTCAAATAATGAACCTAATGGGCATCCCAATTCGCAACGTCACATATGATATCGCCATGTCTCGAAACGAAGAACGTTTAAAAAGGTCCGAAGCCAGAGCTCTGGCCGCATCAAAAGATGGTAGAACTGCTCGAAGAGCACAAAGAGCCGCTGAGTCCTCATTTTTTTGAAGAAGAGAAGGGAGTTCTCTGGCATTGCAGATTGATATATGTAAGTATTTCAAAAAAAAAAAAAAAATGTTTTATTGCCTAAAATTTTCTTTGAGTTTTTTCAACTTCACGTTTTTGAACTTCGAAGTTATTTTTCTCCGGTTCTACTGAACCCATTTTGATGAAACCAAGTGCAATCGACGCAGAATTGTCATCGTTCTGGTTCTTACCTCAATCAAAATTTTAAACATTTTATTGAAAAATTTTTTCTTACACTAAACTACAAAAAAAATACCCAAAATCGGTTTTTCATTGACCGACATTTTGTAAAAAATAGTCGCAAAATTATGATTGAGTTAGTGATCAGAATTACATCTGTACTAAAATTAACGATGTTTATTTTTTTCAATTTCAGATGATTCAAGTTTTATGCCGACAACTTCTTGAATAGCCCCCTTACAAAGGAAAAAAAATTTTATTTAATTAAATATGTTCTTAATACAATAAGAAAAACAAAATTAAAATAACTCTTTGCGCTTACAAATGAGAAGTTTTTCAGAAAGGGTCCAAAAACAGCCTTCCAACCAGAAATACTTCCTTAAACCCAGCAAAGTTCTAATAACCCGAGTAAACTTATTTGTCGAGAAAATTTTATTCAGGGAGTCGACAAAGCCCAAAAAGTCCCAGTGACCTAACAGTTTCCAAAAATACTTCAATTGGAACCTTTTTGTCCAAGTGGAACTTTATTATCCAAGTGGAAAGTATTCGTCAAAAAATCGAAGAACTTCGTCCAAGGAGTCCACATAACCTAAAAAAGTTGCAATGACCCAACTAGTACCATATATAATCCATGTGGAACCTATATCTTTATCCACAGTCTACAGAAATCATAAAAGTTGCAATGGATTCTACTGGAAGCTAAATTCCTTTAATTTCCGTGAGCGGCTCACGAGCTGTCTCATGAGCATTAAAAATCTCATTTACGAGCTCGTACGTCTTGGTAGGCACAGACCTCATGAGACCTCATTTCAAAGGCTCACCAAAATATAAGCACTCGTAGACGAGAGTGAAAAAATATTTTCTCAGGTACATGTCCGTGAGCGCGTACGATTTTTTGTATACCTTTTTGAATGGTACGCTCATAAAGGTACGCGAGCGGACTTTTCCGTGCCCTACAAGTTTTATTGACGAATTGAAGTGTATTTTTTTAATTTTTTTGGTATAAAAAAAGCGTAGAAAGCATTGTAAGAGTATGGAAGACAGAAGAATATAGACAATTAAGGTCATAAAAAGGGTCATAAAACGTTTGTTTAAGGGAAAGGTGTGTATTAAAAAAAAAAGATATTGAAAAAAAAAACAAAGTTACTTTGAAGTAATAACACATAATATATGAGCCTTTGTTTCTATGGAAAACATCTTAAGTTCACTTACGACTTACGACAACACAAATATTCTTCTCATTTCCATGTTTCCACTCTTTGCATAAAAAAAAAAAAAAAAAAAAAGTGTATTATTATCCCCAAATAGAGTGTCTTAATGAATTTCGCAGAAATTTATGTTTAAAGATTTTTGCTCTTATCTTAAATTTTAATGTTATTCTGCGAACTTTTTTCCTTACCAAGCTTTTGAAACTTTTACGAAATACAAAAATGTCGCTGCTAATAAGTAATCTCAACTTTCTTGCCTACTAATTAATGTCTGCATAAGAAAAAAACTTTATTAATTTGATAAAAAATTGTAGATAAGTCTGCTTATTTTATTTTTATTTTTACTTTTTTTTTTTGTAAATTTACATAACCACAGAAATTTTTCAAAAGTGGTTATTAAGTTTTCAAACAAAAATTAAAATGAATTTGATTAACTTCAAAGTTGGCCACATATGCCGCAATACTAGAAAGGAACACACAAGGAGCTACACCACACGCTGAAAACCGAAGCAGAGTGAATAAAAAGTAGCTACTTCCGTTGGGGCAACACTTAAAAAGTATCGTTGGAAACCTTTTAAAAACACACTCACACATACAAATACACACAGTACATGCTCACCTATATTAGCATTGCGCCTTGTTCCCCTACCCCAGACCCCTACCCACACTGCTACACCACAACAATTTGCTATGCAAAATAGTGGCTGTAGCTTAAGTTGAAGTAAAACTAAACCTACGGAAGTGTGAAGTTTTCGCACGCCTGCTCATTCTCGCCATATTTACTCATTCGTTCTTGCATATAGATAGTTTTCTGTTTGTTTTTTTTTTAATTTTTTTATTTATTTTTTTTTTTTTGTTGACTTGACTGAGGTTGCCAGCCTGTCTGGCTAACTTAAATTATTACCTGAATTTATGCGAACACTGGAGTTTGGTATCAACTTAAGTTTATTTATGCAACAGCCACCCAACGTAGAGCCACTAAAATGATGATGATGATGGTGACCAGCTACACTCAAACACCCGCGCACTGCTACCACCTATAGCCACAACTTACGGTGTATTCATTTTCTTACCACTTAGTTGCATTGGCAACACGTAAGCAATATCTTTTGATATTGTTGTTGGTTTTGTTGTTGATGTTATTGTTATTTTTGGGCACTGCATTTAAAACTAACCGTATACTTATTCTTCTCAGAGTATTTTGTTTACACCTCTGAGTTATGCAACACCTAAAGCAGCTCCAACATGTCTACCAAGCATGGCTAAGCCGAGTGCTTATGTGTGTGTGTGTGTGTGTAAGAACGTGTGTTTGTGAAGAGCTGTATTTATTTATTTACTGCATCATCGAAACTTGGCCAATAATCGTCGATAGTGCAGCAGAAAAGCTATTAATTTGTGCAGCCCAGCAACTGCTGAGGTAGCTGGTAGCTTGTAGTCCAGCAGCATTGCGTGTATGTATATGTGTGTGTTTGTGTAGGTGATGATAAATTTTGCACACAAGAAATTGCAATTAATTCTTGGGGCAGCAAATTGCAGTGTCTACTTTTACTGTTTAAAGTGTTGCTTGTGCCCGGCAGCAAACTCAGAATGTATAGCTTCTTTTTTTTATCACAAATTTATAAGCTACACAACAGCGTGCAATAGTAGTGTGTTCAAATAGACTAAACTTTGTAGATAAGTTTAGAAAAAAAAAAGAGAAAAAAAACAAAAAACTGCTATTAAATGAGTCACGTTATATATTAAGTCACGTAAGAAACTTTGCTAAAGATTAAACATAACAATAGAGTATTGGCTTTAATCAATTTTTGGCTAAACATTAATAGCAAATGGAATTAATTTTATGAAAAAGTGTGCAATAAAAAAATTACCTTAATTCAAGTTCTATCTATCTGCATTAAACAACTCTTCAAATTGCAATAATTTAGAGTCAACAAAATACTAGATACTTCAGTTCTAACAAAATACTGCAAGTCAACAATGTTGACGTCTATTTCGAGTGCATATTGAAAATGTTGTGACAATCACAACGTCACTACAAAAGCAAAAACAAAAACAAAAACAACAATAACGATGCACAAACAAAATCATACTACTTAATGCCACTGGGAGAAAGTGTAGCAAAATAATTTAGATGCACACACAATGCATCTATTTTTGCTACTAAAGTCAACTTCATAAATTGTTTGTCGACACTTTTCAATAAATCCTATGTTTAATGAAAATGTTTGCAAACTCCACAATACACTGCAAGATGTAGCAAAAAGTAGCAACAAAATCGAAACAAGCACGAGTTTTTGATTAAACGTTTAGCAGTTTATAAATATATTATTCTCAATTAAGCCTGATCTTATTTTAAATTCAATTTGAGACATCAAAAACGATTGGATTTAAAAAAAAAATATAAGAAAATAAACATTTATTTGAACGAAACTCAAAGCGAAATGAAGCATCATTTCAAGATTTGATTACAAAAATAATTAATCTAGCATAAATATAGCCACGTGCTTACGCATAAATTACACTGCACAACAATTTCGAATTTTTTGGTTTTTTTTTTTTTTAGTTTATAAAATTAATCAACGAATTCTGATAAAAGTGATAATAAATGTAAGTAGCTAAGGTGCTTATCAAAAATATACGACACCAAACAAATTGTATTAAACAATCTGGGAAAATCTATGTTGATTACAGTTAAAAGAGAGCTCAAACACAGAATGTGTAGCATATAACGATCTTAAAGGTAGGTATTTTCAGTTTTACATATATTAACAGTTCTTATCAGGTCAGAATGAAGGGGTTCTTGCTCGTCGGCTACTGGGGTGGAGTTCGTTTTCCATCTTTCCGATAAAAATACCCAAACTACGAAATTATTACTTTAAATTAGCTATTTAAATTAAAGATAGAAAAAGGGAAGAAGAAAGGACACAAAAACAGGCTCATTGCTTTTATAAAATTAGTGTCAAAAAAATTATATGTTTGTTGTAGAGATGACATCACATCAATACTTTGCCCACCCAGCCATGATCAGACCTTTTACCAACTACATAGAGTACTGATCGACATGCAGAAAATCAAAATATTCTTAATTTAAGCATTCATTATTATTGTTTTATTTAACATAAGTATCTTAACTTATAACTACAAAATTGTAACCCATTATGTTATTATAGCTAGAATTATTATTAACACAATTTTGAGCACTAATATACATTTCTGACGGCCGTGGCGTAGTGGGTAGTGTGTGTGACTCTTACGCCAGAGAACCCAGTTCCGAATCCTCCATCCGACACAGAAAGTTTTTTCAATTGAATTAATTTTTCTGTTCGGCCGTCACCTCTCTGCAGACAATGGCAAACCTCAGAGAGTAAAAACTGCCATGAAAAGCTTCTTGAGAACATAAGCCGTTCGGAGTCGGCGTAAAACATGTAGGTCCAGTTCTCGATCATTTGTGTGCAAACATTTCACATCACACACAACACAATTGATCATAAGAAGCTCGGTCAAAGTCCTTTCAAGGGCTGAAGTGGCCATTTCTTTTTTTTTTTTTTTTTTTTTTTTAATATACATTTCTTTTATTGAATAAAAAATGGAGTTTATATAAAAAAAAATCCATCCTTAATTAAAATCCATGGCAATATATAGGTAAGCAAGCAAAAACAATATATAACTTCAGTGATAACACAATGTAAAAAGATAAGTAGCAAGAATTTAAAAACATCCCAAGTGAAAAGAAAACATTATTAAAAATATTGAATTAATTCAATGAATACCAAAAAAAAATATTCATTAAAACTTTTGATTTCCATTTCACGGCAAAGGTAAGTAAGAAAATAAACAAATTTTAGGTTATTGAAATTAAAATAAAAATCATCATCTAAAAATACTAATTCTAAGCTTTGTTTAATCAGAAATCAAACATATCGAAAAAATGTTAATAAAAAGGTAAGTCATTAAAAATTTTAATGTACATAAAAAAATATTTTTTTTTTTTTTTTTATGTTTATATTTGCAATCTGTCTTATTTAAAGACAATAAGCTAATTTTATAATATTGATAAATTGACATTAAATCATACATTTCCAATGAAATGCATGAGAATATATTACAGATTAATATTATGCAAATTTAGTTTAAAAAAGGTAAATCTAAAATATGTGTACGCTTGAGTCTTCTCGTCTCTTCGCTGTCATCTAACAAAGAAATCGCCAATATATTTGAATGGTTGCTGAGCCTTTGCAAGTATCTTGTGCTGTATCTGGTGATTTCGTTTTTAACAGAAGCAACTTCTAGATCCCTCTTGATTGTATTGTTGGAGACAAACCATGGTGCATTTGTTATTAGTCTTAGAGTTTTTGATTGGTATCTCTCGAGTATTTCTACATTTGAGTTTCTGGCTGTTCCCCATAATTGAATTCCGTATGTCCAAGCCGGCTTCAAAATAGCTTTATAAATCCGAACCTTGTTTTTGAGCGATAATTCCGATTTATGACCCAAGAGCCAATACAGTTTTCGATTTTTCAAGTTTAACTGGGTACGTTTTGCTTTGATATGTGGTTTCCAAGTCATTCGTCTATCTAATTTTAGTCCAAGATACTTTACTGAGGCACTTTTCGGAATAATTTAACCGCTAATGCTAACAGGTGGGCACTCTCCTTTCCTTAATGCGAACGCTACATGTGTTGATTTATCTGAATTGACTATGATTTTCCACTTTTCAAGCCAGCTTGTGATCTGGTTAAGTTCATTTTGTACAATAGATGATGCAGTATAGGGAGATTCGTGAACACCGATTATTGCAGTGTCATCTGCATAAGTGGCTATTGTGACGTTATCAGTTGTTGGCATGTCCGAAGTAAAAATTGTGTATAGGGCAGGTCCAAGCACGCTACCTTGAGGTATTCCAGCTAATATTTCTTGCATATCAGAGATGTCGTTCCTAACCTTAACATAGAAATGCCTGCCAGAGAGATAGCTTTTACAGAAGCGAAAATATGGCGCTGGTAGCATTTTTTTAATTTTGTACAACAGACCTTGGTGCCATACTCGATCAAACGCTTGTTTAACGTCAAGAAACACAGCTGAGCAGTATTTTTTGGTTTCAAGACAGTCGGATATAACATTCACTATTCTGTGGCATTGCTCAGGAGTACCATGCTTGTGTCTAAACCCGAACTGGTATTCAGGAATGACATTTAGGCGTTCCAGTATTGGTGATAAGCGTCGCTAGAAAATTCTTTCGAATATTTTGGAGAAAGTCACCAGCAAGCTAATTGGTCTGTATGATGCCAGAGATTGTTCCGGCTTGCTTGGCTTAGGTATCATAACCACTTCCGCACATTTCCATTGAGTTGGGAAGTGATCTAACCTTAATATGGAATTAAACAATAAAGTTAAGAATATAATGCATTTTCGTGTTAAGTTTTTGGCAACTTTTCCGCTTATCATGTCGTACCCAGGAGATTTCTTATGATTCAATTTTTCTATCTCATTTCTAACTTCATTTGGCGAGAAGTGCTTAATTGGAAGATCCATTTGGCAAGGCGAATCAAGAAATTCAATAACGTTATCTTCATGCGATTAGTTATTTATATTAAAAGGTTGAAATATGTCTTTAAGTTGGATAGCGAAAGATTCTGCTATATCTTTATCTGATCGACACCATGATCCGTCCTCGCGTTTGATTGGGGGAATACGCTTAATAGGTCTTTTCAGGTACTTTGTGGCCTTCCAAAGCAGGTGCTCATCATGTTGAGAGTAATTAATATTTTCAAGAAACTTAGCAGTGGAGTCATTTTTGAAGTCATAAAGCACCTTTTTCAGTTCCTTACACGCTTTATTAAATATTTTTTTGTTTCTTGGAGATCTGTTGTCCTGCCATATTCTACGCAATCTCCTTTTTTCATTAATTAATTGCCGTATTTCTGTTGAAACATTGAAACCAGTGTTTTGCTGTTGTGTCGGACTGCTAGCAGTAGACAAAAATGCTGCCTCATGAATTAAGTTTGTAAAAGATTCTACGGCATTGTCTAACTCGCGTTCGCTCTTTATGCTGGTTTTAAGGTTAATATTATTTTCCAATATTGTTTGGAATAAATGAATATTAGTATGTTGTGTAATTATTTGCCGATTACTTATAGATTATTACTTAGATCATTACTACTTACTATTTCCAATGCGTTTCTAGAGATACCGTGGTATATAGCAAAGTCTAGAAGGTCAGGTACTTTATTTGGGTCCGTTGGCCAATATGTTGGTGTGCCAGTTGCCAGAACTGAAAAGTTGTTGCGAGTAAGGCACTTATAAAGTTCTCTTCCTTTAGGATTAATAAGCCTTGAACCCCACCATGGATGCTTGGCGTTAAAATCACCTCCTATGACGAATCTGCTGCCTAACTGCGTGAGGAGTTGTTGATAGTCAGTCCACACAATGTTGTGGCGAGGCGGACAGTATATAGATGATATGACTAAGTCACCAGTATCACATATAACCTTGATGGATGCAACTTGAAGAGAAGCTTTTTGAACAGGACTCCACGTAGAGTATTTGATTGTAGACTTTATCAATACACATGACCCTGCATGTGCTCTATCATCGGGGTGATTAACACTAATTAAGTCGTAATCTTTGATTCTAAAGAAAGACCTGCTTGTGAAGTGGGTTTCTGATACCAAGAGAATATCTATATAATTTGTTCTTAAGAAAATTTCAACCTCATTGGTATGATTGGAGAGACCATTGGCGTTCCATATTGCTATGCGTAGATTTAATTGCATAATTTAGTCACAAGAACTGACATCATATTCAAGAGTGTATTGGTCAGCTCTATTTGCTTGTTTAACAAATCTTCAATTTTTTGCAGAGCATTTGATTTATTTTGGCTATTGTTATTTTTGAGGACATCAGAATACGATAAATAGTTTTGGTTGTTCTGCGCATTATTACTATTTAATGATTGAATATTCTGCCTATTAAAATCATTAGATCTAGAATGAACATTGTTTTTATTTGATAGATGCGGATTGATTTGCTTCGTTTTGATTAGTTTCTTGTAAACTTGACAACCTTTGTAATTGGCAGTGTGCTGCTGTTGGCAGTTAGCATATTTTGCAGGCAAATCTATACTTTTTGGACACTGGGTAGTTGGATGTGTAAGTCCACATTTAACGCAAACAAATTGTTTCCTACAATAGGACTTTGTGTGTCCAAACTCTTGGCAACGATGACATTGAGGTATGTCATTAGATTTTATCGGAGGCTCAATTTTAACTATAGCGTTCAAAAGCACTTTAGTTTCAAAAATTTTTTTGTTATTTGGTTTCGGCTCTAAATCAACAAAAAAGATTGGCAGTGGCTGCTTTGAAACTCGGCTTTTCAAATTAATAATGTGTCTCACTTCATGTCCCAAACATAAAAAAATAGCATAAAAAAATCGTTATTATAATATCCGTTTACTGTTAAACAAAATGTAATCGATAAATTAAGGAAAGTGCGCAAAAATAAGTAAATAGCATAAAAAAAGTAAAATAAATATATGTGAGAGTGCAAGGGTTAAGCCTGCAGTTACGTTTTATTGAAATAGCAAAAAACATAGATAAACAGCTGTTTGCAATTTAAAGAAATTCGAGTTCAAGGTTACACTGACCTAGTTTCAAGAACGAGTTTAGTTCTAATTAGTGATTCTCAATCTCACACATTATCGAGAAAAAATATATATATATATATAAAGAAAATCATAAAAAAACTTACATACTCTCCTTATTGAGTGCTTTGTCACGAGGCTCTCACGAAGAAAGATCTTTCTGCGCTGTGGACTCAAATTTAAAAATTAAGTTGCATGAGATATTTTTTTAAGAGCACTGATATATATATTCACTTTAAATTTTTGCTAAACTTAAAGTTTAACTTTATCACTAGTTTTACTCTTCAGCTGTAAATTTTGCATGTTAAATTATATTTAACATAACATTTAAGTTAAACTTATGGAATCTTATGCATCTTTACACGATTTTAAGTAAAAATGATGAGTATGCTAAAGTAGCAATATAAGTGGATAAGAGGAAAAAAACAAGACAGAAAAAGTCTCTTGCGAGAAATTATTTTACGCATACTTATAGTAGAATGTGTGCAACAAAATAAAGCTAATATGAACTATTTGTATTTATTATTTTAGCATAATTTTTTTGCAATTAAATTTTGTTAAAAAACTATATTCGTAATTAATTCACTTTTCCCCCACTATAAATTCCATTTATCTACTCTTTTTTTTTATTAAGATAGTTTCCTTTTTTTTAAATTTAATTAAACCATTATTTATAAACATTTATAATTTCCTTGCACCATATGTATTCATAAATATATGTTATGTTCTAAATTTTAACGCACATTAAAAAAAAGCGATGTTTAGCTTACGATTGCCGAAAAAGTACCGCTCACCACGTTGCTGTCCTAACCCAATTAAGATGACAACTAGAGCCATCTGGATCCATTATGTAGTTCAATAGAGTTGAAATTCCACTCGAATTGCATTTAAAATCGCATGCAATAAATTTGCTCTACTGTCACTTTAAGGCGGTCTTCTCATTCAAAACCCGTTTTTTGGACCCTTTTTAAAAAAATTCTTATTTGAAAACGCAAAGAATAATTGAAAACTTTTTTTATTTATTGTATTACAAAAGGTTCAAAGTAAATAAAAAAATTTTTTTTGCCTCGATACGTGGGCTGTTCAAAAAGTAATGAGACTTCAAAGTTGGTAGTGAAAAAAAAAGGTGTCGTCACGGCGGCCACGATTCCGGGTCTCCGGAGCGTCTGAAATGAAAAAAAAAACGGGGTTATAATCAGTATAGATGTTATTCTCGGGTGAACTTCAAGCTTAATTTTGTGATTTTTTTTGACAAAATGGCGGCCATTCAAAAAAAAAATTTCAATTTCGGGTTTTTTTTTGTGGCTTAGTGTAAAAAAAATAGTAAAAAATTTTTTAAAATTATGGTCGAGGTTCACCCGAGAATGCTGCCAATTCTGCGTCGATTCCATTTTGTTTCATGAAAATCGGTTCAGTTGAACTGGAGATATCATGGCCGCCAGTTCGAAAAACGTGGGTTCGAGATAAACGCGTTTAAGGTTTGAAGTAATTTTTTTGGGAAAAAAAAAAAAAATCAAAAATGTTTAAATGCAGTTTTAAAGAGCTGACAATTTTTACTTACAAATATTAGTCGGCGATGCCCGCTCCATACAGGCCACCTTCCTCTTTTTCGTAGAAACTGCTTTCTGCTGCCCTCTCTGCTCTGCGAGCCGTTCTGCCAGCTTTTGATGATGCCGCAGCTCGAGTTTCTGATCGGTTCAATCTGTCTTCATTGCGAGATAAAGCGTATTCGTATGCGTTTTTGCCAATCGCAATACCCATCAAACCCATAATTTTAAGTATGGGTATAAAACCGTCGTTGAAGAGGCACGTTGCAATGAAATTGGCCACTTCGATGGTGCGTGCGCCTGAGTTGATGTGTTTGGGCGAAAGTGACCAAAGAACAGAATTGTAGGACTCATTGGAATTCTGAGTTTCAGATCCAAGGCATCTTTCAAGCAAATTATCTACCGACAGCGCTTCGTAAGCTGGTTTTATTACCTCCATCACCTTCTTGTCCATCAGACCTTGCTTCACAAAAAAGGCTGTATCTTCTAAAGTATTTCGAATTTCTAAAAATCCTTTTAGGGGCATATTCACAACTACCCAAGCTATAAATAAATGCAAAAAAAAAAGTTGAAAAAAAAGTTGCTCAATGAGAAGACCCCCTTAAAGAAAACTTAGGTTGAAACTATGCTGAATTTATGCAGATTTTTGATACATTTCTCGAAAGATTTTTACAGAGGTTTTCTTCGAGAATTTGTTGTACGAATTATGAGGAGTTTTAGACGAATATCATGACGAATTTCTTGTAGATTTCTAAATCCACTGGTAGCAAATTCTGAAGATTCTCTTTTTTGATGATTCTGGTTTTAAACCTTGAGGATTTTGTGCCAATCCAAAAGCGGATTGGCACCGATAAATTTGAAATAAGATGAATGAATAATTTTCCACTGCGGTTTTTGGTTAAAACTCCAAACAAACTATTAATCTAGAAATTTGATTTTCTGTAAAAATTATGCTTCTTTACCAAAATGCTTAGAAAAACTTACGTTATCAATTCGATCGCTCGATTCGCTGAATTTGGTTGATTTTTAATGTTTTGTTTTCACTTTAAGAATAGTAAAATTCAAAATAAAAAAATAAATAAATTGAAACTTCTTTTTTTCTAAAGGTAATACTATCATGTTTTAACACAACTTTTATGTTTAGCTTAGTTTAGCTGAAGATCTTTTTTTTCTTTTAAGAGAATTATTTTCACAAGTGTGCATTCTTTGCAGTCACAATTATAAAAGATCGAGAAACGTTTTCTTGTCAGTCAAGAAAGCTCGATCACGCCACAAGTTAACCGCAAAAATTTAACATTGCGGATTTTATTAAAAATCAATAAAGAAGTATGATAAAAGTTTGGAACGAAGTAAGTAGCTAAAAGGTGTGTTCAATATGAACTACTGTGGTGAGTTGCTTAATTCGACTCATAGATGGTATTTTAAACGGAAGCTGAAAACTCAAATAAGCTTCTAGTGTGAATCCACTTGAAGCGTATAAACAAAATAAAAAAACCGAAGTAAAGCCTTATTTCTGCTGCAAGCGCCACTACAAATGAGAGAACAAACTGTATTACTTTAAACAAAGTATCTTTATCAGCTCTAATTTGAAGGAGTACCGTTAGTTATAGTTAAAAAGCACTCATTTTTGCTTAACTGCAATCGTATCAAAACTATACGACAGTCATGCAAAAGCTCATCATTAGCGAGGTCGTGTCATTGTCAGCCTGAATATAAACATTAAATGTAATTCCCCGAACTAGTTGATTAAAATATCGTGCAGGACTTTGGTATCCAAAGATGAAAGGGGCAAAATTTTAGCATATAATGCTAAACCAGGTGCTAAATTTTTCACAAATTTAAGAAAAAATTTGTCGTACACGTTGTGTTATTGCCTCCTTTTTAAAAAACCCGAAAATTTACTGCCAAAAATACATAACAGGTCGTTATGCTAAGCTTTCGGAGCGTGATAAGCGACGGATTATTAAGAAAGCCAGAAATTCAATCATATTTTGTGCAAAACTAGCAAGCAAATACAGCCAATCAGTTTCGAAAATGGCGAGTCTTAAACAGTGCCGGATATTTTGTTATATCCATAATGAAGAAAGCTCATAAGGCGGTGCGGCTTCAATTTGCATCAAATAATTTGGATACCAACTGAGACTCGGCATATAATAATAGTTATCTTCCTTACACGTCTTCTGAATGGCACCGCATACCATGGCGGAAAAACTACAAAAATTTTTCCCCTCCAGTAGTATCGGTAGCCATCTGGGCCATTCAAGTTAAACTTATTTTCGTCTGAAATGATACGTGTTAGGAGAATAACTATTATTATATACCGAGTCCCAGTTGGTATCCAAATTATTTGGTGCAAATTGGAGCCAAGCCGTCTTATGGTGGGCAAGTAAAGTAGACGCTTTCTTCATTAGGATATAACAATTGCTTCGAAACTGTTTGAGACTCGCCAAACCATCATTTTCGAAACTGATTGGCTGCATTTGCTTGCAAGTTGGGCACAAGATATGGTTGAATTCCTACTTACTTACTTACTTAAGTGGCCGTAACAACCCGTGTCCGGGCTTCGGCCGACCTCATCAGCTCTCGCCAGGCGCCTCTGCTTTGCGCGCGCCTTCTCCAATCGGATACACCAAGTGCGGTTAGGGCTTTCTCGGCCTGGTCCATTCATCGGAGAATGGTCTCCCTCGTCTACCTTTTACGCTGAAGCTTCGTCGTCCATACGATGGACATGAACCAGCCAGCGTAGTCGCTGCACAGTTATACGCCGAACTACTTCAATGTATTCGTAGAGCTCATACAGCTCGTGGTTCATTCGGATGCGATAGTCATCGTCGACTCGAACAGGACCGACGATTTTGCGAAGAACTTTTCTCTCGAACACCCCCAGAGCGGCTGCGTCAGTTTGCGAAACTACCCATGCCTCAGCGCCATAAAGCAGCACAGGTAGAACGAGCGTCTTGTAGAGTGTTTGTTTTGTCGATCGAGAGAGGGCTCTGGAACTTATTTGCTTACTGAGCCCATAGTAGCACCTATTGGCAGTTGTTGTTCTTCGCTTTATCTCCAGGCTGACATCGTTGTTGGTATTAATGGCGGTGCCAAGGTATACGAACTCCTTGACTACTTCAAAGTTATAGCTGCCGGATGAAACGTGGGAGTCTAAACGCCGCGCTCTCTTATTTGTAGACAGCATATACTTTGTTTTACCCTCATTTATCGTCAAACCCACTTTGGCAGATTCCTTTTCGATAGCGGCGAAATGTTACCGCTTCTCTCTTGGTTCTGCCGACAATATCAATATCATCAGCGTACGCAAGGAGCTGGACACCTTTGTAGAAAAAGGTGCTATTACGATGCACACCAGCCTTTCGTACGATCCCCTCCATGATGATGTTGAAGAGATCGCAAGACAGTGGATCGCCTTGCCTGAAACCTCTTTCGGTATTGAAAGTTTCGGAGAGGTCATTTCCTACCTTGACGGAGCTGCGTGTGTTGCTCAACGTCATTCTGCAAAGTCTAATCAGCACATTGTTGCGAATAGGCAATCCCTTCTCGGGCTATCGAACGCAGCTCTAAAATCGACAAAGAGATGGTGTGTGTCAATTTGATTTTCGTGGGTTTTTTCCTGGATTTGTCGTAGCATGAAAATCTGGTCTATGGTGAACTTTCCAGGTCGAAAGCCACACTGATAAGGTTCAATAAGTGTTTTTGTAATCGGCTGTTATCTTTCACACAGTTCGCTTGAGAGAACCTTGTATGAGATGGAACAGCAGTATATTAGGGTGAAGTAATTTGTTCGAAACAAAATTTTTGAAGAAAGTGATTGGCATATTTGAACTCTACGCTTAATTCTTACTAAAAATACTGAACAAATTATATATATATATTAAGAAATAATTGAATATATTGCCGTTGTAAAAATCTCAAGTTCTTTCGTATACGGAAAATTCAAACAACGGATTTTATCAAAGTCAAGGAGCGCAAAGCAATTGTATAGCTTTTCACTCATTTACTTGCTTTGTTTGTATATTGCAATTCATTTTTCGATTAACAAAAGTCCTGTGCACTGAACACACCCGGCTGCTGTGGGATATAATTACATATAAGAGATACTTTAAGCGACTCCTCCCCTAGCCTCAGAGCTTTTAAAAAATGTGTGTGGCCGCCACGCACGGTAGAAGTAAAATTTTTACCTAACAATGAAATTTCTGGGAAGATTGCTAAATTATTCTATTAAAATTCCCTCCTGCAGTGCAACCAATTGATTAAAAAGCAGTCTGTCTTCCTACCAGTAGTAGTTCAAGTAGTTGGCTTTTTTCATAAAGCCAACTAGTATCTTGAACATAGTGATATTGTCCCTTTTGCTTATGGACAGTTACTGAAAAGTTCAATATTCACGTATAGAATTGGATCACAGTTGTTTTTACTTTCACAGTTGGTTATCATGAGCATTTTTTTTATTTTAATTTGATGATTTAAGTCATCTCAGGCTCGATCCTCATAGCACAGACGACAGATCTTAGTGGTTTTTTTTTTTTTTTGTTAATTATATTTTTATTTATAAATATTAAGAAGTAAATATTCGTCGACAAGCCTATGTCGGGAATAATGCACTTTTCCCTTTCCGTACTCGCATCGAACCGCGTACAATTCGAATGCAAGTTGAATGTGCTATCATCTCACCATTGCTTCTTTTGCATCAAAACAAACAAAATACGAACAAACCTGACAGCAAGCCTACTATAGATCTTCTAATTTATTCCATAGGATTGATGCCAAAAATTATTTATTGCTTATCCAAAATAATCATCAATCAATTATATAATTTCGGCTTTAATTATATGATTTTTTTCAATTTTTACTAAAGAAAACAACCAAAATCTGCCGGTATGTTTATAAATATTTTTAATTTTAAAAAAGCACAACCTTATTGTAAAGGTCAGAAAAGCTCTGACCTTATTGTACCGTGCCTACACAGTTAACAATGTTGATGCGTTTTTCGTTACAATATTTGCAACGTATTTTATGTTTCATTTGCGACTATATTTAATGCTTAATAGTGCAGACATGTATATATATAGAAGAAACTCCAATATTATAACAAAAATTCTGCTATTTCCTACACGGCACAAAATCCTACTACGATATCGAAAAATTAAAAATTTACGAATAGTTCGCGATGATAACAATCGAATTCGATATCGATTACGATTCGAAAAAGATACGTTTTGAGGACGTAAGGTCTACTTCGTAAACGAAGATTCGCTTATGATTCGAAAAATTATTCGTTTACAATTTCAAAGCGAATAATTCTTCAACACAAATTGCTATTTTTTTACTATAAGATGGATACTTTCGGATAACTTTTTTGGCACTTTCAGACTTACTCTTATTTTTACTGATGCGTTAAAACTGGTATGAAATAACTTTCGATTTTTGATCGCCAATTAGGGAAAAATACGAAATTTTTCTTCGATAAAAGTTCATTGCAAACGAACTTTCGCCGGGAGGGTTACATATGCATTGACAAGTGTTAATTTCCGGCACAATATTTTAGTAACATATCCTACTTATGTTTTAGTTTCGGCCAACATAGTGTAGGTAATCTGACAGCTCAGTTGGTAATGGAAGAACTTGTAAACAGTATTTTGGGTGTTAAAATACCGCAGCATGCGAATATTTTTTTATTTCGATATAAATGTGAGTTAAAAATTTGACTTGAATTATATGAAAGATACGATATTTATATGAAAATTCACAGATCTAAGAATAAAAAAAATGTTAGATTCAAAGTTACATTCGTTCATATTGCAGCATGTGCTGTATCCAAATCAATCAATGCAATCAAACTGAATTTGTCAAAACTCAATTTCAGAAATGCCTAAAAGTATGTTAATGTTCTGAAAAAAAAGCTGCGATCAGATTAAAATTTGTAGACCGTACTGTAATTTCAGAGTATTCTCATAAAAAAAAGAGAAAAGTACTGATTGTTGATTGAACATAAGTATGAGCTACTCAAATAAATATGTCTACGTGGCCCAATGGTTAGAACAGCCGACTATGGATACAAACGTACTGTGTTCAATCCTCAGTGGAAGCAAAAATATTTAAAAATTTTAAATAGCAATTTTTTCGTTATTATACAACTATTGCGCCGAATTGCTGTGTTGTTGTTTTCATAAGAAACATTTCATAACATTGGTTTTACCCCCTCTCCCCCCTCGCCCCCTCCCCCCATCTAGCTCGACGTATTATTGTATATGCGGTTATAAAAGTTTCACTTCAATATGCAAAAAACTACTCAAGCGTATGTATGTTAGGATTTTCAGGACCCTGAATGCTACACCACCCCCGAACGACGACGGGTATTCCAGCTAGTTGTTTATAAAATTATAAACAATACTTATAAAATTTTACTTATTGAAATCTCATTTATTTTATTAGCTTGTTATTATTAAGAACCATTTTTTTGGAAAATGTGAATCTTGTTTTCCCATATAACCTTTCAGTACTAATAAAAAAAAACGACTTGTTTTCTATGACTTTGTTCAACTAAACTGGTCTTTACTACTACATCCCCTTTCAGCAATATGACAAAAAGCTATGTTGCAAAAATGCTGTTGAACTGTGTCATTACATATTATAACATCACAAGCAGTACAAACTGTGAGATGGATATTTTAATTAAATTCTTCAATTATGTGTAACACGGCAAAATTGATTTTAGCGTAAAAAAAAAAAAAATCGTTCATATTTCAATACAACTCGATGTGATAAAATTACAAAAATCTTACGAAACAACAAATTAATTATTCCTTGTGCCAAGTGAAATCAAAATGGTCTTTTCGATTTCAGAGGTGATTGCTTTGATAACAAAACAACAACAACAACAACAACAACAACAACAACAACAACAACAACAACTACAACAACAATAGCAGACATCTTAATAATAATTTTAGGCTTTCATTCGAGAGTCTTAATTAAAATGTGTCAACAAGACGTTGTGGCTTAAGAAGCATTTTCCAACTCGTTTCGTCCTTAAGTGTGTGTACGTGTATCCTATAGGACACAAACATAAGCACACATACACACACACACATTCATACATATGTATAACAATACCTTCTGAGTACTGTAACGTGCAGCTGCTGTGCTTTAATGTTCCTTCGTTGAAGCTATTTCAATAAAGGAATGGACAAAGCTTAGCTCACTCATGCAAACACACAAGAATGTCCAAACGAGTGAGTAAATTCCGCAAAAAGACCCTTCAAAGAGCTCCTGCTTGAGTCTCCACTTAGTGCTTGAGTTGAAGTCCTCAAAATTTGCAAAAAAAAAAAAGAAAAAACTAAATAAATTCCTGCATACAAACACTGAGAGAAAAAAGTAAAAGAAGTAAAAGGGGTCGTAGAAACAAGATGAAACGGTTAAGCAACAGACAATAGCGCGCGGTAACAACAAATATGCTGGTAGCAGGAAGCCGGCTCATGTTGCGCCTGCAACATCCATTTTCTTGTTTTATTTTATGCGAACAAAACGTGTTGGATGTCTTCACGTTAAGGACTTTGAGATTGAATTTACAACAACTTAACATGCAAAGACTTCTTCGCTGATGGCTGGTGCCATTTGAGTAGCTAAGCAATTGTTGGCCAAAAAGTGCAAACTAGTGCATGGGCGTAGCCAGGATTTTGTTTAGGGGAATTATTTTTTTCATGTGGCTGAAAAGTTTGTAATAAAAACTAAATTGAGCTTTAATAAAACTGGATGTTCGCGTACTTTTACAGTAAAAACTTGCCAGTAACAATTTTTTGAGAGTAAGAAAAAAATTCTCTCGCAATACAATGAAAATCTAAAAAAGTACTCGAACAGAAAATTTGTTAAAATTTGCAATGCATGTCGAACTGTCAGAAAGATGTAAAGAAAATAAAAAAAAAATAAAAAAATACGACTTTCAGCTAATAGCTAATTTTTAGAATTTGAGAAAAAGCGAAAAAATTTTGCGCATGACAAATTCAACTATTTCAAATATTTAAAAAAAAATAATAATTTTTTTTGCTTATGCATTTTTTTTATTTATTTTTTTTTTATTTATTTTGTACATTTAAAACATCTGTTTTAGACACTTGTTTTTTTATTTTATGTCATGAAAATTCTTACAAGTAGAAAATCAGCCAGCAAAAACTTTTCAAAACTGGACTGAAGAGAAAAATCGTACTCTCTTATTTTCTTTCTCACTTGCAAGTTTTTTGGGTAAACGCGTGGATTTATTTTAAAAATTTGTAAAATTTGTACAAATTGTTAAAATCTTTTGGATACTCGAACAGACCTATGTAATATCAAAAAATTCTATGCTTTTTAATTATAAGCAAAAATGTTTTGAATTTCTTAATTTAATACTAATATTTTTATTTTACTAATGTTCAGGGGGAGAAAGGGCAATGGCCCCCCCATTCCCTACCCTCGCTATGCTCATAAACTAGTGTATATCTAAAAACTGCAAAAGTGTTTGAGGACTGCTCAAAAAAGAAAGAGAGCAGGTGATGAATTAAGGTAGGTATATATTAAAAATTAAATTAAGATATTCAAATTAAGTAGAGAATATAGCTAAATAACCTCATTTATGCTTTTGAAATTTTTGTAGATAACATTGCACTCGGGTAGCCATTTTAGAAGCAAAACTTTATGTCTAGTATTTGAAACCTACAGGAAGGCGGTATCCATTTTCAACACTATTATACAGGGTGGGCCAAAAGTCCCCATGGGGTCTAAAAATTTTATAACTTTTTCGTTTATATATTTATTTATTTTTTTTTTTTTTTTTTAGATTATATAAATAACATCTGCAGAATAAATAATGGAGAAATTTACAACTAAACAAAGAACCAGAATAAAAGAATTTTGTTGCTTAAATCAGCGTCGACATTTTAGCGTCAGAATTTCGCCCTCTGAAGCAATAATTTGTTGCTGAGTTCATCGTCACCACCAACATAGCAGCGTAACAGATTTTTCACAAACCGGTAGACCACGTTTAATTCGCACTGCGAAAAATATTGAACGTATAGAGCATAGGTTCTCAAAGTGGGCATTATTGCCCCCTTGTGGGAGCTGAAAGCGCTCTGGGGGGCGGTATTGAGCTCAGGGAATTTTGTGCGCACTGAAACGCTGCAAGTGAGCGGTAGATAGATGGAAACAACTTTTCATTTTAATAAATAGTTTCGGTAAGAGTTATATTAAGCTTATATTAAGTTATATTAACATAAAGGGTGGTTAAATTTTAAGGGCCGATGTGGATTGTGAACCACACCTAAACATCAAGTTTTTTTCTGCATTTCATTTGGCATTTCTCAATTTCAGACTAACTCAATTTGAACCATGGAAAGATACACATTCGAGCAACGCGTTAAAATTATTCAGGCTTATTATGAAAATGTGCGTTCAAATCAAAATGCATATCGTGCACTTCGTGATTTTTTCGGTCAATTTAATCGTCCAAATGTGCGTACAATCGGAAAAATTGTGCAAAAATTTGAGCAAACCGGGTCTGTAGGAGATGTGAAAACACCAGTGCATGCTCGTACAGCTCGTAATGCAGAAAATATTGCTGCTGTTCGCGATAGTGTGGCTGAAGAGCCGTCCACCTCAACTCGTCGTCGTGCCCAATAATTGCACCTCTCACGCTCGTCGTTGATGAACATTATGCTTGAAGACTTGAATTTACACGTTAACAAGGTGCAATTGACTCAAGAACTAAAGCCTCTTGGCCATTTCACGAGTCGTCAATGGTCAGAATGGTGGCAAGAAATGGCAACAGTGGATGATCAATTTTCGAAGAAAATCATCTTCAGTGATGAGGCACATTTTCATCTCAATTGATTCGTCAATCAGCAGAATTGCCGCATTTGGGCGAATGATAATCCAAGAGTGATGGTCGAAAAACCAATGCACCCAAAAAGAGTGACTGTTTGGTGTGGTTTATGGGCTGGCGGCATCATCGAGCCGTATTTTTTACAAAATGAAGCCGGTCAGGCAGTTACTGTGAATGGTGTGCGCTATCTTGAGATTATAACGAACTTTTTATGGCCCGCATTGGAAGACATGAATGTGGACGATATGTGGTTTCAACAGGACGGTGCCACTTGCCACACAGCCAACTTAACAATGGCTCTTTTGCGCGTCAAATGCAATGGCCGTATTATCTTACGTGGTGGCGATGTTGGACTTCTTTCTTTGGGGTTATTTGAAAGAAAACGTGTACGCCAGCAACAAGTCAAGAGCTAAAGGATGAGATAATTCGGCACATTAACGGCATACAACCTCACTTATGCCTCAGCGTCATCGAAAATTTGTACCATCGTATGGAGGTGTGCCGCAGAGGTCGCGGCGGCCATTAGGCCGATATTTTGTTCCATACATAATTGAACCATGCCAATAGTATCATAATAAAAAGAAATGACAATAATATCCTAAATAATTTGTGTTTTATTCAAAATCAACATCGTAACTTCAAATTAAACCACCCTTTATAAAAGTCGGTCGAAATCCGGACACGGGTTGTCACGGCCATCTAAGTAAGTAAGTTATAAAAGGCAAGCACATTGCTCTGCACCCAATATCACTCAAACTGTAACTATTTCAGCGCTCAGCCTGAATGTATGCACAGAAAATTTGTAGTTTATTTTTTTTAACTTATTAGTAACATGCTTGCCTTTTATGTATGTGCCTATTTTCAGGCTGAACATTTTTCAGAACAGTATGTTGTAAAAGCACTTTAATAATGGCAAAAATAATTACGGGCTTCTATACTAGTATTCTATAATTTTTAAAACTACAGGTTAGTTCACGTAATTTACTAGCAGAGAGAGAGTAAAGGAAGAATTGAAAAAAGAAATCACACAAAGAGAAAAATAAAGTTCGCGCACAGAAAACTGGTAGAAACTTGCAAATTAACAGCAGATCGAAAGACTTGACAGCTTTTTTGATACAAAAAAAAAAATTGTGTAAATTCGATTTTTTTTTTTTTTAATATTTGAAAATATAAAACTAAATAAAATTGAGCCATATAAAATAAATTTAAATTGCTTGCCAAAGACTTTGAAATACAAATGTTCTTTTTCCGTCCATTTGAATAGGTAATCCACAAAAAATAACTTTCTTGTTATTTCTTGTTTTTCATGTTTTTTTTTTTTTTTTTTTTTTTGACATACAATTTTTTTCGATAGCTAGGTCTGAAAACACACTGATAAGATCCAATCAGTTGGCTTACGATGGGCTTCAGTCTTTCATGTGAAACGCTTGATAGGACCTTATATTCAATTCAATTCAATTTCAAGTCAATATTTATTCACATTCCTCCATCTAAAACTAGTATGCAATATTAAGACTATATTATAAATTTAATAATGGCATTTCAATATTAAAATGAATAATAGAATTAATTAACACATTTCAAGATACTTAATATCTATTCTAGTGGAGAAAATGGTAATGACAACATTAGTATTAAAATACTGTGTACGTTGTCATGTTACAGAAAATTAAAGAAAGGTTTGACAGTAAGGCTAAGAGAGTGAAAAGAAAGAAAGCAGAAAAGATAGAACGAGAAGGAAAAACAAGCTTAAAAGTTTGGCAAGTAGTGCTTAATCTAGAGCAACGATTCTAAGCCATTGAAATCAAAACTAAACAACCAGATTTTACAATGTTTCAGAAATAAATTAAGAGAACTGCATTGTTTAATAGTAGTAGGCAATTTATTAAAAAGTCTGCAGGCGACAATTGGGTAGCTGTTACGATAAGCTGTTGAACGAAAAAACGGAACGGTAACATTTTCGACAAAGCGTAAGTTGTATGGAACAACAGACCTAAAGATTTGGTGTTGGGTATTTAAATAAAATCTCTTAAGAGTATTATAATAATAAAGGTGCCGAATTGGCAGAATATTTAAATACTTAAAAAGTGGCAACGAAGAAGTTCTTTGGATAGTATTATACATTTTTCTTACAACACATTGTTGTAGTGTTAGTAAAGGGTTAATTTTATTTGCATAAGCACCGCCCCAACAAGAAATTCCGTATTGTAATTTAGAATGAAAAAGGCCATAATAAAATTGCTTTGATGTAGATAGCGAGCACAGATTGCGTAATTGGTAAAATTTTCTGACAACTGACCGAAAATACATTTTTAGTGCGACAGTATGTTGACTCCATTTGAGTTTATCATCAATAACGACTCCAAGATATTTATAGTGATTGACTTGTTGAATATTGAAACAATTGGGACTACACGAGAACGTAGAGTTAAGATAAGATTCAGATGAATGAATATTAACAATGAACTTTTTGCAATGAGGATCGTGATATGTGATATCTATTTGGGGAGAAACTTGATCTTTTAAGTTGAAATACATTAGTCTCTTTAGTCTTATTACTTATTAGTAATTTATGCGAGGCAAACCATTTTCTTAATATATCCGTGTCATAGTTGATGTCTGCAACTAGATCGGAAAGTGTCGGAGAAGCATATGAAATACCCAGATCATCGGCGAAAGCTGTTACTATGCCGCGAAAATGCTGATCAAAAATTGAATTAATATAAATTGAAAATAGAATGGGACCCAGTACGGAACCCTGTGGTACGCCTAAAGTTATTATAGCAGTGTTACTAAAAGCATTATCAATTTTTACTCTTTGAATACGTGATTTCAAATAAGATTCAAACCCGTTGTACATGCTGCCCCTAAAACCGATTGTGCGAAGCTTGTTTAATAAAATACTATGATCGACCATGTCAAAAGCTTTTGTTATGTCTACAAACATACCCGCGCACGACTTTCACGACAGTTGATAGCCCTTCTCTGAAACCAAATTGACATGAACTGAAAAAATTAGTTTTCTTTAAAAAATCTAACATCCTTTTTTTTACTAGTTTTTCAAAAATTTTTGAAATTGAGTGTAAAAGAGAAATAGGTCTATAATTATGTATGTCATCTTTACTGCCCTTCTTGAAAAACGGGATAACAATAGCTTCTTTCATACATCGATTAAACAAATAAGACAGTATGTCAGAAATATTGTAAGCTATTTTTTTAAGTAAAGGGTGATTTTTTAAGAGCTTGATAACTTTTTTTTTAAAAAAAACGCATAAAATTTGCAAAATCTCATCGGTTCTTTATTTGAAACGTTAGATTGGTCCATGACATTTACTTTTTGAAGATAATTTCATTTAAATGTTGACCGCGGCTGCGTCTTAGGTGGTCCATTCGGAAAGTCAAATTTTGGGCAACTTTTTCGAGCATTTCGACCGGAATAGCCCGAATTTCTTCGGAAATGTTGTCTTCCAAAGCTGGAATAGTTGCTGGCTTATTTCTGTAGACTTTAGACTTGACGTAGCCCCACAAAAAATAGTCTAAAGGCGTCAAATCGCATGATCTTGGTGGCCAACTTACCGGTCCATTTCTTGAGATTAATTGTTCTCCGAAGTTTTCCCTCAAAATGGCCATAGAATCGCGAGCTGTGTGGCATGTAGCGCCATCTTTTTGAAACCACATGTCAACCAAGTTCAGTTCTTCCATTTTTGGCAACAAAAAGTTTGTTAGCATCGAACGATAGCGATCGCCATTCACCGTAACGTTGCGTCCAACAGCATCTTTGAAAAAATACGGTCCAATGATTCCACCAGCGTACAAACCACACCAAACAGTGCATTTTTCGGGATGCATGGCCAGTTCTTGAACGGCTTCTGGTTGCTCTTCACTCCAAATGCGGCAATTTTGCTTATTTACGTAGCCATTCAACCAGAAATGAGCCTCATCGCTGAACAAAATTTGTCGATAAAAAAGCGGATTTTCTGCCAACTTTTCTAGGGCCCATTCACTGAAAATTCGACGTTGTGGCAGATCGTTCGGCTTCAGTTCTTGCACGAGCTGTATTTTATACGGTTTTACACCAAGATCTTTGCGTAAAACCTTCCATGTGGTCGAATAACACAAACCCAATTGCTGCGAACGGCGACGAATCGACATTTCACGGTCTTCAGCAACACTCTCAGAAACAGACGCAATATTCTCTTCTGTACGCACTGTACGCATTCGTGTGGTTGGTTTAATGTCCAATAAAGTAAACTGAGTGCGAAACTTGGTCACAATCGCATTAATTGTTTGCTCACTTGGTCGATTATGTAGACCATAAATCGGACGTAAAGCGCGAAACACATTTCGAACCGAACACTGATTTTGGTCTGAAATCCCACGTGATCTGTCAAATACTAATGCATGAAAATCATAACCTCAAAAAAATCACCCTTTACTTTGTTTGAAATATTATCTGCACCGCACGATTTAGAATTGTTTAGAGAATTAATTATTTTTATTGTTTCCATGGCATTAACTGCTTAGCTAAAGTTAAAGCAGTCATAATGATTTTGATATACTCTGAAGAGGGCTAGTACATGATCTAAACAAGAGCCAAATAATAATCTAGTTGCTTCGATCAAAAGTGAGTTTAAGCCATGTTTTGCTAAAATTGCAATGTATGAGTCCACAATATTATTATCGTTTAATAAATCTATATTGAAATCACCCAAAACTATAAGGTTTTGAGCATTTATGTTGTTTAGCATGCAATCAAATTCTTGTAAAAACAAATTGGTGGACTGAGAGTGAATTCTGTAACAGCAGATTATTGTAAATATTTCTTTGTTTATTGCGAATTTTACTTCTATCGCATCTGCAGTTGTAATATTACATCTTACAGTAGAACAGTTTAGATCGGATTTTAATAAATACTCCAACACCTTGTAAGGACAAAATTTGTGCTTCAAATTTTACCAACATGTCTGATGTGATTTCATTTCAGTTTCAGTAGAGAGCCGAGGCACAGCCGAGCGCTGAGCGGCGCAGGTCGTGTGGGTCAAGACCCGGGCGACACAAAACAGGTCGCCACCACTGATCTCTGACGGGGAAGCCCGAAAAAGGGCATACAAACCCAGCGGTTACGGGGTTACCCGAAATGAAAGAATAGCTTGCAGTTTCACCCGGGGAAAAGGTGCAGGTTTCCCCTGCTTATAGTTGAGAAATACAAACGATACATTTTAATTCACATTACATGTAAAAACCTGAATTATTCATATTTATTCATTCTTTTCCATATTTTTGTTTATTCACGTTCAGATTTAATTCAATTATATATAAAATTAATTAAAAAAAGAAATGAAATAATAATAAAAAAATGAAGTTTCTAAATTTTGAAATGTTAACTTAATTAGAACTAAAGAATTAAGCTCAACAATATGACAAAATAAACACCAAACACAACTGAAACAATCTCCGCTTTAGTTGTGTTTGTCTAACGAAACCAATATGTTATGATTTAGCAAATGGGTATGTTGGGGTTAAACAACGACGACAGGGAATTTCTCCCAGTGTATGTCCATAATATATATATATATATTTAGGCTGACGCTAGCAGCATAATCAATTTTGCTCGAAAACAAGTCATTAGTTCAAAAACAAGGCATCCAACCTGTGCCAACACGTTGTGAGTAGTTGCCAACATTTTCGAGATGGCCGCCAACCGGAAGTTGATTATTATGTTGAGGAGCAACATAAACAGGGATATGGAAATTGATTGCATAAGAATTTACAACCACCGGAAAATACACCCCAGACGTAGATGTCCACCCTATTGGGAAATCTACACCCTCACATTTAATGAAAAAACCCAACACACCTAAAATGAACAATTCAGCACATACCGGAAACACTTGACATGAAGCTCGAGCTCGAGCCGAGGCAATCTTACAATAAAAGAGAGAGATCTGGCCCGACTCGAGGCAGTTGTGAATCAGCAGTGAAACGGATAGTACGTAAGTGAGAGTTTCCATTTTTGTGACCAACGCTGCACGTCAACGCAGCAGTCAAAGAAAATTTGCTCAAACGAGACATAGCCCAGCCAACGCCGCTGCAGAGGACAGCCAAAGGCAGTACGGCCGAGCACAGTCAGGAGCACACGGAAGCAGCAGATAACTCCAAGGAAACCCAGTCAGGATACCGAAGCAGCGACGTCGACGTTCACCGACAAGCTACGCCAGCGCCGACACGGGCAGCAGAAGACACCCCAGCGGCAGCGCGCAGCCTGCAGGTAGGTCTGTGAGTTAACATAGCAGGATAGAAGATAGATAGGGAGCGAATAGGGAATTAAGTTAGGTTGGTAAGGGGTATATGCACTCTGCCAACTAGGGAAGTCTGACATTTCAAGAGATTCCGGGAGAACAGACAGTTGGAGCTCTAGCAGCCTTGGTAAGGGGTATATGCACTCTGCCAAATAGGAGCGCTAGACAATATAAAAGGAGAACGCGTGAGGGAACCGAGACAGCTTATGGTGAGAGGTATATGCACTCTGCCAATTAGGGAAATTTATATTGTAGAAATCGTAAGGTGAAGTAGTGAGCCAGGCCGAGTTGTGAGTCACAAGGACGTGACGTATTATAGCTTTGGTAAGGGGTATTTGCACTCTGCCGAAGTTATAATAGCAGAAAACCAATTAGCCAGGGCGTTAGGGCATCCACACCTTCCTTGGTAAGGGGTATTTGCACTCTGCCAAAGCTCCCAGTTCCTCCATCCCATTTCTTATCAGTAGAGTTAGAGACGCACCCAGTAGGGCGAAGTAGAGCAGATTGCTCACACTCTACAACCGCGCTGCCGCCGGCACTGTCGACTGGAGAAACACCACGCGGCTGCCCTTCGGAGCTGTAGCCGACAACCTACGGTCAACGGACCCAACAGCGACGTGCACATGAGGATTTGGTGACACCTTTCTTTATTATTATTATTATTACTTAAGAAATTTATAATTATACTTTTAAACGCTCATGAACTTTACGTAAATTTTGGAAATAGATACTCTAAAGAGGTATCATTAGATAATTTGTATTAATTTCTTCCAACTAAACATTGGATAATAAAAATTATAACGTTCGATTGTAATTTGTGCGTTTTATTTGGAGTCCTTAAATTAAAAGATTATAAATTTTTGGCACGACCCTGGACAGCCGCTTTGCTGTCCCAGCTATGGACCCAGGTCAACTGGGAGTCGTGACAACCTCCTGCAGCATATGAATCATTTGGAAATGCATAAAAATTAAAACCCGGTAATGAGAAGTTGTTAACTTCGTAGGAATAAATCAAAATTTCCGTAACGAATATCAAATCTGGCAATCTATTTTTCGTGTTCAAGTTGAAAACAAGATGATCAAAATTACATCTGAGACTTCTAATATTTTGGTGCAAAACAATAAGAGAGTTGCTATTATTATAAGATTTAAGAGTGTTATTTGAGAAATTATTACAAACATCTACAGTAAGGTTATTGATATTATTAATATTCAAATCATTCATTTGAGTAACTTATATTTATACTCAATTAAGTTTTTTTAAGTCATCAAAAGATTTTATGTCAATAACTTTACTGTTGGGTGTTTTTCTTAAAAGAATTAGACAATTAGTATACCACATAAACTTAAAATTTTTTCCTTTTGTATTTTTTTTCGCAGCAGAGAAGAGAGCACGGTAAACTCTCTCTCAAACTGAAATTACTCCTACTTCGGCCACTACAACCCCCCCCCCAAAGTTACTCTGTATTCCAAGAGTATTTTGTTGCGCATCTTTTGGAAAAATCAAGCCGATCGGATCATTACTTTAGGAGTTATTGAGGTTTTAGTGAGAATAGTACGCGGACGTGTGAATAGGTCCGTATGGACCTTGTACTGAATTTCACTAATAAATGCATGTTTTTGGGCATCAGTATAATTTTTTTATTGTTTCAACACATAATTTATTTGTTCTGAACACAAAGACCTAAACTCAAAGACATTAGGGATGATGGTAAAAACAAAAAATTCTAAGAAAAATTCGAAGACATGAACTTTATTGCTTTCAAGGAAAGGCACAATATTCTAATTTTATACTACTAGCAATAAACCAGTTCTTAGAATTTTTTGTTCTTAGTATTTTGTTCTTAGTATTTTTTGTTCTTAGTATTTTTGTTCTTAGAATTTTATGAACCAGCTATGGAATTATGGGGCGCGACGCGTTGCCCAATATACAATGCTACGTTGTCGTACGATCGCTTCATGTGTATAAAGCAATTTATTCGATTCGACAATGGAAATACTCGACAACAGCGACTCATCAACAACAAAACTGCGGCTATTGACGATATTTGGCAAATGTTGGAACATAACTTGGCAGCAGCTTACACTCCTCATGAAGCACTAACAGTTGATGAGCAGTTGTTCCCTTACAGAGGCCGCACCCGCTTCACACAATATATTCCGTCAAAGCCAGCTAAGTATGGTTTGAAAGTATGGTGGTTATGCGACTCACAGAGTTATTATCCTGTGAAGGGAATGGTATATTCTGGAAAACTGCCAAACCAACAACGGGAGATAAACCAAGGGCAGAACGTAGTGCTGGATCTTGTGGAAAAATATTTAGATGCTGGCCGTACTATATACGCGGATAATTTCTTTACCACTCTTGACTTGGCGCGTATTTTGTTGAGGAGGAAGACCGCATATGTTGGTACAGTGCGCTACAACAAAACATTCATTCCACAGGAGTTCAAGAAGAACCCGAAGCGCACCATCAATAGTGCATTATTTGGGTTCAACGAAGGGGATATAGCGTTATGCTCATACGTGCCGAAAAAAAATAAAGTGGTGAACGTGCTCTCCACAATGCACTACACCTGCCTCGTTGACGAGCAAACCGAGAAGCGGAAGCCCTATGCCATATTAGATTACAACGCCAACAAATGCGGCGTTGATACCATGGATCAAATGCTAGGCACTTACAGCTGCAAAAGAGCAACACAACGATGGCCGTTGGCCATGTTTTATAATATGCTGGACGTCGCTGCATTTGCTGCTTTTACGATTTACAACGAAATGAAGCCTATAAAAAGGAGTGACAGACGGCGGTCGTTCTTGTTACTGCTAACGAAACAATTGGCCACACCAAATATCGAAGAACGTGCCCTGAACAACCATATAACCTCATATCCAAGGATACGCAATGCGATGGAAGCATTCGATGTCAGGGTAAGAAAAACATCTTCAAATTCAAGAATAGAATATATATTTATTTGTTTTTTATTTTTTTTTTTCATTTCAGGTATTACCAAGACCGATGGAAGGCAATGCACCGTCGTTTGCGGCTAGGTCAAGTAGACCGTCATGTCGCCTTTGCCGTTCTGAGTAAGGGCGGCAGCGGAAAACGCGGGCACACTGCTTCGGCTGCGGCAACGCTGCTTGCGGAGAACATAGCACACTTTTACATCGCTGCAACACTTGCGCACAGGGCGGGGGACAAGAAGTACACGCTCAACAACAATAATTTTTAAACTTTTTTATAATAGTCTTAAGAAAATTCAAGCAAAAAAAAAAAAAAAATTAAAAAAATTGAAAAAATTATTTTTGTATGTAGAATTTAGTTATAAACAATAAAAACAAAAAAAAATTAAAAAAAAAAATTTTTTATATGAAAAAAACATGATTTACAAAAAAGGTCCGTAGGGACCTTTTCACACGGCCGTGAAGTTCAGAACTGTCACTCATCGGAGGGTTAAAGCAGGTTTCGAGCGAAATTTCTTCACATAGCAATCGAGAATACAGTCGTCAGGTATGTCAGCTTTCAGAACATTCCGAAAAATTTTTAGAGAGAGTTCACGTGCATTAGTATTGGTTGCATTAGGTACACCGACAACATCGACAGAATTTGACAGTTTGTCTTGTTCGAGCTTATGAATTTTATGCTCAAGGTGGTTAACTCTTGCACCAAGCGATATGTTTTCCTCTGCGAGCGATTTCATTTGAGAAAGGTAATCAGTATTAAGGTGCTTTAAATGGATTAACTCAGTATACAGCATATCGAGAGTGACTTCATCAGTAGAGACAATGTCTAAGCGAGTTTGAATCAAGCCGGCTGGGCAGGTTTGAGGCAAGTTCGTCTTAGAATTTACTTCCAACGATGGTGCTCTGTTCATAGATAGTGCCGGTGCTTTCACGGCAGTTGTCACTTCTTCGTGTTGTTGTAGCGAGATTTCAGCTGGACTGGTTTTAAGCGGAATCGTCTTAGAATTAACTTCCAATGATGCAGCTTTTGGAGCCGGTGCTTTTACGGCAGTTGACACTACTACATGTTGTTGTAGGGGGAATTCAGCCATAGATTTTCGTCGTTTTTCTAGGCACCTTTCGCAGCGAAATACAACATTATTGGACCACATGTATTCTACATCGCCATTAATATTGATACACGCGGCATGAAAACAATGAGCGCATAATGAGCACGACAGCTTGAACGGATCGCAGCGGTCGATTTTTTTTTTACAAGCCGAACAATTCATAGTTAGCAGAGTAGAAAGAATAGAAGAACAAGCGTGATTGGAGAAGGAATTTAGACTTTAATTACGCGGCAGTTGTGAAGAATAGAAATGCAATGCGCGACAGATGGTCAACCGAACACGATGAGTGACGATGAGAGATTCGATATTGGTGAAGACTTATCACACGATAATTGTGGGATCGTTTGCAATGTGTTCTTCCGAAGATATTTTGCATAGCAACACGTTAATGGATTTAAACAGAGCTTTGCTTTCATTCTTGCTCAGCTCAGTCAGATGGACATCGGCTTCCTTGGCTTTGTTTTTCTTAAACCGAATTATGGCTGTCAAGATCTCATTAAAGTTGAGCATTGGAAATTTCAGGATATCATTTCTATTGGCGGGATTTTGGTCAATATTGTTATTCAGAAGACTAGAGAAGTGTGCCCTCCATAGCGTCAGTGTACTCTAAATATCTGTCACTTGATTTCCTTTTTATTCCTGCAAATAGATGTCCCGGTCCTAAAAACATCGGCCAGGTGTTTCATCTTCTCGAAAAATTTTCGAAACTCATTCTTGTCGCCATACATCTCAATCTTCTCATACTCACGCTATCTGCCTCCTTTTGCTTGAAAAGACGTCCCTGTTCTTTCTGTTTCGCTCATTAGTGAGCCAGAGAATTGAGAATATGTTTTGTTTTAAAGTAAAAGCAAATATTTTATTTTATTTCTCAAAAATAATACACTTATTTAACTACTATTTGATGTCAATAGTAAGCAATGAGCCTTATCGTACCTCTTTCGAGTATCTGAGCCGAATAGCTATTCTATACGGCAAATAAAATGGCTAATTCGCCTTCTGATCATGAAGCATGAATAATACCGAAAGCTTTTAGATAAATTTTTCAACGCGGCTTTTAACTTTTCAACAAACTTAGCATTTTATTAAGTAAGCAGCGCTGCTTTATTTTTTCCTCATTATGAAATTGTTGAACCTTGCCAGCTGAGTTGCTTCTTGGCAAAAAAAAAAAAAAAAAAAAAAACGCAACGAATAATTAAACTACTCAAGCGTATTGAAATTCAAAGGATTAACAAAGTGTCGAGAAGTTTAATTTAAATAAATGAAAGAAACTAAAAGTCAAACACGAACTAAAAGTAGAAAGAACAAAAAATTTCACTAAAGTGTATAATTTTTACGCAAATTGCTTTTAGGCGCGTTGCAATTTCCTTAAGTGCAAGAAATGTAAACGAACAATTTGCACGCTACTTCTTCAAGCTCAACTATGCACTTGCATAGAAATGCTTTTCGACCAGCCAACTCTTTCGCACGCACACACACACACACATACTTGCTATTGTGTTGGCAACAGTGAAAAAATGTGACGATAACGAAAACATAAAACGAAATTATTTCATGCAAAGACGCAGTCAGTCAAGTTCCTGAATGGACCACAAAAAATGCACACAAAAAAAAAACACACACACACACACAAACAAAGAACTGCATGCGGCTCATTGAGAGAAAATAGGTTAGGTTAGGAAGCTGCTGCTACGTTTTTGTTTTTGCTTTCAATTTCCGTGTCAGAAAATGAAACTGAGAATTTCACTTTTCAATTATATTGCGCAAAATTGCAAGCAGTTCAGGTCAACGTGCGCGCGTTAAATGCAGTGCAAGCAAGTGTATGGTGTGTGAGTGTGTGTGTGTCGCTTAAGCAACTCTATACCCTGTAGGAAAATCAACTAATTTAAAAGTAGTTGATAAAGTAGTTTTTTGTCAACCACAACTAGTTGAAATTCTGACTTTTTTCCATAGAACGAACTAACTTATTTTGTATGGAGATGTCCGCTAAATAAGTCAATTGACTTTCGTCTGCATATATTTTCAACTACTTGTTAAATTAGTTACATTTAAATTATTTTTTGAATTGCTTTTAAATAACTAATTGAAAACTATTACTGATGGCCTAAAGTTAATAATATTTGATGAAATAACATGGTTAAATATATATAAGCTTGTAATCTAATAAAAATTTGCAATTAAAACATGTCAACATCAGAGTAGTTGCCGCCTTAATATAAATCAAAGTAGTTTATCAATCACTGGTTTTTAAGTAGTATTTCAATTACTTCATATATTGAAGTGGATGCCGCCTTAATATAATTCAAAGAAGTTCATAACTGGTTTATTTTAAACTAGTTTTTTAATTAGTTGTTTTTAAAAACAAGTTAGTTTGTTCCTATAGGGTAGTTGCCGCCTTAATATAATTAAAAGTAGTTCATATAATGGTTTATTTTAAATTAGTTTTTTAATTAGTTGTTTTTAAAAACAAGTTAGTTTGTTCCTATAGGGTAGGAACAAAGTACCCGGTAGGAAAATCAACTAATTTAAAAGTAGTTTTTTGTCAACCACAACTAGTTGAAATTCTGACTTTTTTCCATAGAACGAACTAACATATTTTGTATGGTGATGTCCGCTAAATAAGTCAATTGACTTTCGTCTGCATATATTTTCCACTACTTGTTAAATTAGTTGTTAGTAAATTACTTGTAGAGACGAAAATGGAGATCTGAATACGGATACGCAGTGTGTGCTGAGATTGTGGAGACGACACTACTCCAATTTACTTACTGGCGACGATTCCACCAATGCCGCCCATGGAGAGCGCAGTTCAGAGCTACCAATCAACAATGACGGAGTGGAAGTACCACCACCTAGCCATGAAGAGGTTCGAATTGCTATCCAACGACTCAAAAACAACAAAGCAGCGGGTGCTGACGGCCTGTCAGCTGAATTGTTTAAAATCGGCGGCGATGAATTGATTAGGCGCATGCATCAGCTCATCAGCAAAATATGGCTAGAAGAAAGCGTGCCCGACGATTGGAACCTCAGCGTACTGTGCCCTATACTTAAGAAAGGAGACCCAACAATCTGCGCAAGTTATAGAAGTATCAGTCTTATTTCCATCGCATATAAGGTTCTCTCAAGCGTACTGTGTGAAAGATTAAAGTCGATTACAAAAACACTGATTGGACCTTATCAGTGTGGCTTTCGACCTGGTAAGTCCACCATAGACCAGATTTTCACGCTACGACAAATCCTGGAGAAAACCCACGAAAATCAAATTGACACACACCATCTCTTTGTCGATTTTAAAGCTGCGTTCGATAGCCCGAGAAGGGATTGCCTATACGCAACAATGTCTGAGTTAGGTATACCTGCAAAGTTGATCAGACTTTGCAGAATGACGTTGAGCAACACACGCAGCTCCGTCAAGGTAGGAAATGACCTCTCCGAAACCTTCAATACCGAAAGAGGTTTCAGGCAAGGCGATCCACTGTCTTGCGATCTCTTCAACATCATCATGGAGGGGATCGTACGAAAGGCCGGTGTGCATCGTAATGGCACCATTTTCTATAAAGGTGTCCAGCTCCTTGCGTACGCTGATGATATTGATATTGTTGGCAGAACCAAGAGAGATGTTACCGCTGCTTTCGCCACTATCGAAAAGGAATCAGCCAAAGTGGGTTTGACGATAAATGAGGGCAAAACAAAATATATGCTGTCTACAAACAAGGGAGCGCGGCGTTTAGACTCTCACGTTTCATCCGGCAGCTATAACTTTGAAGTAGTCAAGGAGTTCGTTTACCTTGGCACCGCCATTAATACCAAAAACGAAATCAGCCTGGAGATAAAGCGAAGTACAATAATTGCTAATAGGTGCTACTACGGGCTCAGTAAGCAACTAAGTTCCAGAGCCCTCTCTCGATCGACAAAACTAACACTCTACAAGACGCTCGTTCTACCTGTGCTGCTTTATGGCGCTGAGGCATGGGTAGTTTCGCAAACTGACGCAGCCGCTCTGGGGGTGTTCGAGAGAAAAGTTCTTCGCAAAATCTTCGGTCCTGTTCGAGTCGGCGATGACTATCGCATCCGAATGAACCACGAGCTGTATGAGCTCTACGATGACATTGACGTAGTTCGGCGTATAGCTGTGCAGCGACTACGCTGGCTGGGTCATGTCCATCGTATGAACGACGAAGCTCCAGCGAAAAAGGTGCTCGTGGCGAGGGTTGCTGGTCAACGGCGACGAGGGAGACCATGCCTCCGATGGATGGACCAGGCTGAGGAAGCCCTAACCGCACTTGTTGTATCCGATTGGAGAAGGCGCGCGCAAAGCAGAGGCGCCTGGCGAGAGCTGATGAGGTCGGTTGAAACCCGGACACGGGTTGTTACGACCAACTAAGTAAGTAAGTAAGTAAGCAAAATATCAGTGTGTTCAGCGACCATGATTGATGGTTGCAAAGCGTGGAAAATCCCGCTGACATGCTTGTTTAGCTCATATTTTGAAATGAAGCATCAAAAAGCTGGCTCGTGTTAAATAACAGGCGCAGTATCCACACAATTCCATTCAATTGGATCGGCATCTTCGCTCATGTACCCAGGCGGTGGCGTGCCCATTTTTGTAAACTGCTTCCGTGGTAGGCATGCTCACATATAAGCGCAAAGTTCCTCCAGCTTCTGAAACTATCACCTGTGGGAAGCAGAAATAGTCCAATGAAGAAAGGAATAATGAAATTATATCTACCATCGCAGCGTACTTCTGTTGCGCTCCTTGAATGTTATTACTAGTCCTTTTTTGAATTAACTGGGAATGAAGTTTGGCATTAATCACTGAATTATTTTAAAATTAATTAAAATACCACAACGAACGACATTTCACAATTTTCCATTAAAAAGCTCTGATCACTTTTAACTTTGTTGACATTTTGCTTTCAGATTTTATATTTCAGAATTTATTTGTGTGATTTTTTTTGGCATGATTTATGTATGCATCTCTTTGATGTATAGAAATTTAAAATTTTTATGCTTTTAAATACATCTTCAGTAAGTGGAATATTAAATAGTTTTTAATTGGTTATTTTAAGGTAATTAAAAAAATAATTTAAATTTAACTAGTTTAACAAGTAGTTGAAAATATATGCAGACGAAAGTCAATTGAGTATTTAGCGGACATCACCATACAAATTATGTTAGTTCGTTATATGGAAAAAAGTCGGAATTTCAACTAGTTGTGGTTGACAAAAAACTACTTTTTCAACTACTTTTAAATTAGTTGATTTTCCTACAGGGGAACGTATAAAAAAACGAACACTCATACTTTGGCAAAGGCGAGAAGCTTGCAGCAGCACATTTTCTTGCAATGTACTTGAAATGAAATTTAATTTCATTTAAGCCCAAAAGTATGCAGTGACTTCTTCAGCAGTCGTTTCATTGTAAGTTTCAACGTTGTAGTATTTCTTGCGTACAACAAAGAAATGAATTTCATTTTGTTGCATGTTGTCCGAGAAACATGGTTGCAACTTGAAACATTTTTTGTTGTATTTTTTATTTCTTTTCTTTTTATTTTTTTTTTTTTTTTTGTTAACTGTTGTGTAGCTTTTTATGCTGCTGGTTTGGTTGGCGCTCTGTGAATTGCTGAAATAAGATTGAGCTAAATGCGGTCAGCGTACTGGAAATGTAACGAAAAGAAGTAGTTTTATATTAAATGTGATGTTAGGTATTTTGTTGCCTTGAAAATAAAAAAAAAACGAATTTACTTTTGAAATTAATTTAATTGTGTGTTGCATGCACAAAACACAAAAAGTATGACTTAAGGTGAACACTTTAGGAAAATTTTGATTAAAATGGATATTCATGATTTTTTTAAAATTTTTCTTTTAAAAGTTTGCCATTTTGTTATATATTAATAAAAATGTTTCATTCTAGTACAGGACAAAGCCACAAGACTACAGAAAAAAAAACAGAGTGCGACAATTTTTATATCCCAAATTTACGCGTACTGCGTAAGGTTTATATTAACTTTGTCATTCCGTTTGTAACGCTCATAAGGAGGTGTGGCAGGTAAAGAAAAGTATATATATTTTTTATCTGCATCATCTCCTCATTCGATTTCTGTATGTCTGTATGTATGTCTGCCCGCCTGTCGACACTAAGGTGCGTTTCATATATATAACGCCACTTGCAATTATTCCTTCTGCTGCGTTTGAAGTGTAGAGATTAATAAAATTGTGTAGCTAGTTTTCAAGACCTTAACAATAGAAAAAAATTTAGACCGGAATAGCTCGTGCAACTCAACATACTTGCGAAAAAATGGGAATAAATAAAAATTCTTAAAGAAGAAGGCTATGGAATTCAGGAAATCGGGCGTAGAATTAAGCGCAGCCATAGAGTGATTCAAGATTTTTTTAACAAATCTCAAAATTACGGCAAAACAAAATGTTCGGGTAAAGAAAAAATCCTCTTACCGCGATCAGCGGAAAATAATCCGAGCTGCGAGCAACAATACACAGTTTAAAAGAGTTGCGGAGTTTTGTTGCTGAAAAAGTTTCCCGAACACCGGTATGGAGAGTGCCACATCAGTGTAAACATATCCGTAGAGAACTTATGAAGTGTGTTTCTGCTCTTGCTAGCAAACATAAGAGAATGAGCGTGGAATTTGCAAGAAGGAACATAGGAACAAATTGACTACCAGTCAGCTTTTCAATAATGTTTTAAAAAAGGGTCCCACGTTGGAGTTTAATTTTGACATGTAATTTTTTCCGATGAGATAAAATGGAATCTTTATGGCCAGGATGGATTTTGACATTATTAATACGACATACGCCGCGAACCACTTCCGTTTTCAAAAAGAAGTTTTGGTGGAGAGAAAGTGATGGTGTAGGGTGGTTTTTCTGAAATTGAAAGTTCAAGCATGAAGTGTGCTGGAGAGCAGTTTGACTCCACTTTTAGAAAAAAACGGACAGACACAACTAATTTTCCAGCAAGATAATGTGGCAATCTACGTAAATCGTGATGGTTTCAGGCCAATAACATTGATTTATTGGAGTAGCCTTTGTACTCTTCAGATTGTAATCACATCGAGAATTTATGGGGAGTACTTATACGCCAGGTGTATAAAAATAACAGACAATTTGGCAACGTGAAAGAACGGAAATCAGTAATTTTCGAAGAATAGAGTAAAATTGATTCAAACACATTAAAAAAATGAATTCCAAGTATGCCAAATCCCATTTACAATATTATTGGAGCCAATGGAACAGTAATTTAATATATTTTTTTTTTTATAAATTCAATAAAAATCGTTTTAATTAAAAATTTTGAAATAGCGTTATAAATATGAGACAGCATCGAAAGTGATATTAAGCAATAAACAATGTACCGTTATTAGAAACGAGTTCACTTTTGTCCACTATTGTTGTTGTGCATAGATGACCAAATTCGCCAAACATTATCTATTGTTAAAACTGGCCGTTACAAAAACATTTCAAATTTCGCAGTGGCGTTATATTTATGAAACATACCTTATTATAGCCGTAATTTTAAAGCTAGTGCGCTGAAATTCAAAATATGAGCTTCTTTTTAAAAAATTAAGATCAAGTTCGAAAATAAGCCAAATGGGTTGAAAACCACGCCTACCTTCCATACAGAGTAGCATCATTTGTATAGTAAAATCTCTTAAAAATCCACAAAAATTAAAGAATTGTCTTCAAATTTTGCACTTAAGCTTTGATCTTCAATATAAATCCTGACTATGCAATTTGGGAGAATCGGATGAAAACCACGCCTACCTCACATACAAACCCAACCAACAATTATTATCTTTATTTTATCCTAAAGACTTCTTGAAGAAAAATTATTAAGAATAATACACTTACGATTAACTCAAAACGATATCTGTAAGATACTTGTAAAACTCTTCTAAGCTCATTTTGGCACTATATATGTAAGTGTGAGTTGTAATTTTCAACACGCCCTTATATCGGCCTCTTAGAGCTCTGAAACAAGATCAACACTCTAAGAAACATTGTCTTAGACAAGGCTTACAGATCTATTGCAGATATATTTAACTTTTAAGAAAATTAAGATGTACATAATCATAAGAAATTTTTATAAGAATTTATGTATATATACAATACTACCAACACTATTTTAATATAACAAAATTTGATGTACCATTTCTTATTATGTTTGTAGGATATTATAATATCAATAATATTGCATATTCGTGGTGTAATATTTTATCATATAAACGCATAAATTTCATTGCGGTGGAAACTTTATCGTAAGAATCTAATATTGCACCTCGGTTAGAAGCTGTCCCCTTTCGCAAGAACCAACATTAAAAGTATTATTTAATTAAAAAATCATACTATACTCTCAATAAATGAACTAAAACGCAGTTTTAAGAGTTGATGTCTCCATACAAGAATACAGCTCTTACTACAAAATTAATATACTTAAGTAAGTCACATAGAAGAGTTGTATACTCTACGAGATGAGTGAAAGCGAAATTTTGTAGGGCCACTATTTTTAAAAAGCATTCATTTATGCCAAGCAGAATTAACCCTTTCATTACATTAGTGCAAGGTTTACCGTACGTAAATTGCAGTTAGAAATTGTTCTGTTCTTTCGGAATATTTTTCTTATGAATGAACCAAATCCATTGAACATAATTTGTACATAATTCTGTTCGTTTATTATATAGGTATCCTGAAATTTAAGCTTATTAAATAAAACCCCATTTCTTTTGAAAAATGATACATTTACAAGAAAGGGTTAAGAACATGAATACAATTAAATCTTTTGTTTAGGGTAATTGCCCGATTATAAGAACCAATATCTTATTATACTCTTCTAGTCAGACTGTTTCTCTTATAATCAGAGTGATACTCTTCTAGTCAGACCGTTGCTCATATCAGATCAGACATCTTTAAATAAAAGCCTTTGAGATGTCTATAAGACTTAATCTATAAAGCTAAAACTCTTCAGAGTTTGGCTCTGATAGCTGAAGTGTTGTAGAAGTCTGTAAGAAATGACTTGTAAGATGCAGCGTCTTCGCAGTAATGCTCTTATAACACAACTCTTTTAAGCTACTACATATGAGATAATGTGAAAAAGAACAGAACACTTATAGACAACTAGTTTTGCTGTAAATAATTTGTAAGCGTATTGCTCTTGCTGAAGATAATTATAGGACGTAATTAAAAACTAAAATTTTTCGTCCAGTGCTCAACTATTAAGAATTGTTGCTTGGGAAGTGGCTTTATCATAACCGTAAAATCTCTTAAAAAGCTGCCCATATTAAAGAAAGGTTTGAAATTTTCCACATAGGCTTTGGTATTTAGTGTAGAACATTACTATGATATTTGACAAAATCGGATGAAAATAACGGCTGCCTTCCATACAAATTATCTATATTTAAAACGTAAAATCGCTTAAAAATGCACAAAAATTAGCTTTGACATATAGTATGAACCATCTCTATGATATTTGGCAAAACCTCCCATACAAGGTAACGTCATCAAAATCGAAAAAATTTCGTTTTCCAAATTCCAAACACTCAAAAAAGAATAAAAGCGGTTTTAAAACATTTATAAAATTACATATAGTTTTGATATCGGTGATAATTTTGCATATTATAATCCCGGTGCACTATCTTCCTTCGAATATAGTCCAATTACGTCCGTTGATGTAGATCGATCATTTTCGCTGTACAAAAACTTTTTGAAGTTAAATTTTTTGTATACGCTAACAATCTCTACAGATGTATGATGGAATAGAGCATATAACTTTAATATTTCATTATTGAATTTTTATTTATTATTTAAAAATGTAGTTGGCAGGCCGAGTTACAAATTATATTTACAAATTTTTATTACTATAGGGTGTTTTTTTTAGAGGTATAGAACTTCGAATTGAAATAAAACACAAGACAATCGTTTTAATGTCCATCAATTTGGCCTTATTGGAAGGATAATTTTATGCCATTAATGTTTAAATATGATTTCGGGCATGTGGCCTCCGCGGCTGGCTCGAACAAATCTAATTCTACAGGTCCAATTTTCAACCACTTTTTCGAGCATATGGGGCCGTATGTCGGCAATAACGCCACGAATGTTGGCTTCCAAGCCCCCTAACGTTTCTGGTTTGCTGGCGTAGACGAGCGACTTCACATATCCCCAAAGAAAATAATCCAATGGTGTCAAATCACACGATCTTGGTGGCCAATTGACAGGTCCATTCCGCGAAATTGTGCGCTCATCGAATGTTTCCTTCAATAAATCGATTGTGACGTGCGCTGTGTGGCATGTAGCGCCGTCTTGTTGGAACCACAACTGATCCACATTCATGCCATCCAATTCGGGAACAAAATAGTCGGTTATCATGGCTCTATACCGGTCTCCATTAACGGTAACTGACTCTCCAGCATTATTTCGGAAGAAGAATGGCCCAATGACTCCACCAGCCCATAGAGCACACCAAACAGTCAGTTTTTGTGGATGTAATGGCGTCTCAAGGGTCTCATGTGGATTCTCTTCACTCCAAATGCGGCAATTTTGCTTGTTGACGTAGCCATTCAACCAAAAATGAGCCTCATCACTGAACAAAATTTTGCGATGAAAATCAGCATCGAGATCAATCTCATTTTCGGCCCATACACCAAAATCACGACGCTGGTCTCGCGGCTTTAATTCTTGCACAAGCTGGATCTTGTAAGGTCGCAATTGTTTCTTCGGTGCGCACTGTTCGACGTCTCTGCGGATGCGTATTATCACATAGAGTAAACGTAGTGCGAAAACGATCCATGGTTAACCGAATTAATTGCTCTGATGGACGATTATGTCGACCATAAAATGGACGGAGCTTGCGGTAAACTTCGCGAACTGAACCATTATTTTCGAAATAAATTTGCACGATTTGCAAGCGTTGTTCTTTTGTCAACCTGTTCATGATGAAATGGCAAACCAAACTGAACATAAATGACATTAGAGTTGCCAGATTTGACCACAAAATGCCAGTTTTATCTCTATTCGAAAAAAAACCTCTAAAAAAAAACACCCTTTAGAAGCAAGGAGTTCATTGCTTTAATTTTAATTTATTTTTTTTAATTAATGCTACAAAATTGATTTCAAAACATTAAATAAAGAAATAATTTTTTACCATAGAATGCATTTTTTTCAAAAGAGGTTTACTTTTTTTCATATTTTTCAATTTCAAGTGCATACTTTAAAATTTTAAGTGCATATTTTTGATTTATTTGTGCATAAAAATATGCACTCTAGTTATTAATATTAAAAAAAATTGCCTAGATATTTTTTATTTTGGTATAAAATTTAATAAGAAAACATTTTTTTAATTATGATATCAATCATATCAAATAGTTTTGATTGCATTTTCTTATTTTATAAAAACGAAAAAAAAAACCTGATATAAGGTTCAAAAAAGATCCGGAGCACCAGACATCCTTAACTAAAAACTGTCCTATTATTCAAATAATTTAATTTCATAAACCAAATTCTTCTCAGTCAATAGTAATACTTAATAAATTTTCTTCGGCAATTGGTAGCAAAGAAAACTGGTTATATATCAGAAATATAGGCTTGGGTAAAACTAAAGCTAATCATGTCTGTGAATCCATCGACTTAAATAATCTAAATATAAATTTTCTGAACACAGCATTATCCAAGCCCACAAGTAATATCTAAATATAACACTGCTGACAGCATGCATAATTGTGATAGTTCCTTTAGTTTTTCATGTGTAGAACAGCTAGAAGTCCGAAAAAGTTTTTTTATCTATGAAATCAAACGAAGTAGGAGTGGATGATATCCATCCAGTATATGTTAAAGCGTTGTACTCGAAATTGTTACCACATATTACCCTATATCTTTTATTCAGTTCTCACGAAATCTATTTTTCCCTTTAGCTGGAAAAAGGCTGGAAATCATACCTGTGTCCAAGACAAACAATGAATATCGACCCATTGCAATATTACCGTTTCTCTCAAAAGTTCTCGAAAAGCTTATTCATAATCAAATAAATAAATTTCTTAAGGGGCATTCACTTCTCTCCGATAGGCAGTCTTGTTAGAAGCTTTGTTAGAAGTAACTGAGGAAGTTCGTTCTGCCTTAGATGACAATAAAGTAGCTTTTCTTACTCTGCTCGATCGCTCTTAGGCTTTTGATACCGTTGATCACAATATACTTATGTCAAAATTAAAAAACCTCTACGGATTTTCGAAAGCAGCTCTGGCTACTTTGGTTGGTACTATTGGTTGCTACCTTTGTGAAAGATCACAAGCTGTCAGTTTTGGAGACTCGATGTCTCAGTTTTTATATCTTGAACGAGGCGTTCCCCAGGGATCTGTGTTAGGCCCACTGTTATTTTCTATATATATTGACGATCAACCCCGAGTTCTCAAAAATTGTAGAATCCATATGTATGCAGCTGACCTGGCTGAAATAGGTGCGTGGGCGATGAACAATGGTTTGACCCTGAACCCGAAAATGTTGCAGTGCCTGGTCATAAACAAGAAAGTCCTTGATGTTTCTGCATTTCCAAGGGTTACAATTGAAGACTCTATTGTTGAATACGTTGATCACGCCAAAAATCTTGGTCTAATCTTTGATAGAACGCTGTCATGGAATAGACATATCAATAACGTTATAGGCAGAATCTACAGCATGTTACGAGCGCTTTGACCAACGCAATATTTCACACCTTGCTAAATACGATTGCTACTTGCTAAAGCATATCTAATTCCTCAGCTTCTCTATGGTTGTGAGATATATGGCAATTGTGATTCCAACATAAAAAAAAAAATTAAACGTTCTATTTAACAATATAGCTCGTTATGTGTATTGGTTACGTCGTCGTGATCACGTGACTGTATTTGCAAAACAAATGTATCTAATGTCTCTTATGCCCGTATGATATTTAATTTTTTTGTCCAATTTCAAAATCTGAAAACAAGTGGCGCGTGGGCAGGACAGACATATTTTGTAAGAAAAGGATAAACGTTGTTACTTTTTTATATCTGGTGTTTTTGAGAGCAGCTGCATTAAATAAATTAATATTAGCTACACACATCACTTCCAATTCAGCATACATTTATATTAAATAGTTTTGCTTACTCTAAAAGGCTCAAACTAATTATTTACAGCACAGTAAATATTTGATCGAAACTTACCGAAGAACGAATTGAAAGAAACGGCAAAAAAAATGCAAAGAAAATACAGTCCGTCCTACAAATTTTTCTGCAATTCGTACCATATGCGTACTCACTCACACCAATTGAATCCATGCATTCGTGCTATTTGAACTGCTCTAGTTATAATTTTCAATGATCAATTTAATTAAGTATCATACAGGCTTTAGTAACTTGTTACACTTTTGCGCTATTCTAATGTTGCACAAAATTGTTTTCACTAAGAAGCCATCGTATCTTTTTGATAAGCTATGGTTTACTCGCTCTACTCGAAATAACGCCGTAATTTCGTTCAGGTACAACAGACTTGTATCCGAAGAACAATTCTTTATCTCTGCGGTGCGTCTTTGGAACAATCTACCAGCAAGACTTGAACAGATGAGCAATGGAACGAGATTTCGAAAAGAATATTTAAGTACTTTTCCACATAAAATGTGTCTTAGGTAAAACATTAAGGATACATTTTTCCCCCCTTTTTTATACTTTCTGTTAAACAACAACTATTTTTATTTGCTTTCATGTATCTTCATTTCTCTTTTCCTTCATTTCCTCTTATATTCTCTCTTTGATTCCTTAGTAAGATGATATATTTATTTAAATTGTTCCTTGTAATAATTATGTTTACTTTTCTAAGAACTATTATTATTCATCATTTTTTAATTATATATGTTTAACTTCTAATCATAAAAAATCATTTGTGACCAACATTTTAAATGAAAAAGATGTCTTTCTTTAATGTTGGGAAGTCAAGATTCTATAAATAAATAAATAACATAAATAAAGATAAAAAGATAATTAAACTGTAGGATAGGATACTTGATAGGTTCATCGTTAAACTGGCTTCACATTACAATTAATAGAGATTTTTTTTTCTAATAAAAGTATTTACACTGAAGGCTTGGCAACAAAGTCATCAAAATCACGCGCCCAACACTTCCTTTATGTGTGCAATTTTTCTCAACCCAGTCATTAAGATTCCTTCGGTTAATCGCACAAGTTGAGCCATGAGCATCATTTAAAAACTCATTTCATGCTGCATTGTTTTTAACTGGAGAAAAACAAAACTGCAACAAAAAATTAGTTCAACGACAAGCTGTAGCGTATTTGTTATACTAATACACACACATGACAAACAGAAAAAAACTGTAGACCTGTATGCGTGTGCAAGGTTGTTACAAAATAATTAATATGGCTTCTTACAAAACGGCGCGCAATTCTGCCCTGTACGCCTGCAAACAAGAGGACAACATGGTGCTACTAAGACTGTTGCATTGAGGGTTGAGTGCAGGGGAGACGAAAACCGCAACAGTAATCGTCCATTACATCGCCTTGCAACGGAAACTCTAACCTGTCACAATGCGAGTTTTATTGCACATGAGAACCAAGCTCAACACGCACACTTAAAAAAACAATATACGTCTACATGTGCTTCAAACAGGGGCAGCATTTGAAATTTAATGACTAAAGGAGTTGTTGGTTCCACGCCCTGCCAGCTTACAACACAAGCAAGAGAAGTGAGTCAATGTTACTGAATGAAAAAACAAAACATAAAATCTGGTAACTCTATTAGAATGGTCATTAGAGAAACGCAAACGTTTGCCATGATTTTGTATTGTGTGTAGGGAAGCCAATTTTCAGACAATTTGGCGATGCCGGGATTTTTGGGATGGCAAATTTCAATGTCGGTATTCCGGAATCAGTCCCGGTATTGAAACAGTTGTTTTAAAAATCATTAAATAACATTAGCATTTTATTTTATAAATAATTGTTTTAAATTTACCAGTTTCATAGGACTCTTTAATATTAAAAGCCTTCGCCAATGGTGTAAAGGAAAGTTCACTGTCGATTAGTAAAAGAGCAGACTTTAAACTTTCTGTCGAACCATCGATAAATAAACGCCACTTTTCTGCTTTATTTTCTATATCCAAAACAGTTATTACACCCTAGACATTATTACACCATACCAGCTGATCTTCTTGTGAAAAAAACTCTTAGCTCTTCATTACTTACTTACTTGGGTGTCCATAACAACCCACGTTTGGGTTTCGACCGACCTCATCAGCTCACGACAGGCGCCTCACCTTTGCCCGCACCTTCTCCAATCGGTTACACCAAGTTCGGTTAGGGCTTCCTCGGCCTGGTCCATCCATCGGAGGCATGGTCTCCCTCGTTATCGTCCACCAACGACCATCGCCTCGAGCACCTTTTTCGCTGGAGCTTCGTCGTCCATACGATGGACATGACCAGCCAGCGCAGTCGCTGCACAGTTATACGCCGAACTACGGCAATGTCTTCGTAGAGCTCATACAGCTCGTGGTTTATTCGGATGCGATAGTCATCGCCAACTCGAACAGGACCGAAGATTTTGCGAAGAACTTTTCTCTCGAACACCCCCATAAAGAAGCACAGGTAGAACGATCGTCTTGTAGAGTGTTACTTTTGTTGATCGAGAGAGGGCTCTGGAACTTAGTTACTTACTGAGCCCGTAGTAGCACCTATAAACAATTATTGTGCTTCGCTTTTTCTCCAGGAGGACTTCGTTGTTGTTTTAACGGCGGTGCCAAGATATATAAACTCAAAGTTATAGCTGCCGGATGAAACGTGGGAGTCTAGACGCTGCACTTCCTTGTTCGTAGACAGCATATACTTTGTTTTACCCTTATTTATCGTCAAACCCACTTTGGTTGATTTCTTTTCCATAACGTTGAAAGCAGTGGTAATATCTCTCTTGGTTCTGCCGACAATATCAATATCATCAGCGTACGCTAGGAGCTGGACACCTTTGTAGAAAATGGTGCCATTACAATGCACACCGGCCTTGCGTACGATCCTCTCCATGATCATGTTGAAGAGATCGCAAGACAGTGGATCACCTTCTCTGAAACCGCTTTCGGTGTTGAAGGTTTCGAAGAGGTCTTTTTATACCTTGACGGAGCTGCTCTGGTACTAGTACATGTTAAGAACCCCCGAGGTACTTAAGCGTATTTTTTAAGTACCCAGCTCGAGGTACTTAAGCTGGATTTTTTTAAGTACCCAACCCGCTTAAGTATCTAAAAATACTGACATTTTTGGATGAGATACTTAAGCGGGTTGTACTGTATATGCTATATCTATATATATAAAAATGAATCGTGGTTTGTTTGGATGCTTAAAACTTGAAAACGACTGGAACAAATTGGATACTTCCTTCTGCGGGTTTATTCGTAATTATTTCGCAAAGGTTTAGGATGGTTTTTCAGTAGGTGGGCGTGGCACTTTCCATGCAACCCAAATTTGCGATATCGAATACCTTTAAAATTAAAGGTGGCACAGCCTCGGAATTCGGTATTCGGCCTCTGTTCACACGTGCCGTTAAACTGCTAACATTTTATGGACGTTGGATGAGGGGCGTGGCACTTTCTTCCATGTTTGTAAGAATACTTTAAACTTTAAAACTACAGGGCTGATTGAGCTAAAATTTTGGCAGTAAATATGTTTCGAGTACGAGATGGTAATGAAAGGTCGAATTTGATAATGGGGCGTGGCACCACCCATACTAAGCCAACACCTCAAACGTGATATCTTTGCCGATATCAGGTAGATTTGCATAAAATTTTGTATATAGGAGTTTTACGATACGATAAATGCTCAGGAGCTTTATACTTTGCTCTATCTTGAACACCAGATGGCGCTGTCATACAAACTGTGCTAATGACTCTTAAATCACTCATCCGATTAGCATAAAAATTTGAATATAGTGATTTTAGGGTACGACGACTATTATTTCGCTATTTCTATTACTTTACCTTGAACATCAGAGGGCACTGTAGGACAATTTTTTTAAAAATACGTAAAGAAATCCTTATGCATACGTATGTAAATATTTTCGGTAGGACCGATTTCTTTGGACGTGTTAAACTTTATTTCAAAGTGTTTGGCAATGCGTGCACTCCAAGAGTTGCCAATCGTTCGACCCGGTATGTGGCGCTGCTACCGGGTTCGGAAAATTTCTGTTTAATTATAGTTTTCCTCCAAGACCGCTTATCCCATTTACATGAAAATTTGTCTATGGGGGTATTTTGAACTTATCTATTCTTCCCTATCTTGAACACTAAAGTGTGCTGTAATACAAATTTCCCAAGAAATCGTAAGAAACTCCAAAACCGCTCAACCGAATTTGAAGGAAAATTTGTATATGTAGGAATTTTCGAGTACGGCCAGAGTTTTGGCGTTATATCTTTTGCTCTATCTCGAAAACCACAGGGCGCCACTCATCTGGAGTTTTAAACGGTTCATCTTAAATAAGAAAAATATAAGTTTGTTCAACAATCTAAAAAACGCATATATCAGGTTGGCAACTAAGTAATTGAGGATTTTTTTTTAGAAAATAAGAGACAATTTTTTTATGGAACGAAATAACTTTATTCTGTAATGTATTGCCCATTCTGAGCAATGGCCTTTTGCCATCTTTCAGGCAGCTTCATAATACCACGTTCATAAAACTTCTGGTTCTTATCAGCAAAAAACTGAACCAGGTACGATTTGACATCATCATTATTATTAAAATTTTTACCATTTAAGGAGTTTTGCAAAGATCGAAATAAAAAGTAATCAGATGATGCAAGGTCTGGACTATATGGTGGATGTGGCAAAACATCCCAACCAAGCTCCAATAATTTTTGCCGAGTGACCAAAGATGTGTGTGGCCTTGCATTGTCATGGTGAAATACAACACCTTTTCGATTTGTCAATTCGGACCGCTTTTCTTCAACTGCATTGTTCAATTTTGTTAGTTGTTCAATGTAGACATCTGAATTGATCGTTCGGTTGGGTGGTAAAAGTTCAAAGTAGACAATTCCTTTGTAATCCCACCAAACTGATAACGTAACTTTCTTTTGATGAATATAAGCTTTTGATGTTGTTTGAGCTGGTTCGCCTGGCTTGATCTACGATCTTTTCCGATTGACATTGTTGTAAACAACCCAGTTTTCATCACCAGTTAAGGAGTGCGCACGTTAAAATTGTAACATACGTTTTTGCTAACTACTTATTTTACAAACGTGAGAAATAAAATTAAAATATGGCAATACCATTGTATTTAATGTTAGTTATAATTGAAATCATTTCTCTACATTTTTGTGACAGTAATAGTGAAAAATGGATAGTCAAAAAGAAGTTAGAAAAACCATACTTAAAATATCACAAGAAAATCCCAATTGGAATTTTAAACAAATAGCAAAAACAGCTAAAGTCTCCCGACAAACTGTTTCCCGCGTCTTAAAAAACTTTAAGCAAACCATCAGTGCTGACCGAAAGCCTGGATCTGGCAGAAAATATGGATCTGGAGATGTTAAAAAGGCCAAAAAAGTCTTAGGAATCTTAAGCAAGGCTCCGAACACATCAGGAAGGAAAGCAGCTCTTATCGCGAATTGTTCAGAAGCATTTGTCCGAAAAGTGAAAACAACCGCTGGATTAAGATCATATAAGGTCCAAAAAGTCCCCGATCGGAATGCAAAAAAAAATTCCGAGGCAAAAAAACGAGCGAGAAAACTTTATTCAAATTTTATTCAAAAATTTCAATGTTGCATCATGGATGACGAAACATATGTTTTGGCAGACTTTTCACAGCTTCCAGGTCAGGACTATTATGTAGCAGACCGCCGGGGAAATGTAGCAGAGACGTACAGGACCCAAAAAATAACCAAGTTTCCGAAAAAATTTCTTGTGTGGCAAACAATTTGTAGTTGTGGCAAAAGAAGTCAGCCATTCGTGACATCCGGGTCGATAAATGGGGAAATTTATATAAAAGAATGCTTGCAAAAAAGATTGCGACCATTCCTAAATCAACACAAGGTGTCTAACTACTTTTGGCCAGATCTGGCGTCATGCCATTATGGAAAAATAGCACAAGAGTGGTACTCAAAAAATAACATAAATATTGTACCAAGAGAGGCAAATCCACCAAACTGTCCACAGCTTAGACCAGTAGAAAGATATTGGGCTCTCATAAAAAGGAGAATGAAGGAGACAAAAGCAGTGTCTAAGGACCTTAAAGATTTTAAAAGAAAGTGGACTTTAGCATCAAAAAAAATTCCTGAATGTACCATAAAGACCTTGATGGAAGGCGTTCCGGTAAAAGTGAAAAATTTTGCTTTTAATAAAGATTTTTGAAATTTTTGTATTTACATTAACAATTAGCATGAAATGAAGTTTAATAAATTGCTTTTATTTTTTAATATATTTTCATGGTTTACTTAATTTTTTTATTTTTCAATGTTACATATTTTACGTGCGCACTCCTTATCAATCGTTTTAAAAATGGATCATTTTCATTACGTTTCTTTAACAAATCGCAGATGGTAATGCGTTGTGTTAAATGATTTTCTTTCAGTTCATGAGGGAACCCATATATCGAGTTTTCGTACATAGCAAAGTTGTTTTAAGCAATTTCCAATGCATGTATATGATACATGAAGCTTCTCTGCAAGCTCACGTGGACGACCAGAGCGTTTTTTATCTTTGAGTGGAAAATCACCAGACCGAAATTTGACAAACCAATTTTGTCACAGCCGTTCTTTTAAAGCTTCGTCACCATAAACAGAACATAACTTTTTGTGAGCTTGTGATGTGTTTTTTCCTTTCCGGAAATAAAAAAGCCAAATATAACAAAAATGTTCGTTTTGATTTTCCATTTTTTAACAGACGGCAACCAAAAACTACACAACCGATAAAAAAAATTTGTTTACTGATTGACAGTTGAAGTACCAACTATCAAATAACAAAATGTGTTTGACATTTCGATTACTTCAGAAATCCTAAAAATTCAACTAAAGCCATCTATGAGTGAAATCCACAATTACTTAGTTGCCAACCCAATACATGTCCATTTAAGGACAATACAGTCCGCAGTATATATATGTGGGCGGTATTACACAGAAGACGTGGCACGCTAATTGTAACCGAGCTCCAGCACCGGTTGTCTGACTTCAACCAAATTGTACACATTTATTCTTTGTGATAAAGTTTTCTTCACTATGAGGGATCGGTCTTTTTGTTCTAATTTTAATATTTTTTAGTATCAGTAGGACGAAAAAAAAGCAATCAGATGAGTGGTTCGATGGTCAAAGGAATTGTAAGAGACATTGAAATCAAGATCTTGTCGCCCCTCTAGTAAGAAGACCTAAGCATGTAACACATCAGAAGTGTGGAATTCATGCTTTGTCTTGTAATTCGATGGCAAAGTCAAAATACGGTTCATATAACTTAGTCACTAATATAACTGAGTTTTAAGAGTAATGACACAGCAAATGTAATAAAACTTGTCGGGAAAATAGTCACCACGATTACCACAACAAGTAAGTATCTCCATTTTGTTTTTCAACCATTTCTTATCAATGGTTTGTCGATACTTTTCTTGAAAAAAATTTTTGCAATTTTTCCCTTAAGGGCAGATTTTGTTTTTCAATTTCTTCTTGCTTCATGTTATCATCACAAAAATCCAGATTGCTGTCATTATTTTATAGTATAGTAGAAAACTGTTTTAGCCAGAATTTTATACTTTTTATACGAGTATTATTACATTTGGAGTGAAGAAAAGTTTAAAATGTCAAACTGCACTTCGTTCTTCTATTTGTTCTCTTCTGTTCTCTTTTCTATTTAGCAATATTTTTTTCTGTGAAATTCCGAAACTTGATGACAATCCCGAGATCCCGAAAAGCCCTGAATCTTTAATTTTATATCCCTGGATTATCTGAAATCTTAAAAGTCCGGGATCCCGGGATTAGATCCCCTACCTGGTTGTGTGTGTGTTTATTTGTGTTTGTGTGCGTGATTCAAGCAAGCAAGTGACATAAATGTTGCAATTAGCGCAGGAATAATGCGTTGGAAGCGTACAATTACAAGGAAAAAAAAGAGTTTTGCAAAAAAAAAAAATAACAACAAGCAGCTTAGCAACATTGTTGGAACTAAAAAGCACAAACGAACAATTTAATAAAAAGCTTCACTTGGTTAAGCGAAAGTGTTTTGCAATTAAAAACCTTGTTGAAGTGCTTTACTTAATGTCACAGTAGTTCAACAGTGAAATTTAACCACACCGAATATTAAGGGAAGTAATGGCTACATCATAGCAAAGGTGGAAAAGTTGGAGAGAATTCTATGAAACACTAATGGAAACCTCAACAGAGATCTACTATTTAAATCGTAATTGCCAAAAACCACATCGTATCTGAAGGACTCAGACAAATTGAAAATTTTTTTTAAGTATACAAAAAGAGAATGCCGTTAATTTACTTACTTACTTAAGTGGCCGTAACAACCCGTGTCCGGGTTTCGGCCGACCTCATCAGCTCTCGCCAGGCGCCTCTGCTTTGCGCGCACCTTCTCCAATCGGATACACCAAGTGCGGTTAGGGCTTCCTCAGCCTGGTCCATCCATCGGAGGCATGGTCTCCCTCGTCGTCGTTGACCAGCGACCATCGCCTCGAGCACCTTTTTCGCTGGAGCTTCGTCGTCCATACGATGGACATGACCCAGCCAGCGTAGTCGCTGCACAGTTATACGCCGAACTACGTCAATGCCTTCGTAGAGCTCATACAGCTCGTGGTTCATTCGGATGCGAAGTCATCGCCGACTCGAACAGGACCGAAGATTTTGCGAAGAACTTTACTCTCGAACACCCCCAGAGCGGCTGCGTCAGTTTGCGAAACTGCCCATGCCTCAGCGGCATAATGCAGCACAGGTAGAACGATCGTCTTGTAGAGTGTTAGTTTTATCGATCGAGAGAGGGCTCTGGAACTTAGTTGCTTACTGAGCCCATAGTAGCACCTATTAGCAGTTGTTGTTCTTCGCTTTATCTCCAGGCTGATTTCGTTGTTTGTATCAATGGCGGTGCCAAGGTAAACGAACTCCTTGACTACTTCAAAGTTATAGCTGCCGGATGAAACGTGAGAGTCTAAACACCGCGCTACCTTATTTGTAGACAGCATATACCTTGTTTTACCCTCATTTATCGTCAAACCCACTTTGGGTGATTCCTTTTCGATAGCGGCGAAAGCAGCGGTAACATCTCTCTCTGCCTTTAACTGACCCATAGAGAAAAAAGAGGGTGCTTTATCAGTCTTCATTGAAGAGGCCGTTACATATCAACCATTCAAGGTCATCATTAATATCCGACCGGAACTGAAATTTTGACCGAAACCGAAATTCAGCGCTTTTTGTACCTAGTACTGCCATAACTACTAAAGGGTGATTTTTTTGAGGTTATGATTTTCATGCATTAGTATTTGACAGATCACGTGGGATTTCAGACATGGTGTCAAAGAGAAAGATGCTCAGTATGCTTTGACATTTCATCATGAATAGACTTACTAACGAGCAACGCTTGCAAATCATTGAATTTTATTACCAAAATCAGTGTTCGGTTCGAAATGTGTTTCGCGCTTTACGTCCGATTTATGGTCTACATAATCGACCAAGTGAGCAAACAATTAATGCGATTGTGACCAAGTTTCGCACTCAGTTTACTTTATTGGATATTAAACCAACCACACGAATGCGTACAGTGCGTACAGAAGAGAATATTGCGTCTGTTTCTGAGAGTGTTGCTGAAGACCGTGAAATGTCGATTCGTCGCCGTTCGCAGCAATTGGGTCGCTATCGTTCGATGCTAACAAACTTTTTGTTGCCAAAAATGGAAGAACTGAACTTGGTTGACATGTGGTTTCAACAAGATGGCGCTACATGCCACACTGCTCGCGATTCTATGGCCATTTTGAGGGAAAACTTCGGAGAACAATTAATCTCAAGAAATGGACCGGTAAGTTGGCCACCAAGATCATGCGATTTGACGCCTTTAGACTATTTTTTGTGGGGCTACGTCAAGTCTAAAGTCTACAGAAATAAGCCAGCAACTATTCCAGCTTTAGAAGACAACATTTCCGAAGAAATTCGGGCTATTCCGGCCGAAATGCTCGAAAAAGTTGCCCAAAATTGGACTTTCAGAATGGACCACCTAAGACGCAGCCGCGGTCAACATTTAAATGAAATTATCTTCAAAAAGTAAATGTCATGGACCAATCTAACGTTTCAAATAAAGAACCGATGAGATTTTGCAAATTTTATGCGTTTTTTTTAAAAAAAAAGTTATCAAGCTCTTAAAAAATCACCCTTTATTACAAGACTTTCAAAGCAGTAGGCATTGAAATTTCAAATTAAAAAAAAAATCCACTTATCGTTTTTGTTATTAAATTATTTCATTGCAAGTTAAATTTATGTCAGTTTGGCTTAGAATTTCACAGAGTCAATATGGAGTGGAGCGAAAAAGAAAATCGTATCGCTGTGATTGCTTTACACAAGTGTGGAAATAGTGCGAGACAGATATTCATGTTGTTAGAAAAACTTGACATATCCAGAATGTTTGTGTATCGTACCAAAAATTGGTTTTTAGAATCATCTCAAGTAGAGGACAGGGCCAGAAGTGGACGTCCGAGTGTTATTCGTACGACTGGAGCCATAAAAGCAGTACGTGAGCTAATTTTCCGAAATCCCTTAAGGAAGCAGAAAATTACGGCTAGAAAGATGAACAAGTCTACCAGATCCATTTCCCGACTAATCCGTGTTGACCTCCATATGAAAGCTTTTCGCAGGAACACTGGTCATCTTTTAAATCCACGGTTAAAGCAAGTAAAATTGGAAAGAAGCAACTTGACGGGCCATGAAAACATTCTTTTTACTGATAAAAAATGTTTTCGGTGGAGGAAATTTTTAATAAACAAAAGACAAAGTCTATGCTAGACATCCTAGGAAGCAAAAAATACAGTTCCTAGGGTTCAGAGAGGTCATCATGCTGCATACGTCATGGTTTGGTGGGAGTATCGTCCAAATGCGTCATATACCTGCATTTTAGTGAAAAAGGTGTAAAAACTTGAGCGAAAGTGTACCAAAAGATGTCTTGGAAGGCATTGTGAAAAATTTAAGGGGGGACATGACATTGGCAGTTTTTTGAAATCGACTTTTTTTTAATAATTTTGTATTTTTAACCGACTTCAAAAAGGAGGAGGTTCTCAAGTTCGTCGGTTTCTCTGTTTTTTTTTTTTTTTTTTTTTTTAGTAAATATTCTTAAGATTCTAAGATATTTCATGGAAACATTCCTACGGGTTCAAAAGTTCAAAAGTTACAGCCGGATTAGTGAGAGCATTTTTAATTTTTGCTCTACCGGCAGCTGGTATTTACTTGTTTTACTTGCTACCTGACTTTTGGTTGTCATTTCGTACCTACTTGAAGGTTGGGTTTTTTTTTTTTTTTGTGTTTTTGAATTTCTTTATATTTCTTCATATTTATTACTCATATACGAGGGCCGTTCGGAAAGTTCTTAGCCTAACAATGATAAACAAGAGTTAGATTTTTAAAATTATCTTTATTTTTCAATATAATCTCCTGAAACTTCAACACACTTAGTCCAAGGCTTTTCTAGCAATTCTATCCCCTGATTAAAATAATTTTCCTGAAGCTCTGCAAAATAATCGTTTACAGCTGCAATTGCATCTTCATTTGAGGTAAAACGCTTGCCAGCAAGAAATTTTTTTAGATTTGGGAACAGGTAAAAGTCAGAGGGAGCTAAATCAGGAGAATAAGGTGGATGGTCAAGCAATTCGTACTTCAATTCGTTGAATTTTGCCATTGTTTTAACACTCTTGTGTGCTGGTGCGTTGTCTTGATGAAAAATTACTTTTTTGCTTTGCAAACCAGGTCGTTTTTCTTGAATTTTCACATCCAATTGGTCCAAAAGGTTACAATAATATTCTGATGTAATTGTTTTACCTTTTTGAAGATAGTCGATCAATAAAATTCCTTTATAATACCAAAAAACCGTTGCCAAAACTTTTCCAGCCGATTGAATTGATTTTGCCTTCTTTGGTACACTTCCTTTAGCTTCAATCCACTGTTTTGATTGCTCTTTCGTCTCTGGTGTATAGTGATGAATCCATGTTTCATCAACAGTTATTAAACGACGTTTAAAATCCATTTTATTTCTATCCAAATATAGATTATTATAAAATCTATCCAAACAGTCTTGAGCAATTTTCATGCGAATGCGTTTTTGATCAATGGTAAGCAAATGCGGCACCCATCTTGCAGATAATTTTTTCATTTTTAATTCTTCATGCAAAATCAAATGAATTCGATCATTTGAGATGCCTATGGCATCACTTATTTCCCGCACTTTCACTCGTCGATCGTCTAGTACTATATCATGTACTTTTGCTATGATTTCTGCTGAAGTTGCAGTTTTTGGACGACCACTTCGAGGCTCATCTTCAATGCTTGAACGACCACGTTTAAATTCAGCTATCCAGTTTTTTACTGTTGCGTATGAAGGAGCATTCTCACCTAATACATTCACCATATCATTATGAATTTCTTGTCCCGATAAACCTTTTTTATGTAAATATTTAATTACACAACGAATTTAAAATTTTTCCATTGCAACACAAATCACTGAAGTACCGTTTTTGAACAGCTGTTCTTATACGAATGAGTTGCCAGATCCAATTGAAATTTTACATGTGTTCATACGATGGATTAAAGTTTCCTACAGACTTAACTTTTTGCTGTTTATGCTGTCATATCTGTGTCAGGCTAAGAACTTTCCGAACGGCCCTCGTAGTGGAATTTTTATTTTATATGCTCAGTTATTTGGCATCTTTTGCAGCGTGAAGTCGTGGTTTTTTTGTGAAAAATATTGAAAAACTGAAAAATTAAGAGTCGTTCTTTAGATCGAAAAGGCAAAAGAGGTTTCTTACACAAAATAATTACACCAAGAAAACCTATTTCAACAGAAGTAATGGAATCTGAGGTGGAGTTCACTAGTACATCTGCTAAAAAACTTCATGGAGCATCAGTGGATGTTGGTATTAAACATCTACTATTGTGGAAAATATTGTGGAAATGTAAAATTTGAGAAGAAATCTATGAATTGCTAACCAAGTGCTTGGGTGGATTCACACAAAACTCCAATGAAAGTTGGAATGCAAAAATTTGGCTCATTGCACCTAAGTGTATGCCAGGCAGCAACAGAATTGTTAATATTGCAAGCTGCATGGCAGTGTCTACTAACAGTGACGGCGCTTATAGTTATTTGCAAATGTTTCAACTATTTGGTATCACCATAGGAGCTACAGCATTGAATTTTTCCAAAGGAAATGATGCAAATCGTTTGAAATGCGCCAGAGTGAAGACATATGAAGCTTCAAAAGAAGCCCGAATTGCTAAACGATTGCAAAAAACTATAAGAAACAGCACAACACAAGATAACGAAGGCATACAGTACGAAGCAGGCATGGCAGATTGAAGGTAACCTTTGTTACCTTGAAACCATGTTTTTCGAACTGGTTGCGGCACTATTTTTTGACGAAATTTTTTTTTTTTGTATTTTTTTAAACTGGATCCGCTATCGTATGACAAGAGTTTTTTTTAAATTTTTTTTTCGATTTTTTATGAAGTTTTAAAGTCAATATTTTTTTCGAAAAAACACACGTTCAAATTTGGAACATCACAAAAATTGAAAAAAAATTTAAAAAAAAGCTCGTTTCATACGATAACCAATTTTGTTAAGATTTAAAAAAAGTCATTTTTTTCCAGATCGGACAATTTTTGCAACTCCCAGCGCTGCAACCACGAGGCCCCGTTTTTTTCTCTGCCGCCAGTTTGGAGCTCTATAAAACCATGTTGGAGTGAAAAATATATTTTTTTGAGTTTATTTCTTGTAATTTGTTCAATTCTCTACAATAATATAAAAAAATTTTGGAAAAATGTTTGTTTTTGACTGAGTTATAAATTTGTAAAAAAAGGACTGTTTTCTCTGCCGCGAATGTCATGTAACCCCTTAACAACTGAACTCTTCAACGGAGGGCACTTGGTCTTTCAACAAGACTCTGCACCAGCTCATAAAGCTAAAACTACGCAAGAGTGGTTGCGCCAGAATATTCCTGCTTTTATCTCTACTGAAGATTGGCCCTCACGAAGCCCAGACTTAAATCCTCTTGATTGGAGAGTTATGGTTGGATTTAGAGGGTATAGCTTGCAAAGTTTGCCATCGAAATTTGGAAAGTCTTAAGCAGGCGCTAATTGCAGCAGCGTCATCAATACCAACGGAAACCATACGTGCCGCTATAGCCCAATGGCCAGACCGTTTAAAAGCCTGCATCAAAGCAAATAGCAATCATTTTGAATAATTTGTTTGCATTATTAGAAAGATTATCTTTAAATTAAAAAAATGAAAATTGCAAAATAATTTAGAAACTCGTTTCTTAAATTTTTACATCATATTTAGGTTGTAACAGAACTTATGACGCGATTAGGTAATATTCGTTCGGAGCCGAAACCGAAACTGGGTATATAAAAATTTAAAGTTTTTATAAAAATTTAGTAATAGTTTAGCATAAAACATAATATTGCATACATTTAAGAATAAAAAATCTTATCGCCCTAATTACAGAAGGGAACAAATTTTAAACTTTTTTATACAACTGGCAAAAATGCACTTATTTCGGATTACTATTTGTAACGTGACGTTACAAACGTATATATAAGACTTATTATTAATATTATTTCATTTTTAACTTTATTCTAAATAACACCCTGCATAATATTTTCCGTATTAACTATAATATGAACTTTACACTTTATTATACCACCTTGTTCAAAAAGAAAGGTTCATTCACACTGTGAATCGGACTTAAATATCCGATTCGAAAATTTTTTTAGTAGGTTGCCACATGTGTCTATAACAAGGCTGCCAAATATCAGCGTCTCTCGTTGCCATTTGGTAAAGTGACAGTGTTTTGTTTGCAACAACTTTTTTCGTGTCTTCGATTTTTACGATGGAGGAAAAAACTGAGCAACGAGCTTGTATCAAATTTTGTGTGAAAATGGTTTCAACTGCGCCCATACGCGTAAAATGTTGGTGAAATGTTACGGCGACTCTGCTCTATCGTATCAGAAGGCAAACAAGTGGTTTAACCGATTTGTGAGTGGCCAAGACGAAGTAGATGACGACCCTCGTACCGGGCGGCCATCGTGTTCGATTACCGAAGAAAACGTTGAAAAAATCAAAGAATTGTTGGTCAAAAATCGTAAATTGACGATTAGAGGGATAGCAGAGGACGTTGACATTTCAATTGGATCCGTTCAGAACAATTTGAAGAATGAATCGGTCTTGAGACGTGTCGCTGCGAAGTCGGTACTGAAAGAACTCAATTTCATGCAAAAAAGACACCGAGTTGCTATCGCGAAAGACATTCTGGAAATGGTCGACGACATCATTACTGGTGATGAGACATGGGTATATGAGTATGACACTTAAGCCAGGCATCAGACGTTTGAATCAGGCTAAATTTTTTCTTCCATCGTTAAAATCGAAGACTCGAAAAAGGTTGTTGTAAACAAAACGCTGTCACTTTACCAATTGTCAACGAGAGACGCTGATATTTGGCAGCCTTGTCATAGACACATGTGGCAACCTACTAAAAAAAATTTTCGAATCGAACAGTTAAGTCCGGTTCACAGTGTGAATGGACCATTCATTTTGAACAAGGTGGTATGTCTAAACTTTATTACAAATCTTATCATTATTAATAAATTTTATAATTAGCTGTTTATAAAACTTTATATGGCTTATTCTATTTTTTAAATCATCATAATATATCAACAAATACAAAAGGTATTTAACTTTAATATTGCGCACTTTTGTATGCGAAAAACCCTTAATTCTACGGCTTTCCTTAGTCTGAAGATCCGAGTACCGTCAAAAATTTTTGCGGCCACCTTTTTGAAAAATATTTGCATTTTTGGGATATTTTAGAAATTTTTTTTATGCACAATTCTTAAAACATTTTCTTAAAATTAAAAAAAAAAGTTTGGGGTTTGGGGTTTGAGGTTTTGTACAGCTATTTTTGCAAATTCTGACACTGTGCGCCACATAACCGGTAATGCTGAAAAAATAGGCAATCATTTGCTTCGATGTGCTTCTTCCTCGAACAACTTTTATTTGAATTAGCTCGTTTTGAACTGTCGAAGGACCACTATACTCGTCAACACTATATATGCGATAAAAACCAGGCCTATCTCACAGTAGTTGACTCAAAAGAAAAACTTTTGGGAGAACAATGAGAGTCGAACAGAAATAAAAGTCATTCCTTTTTATGTAGATATATTTAGTAAGATAGATCAAAATTGTTACAAAAATATTTTGGGAATAGTTATTCTCTCTTAATTCAAATCAGAATTTTTATACAAAATCATAAACACAACACAAGAAAAATGTTTGTCACAAGCAACTTATAGTAGAACTAAGTCCAAGCAACACGCTTGCGCGCAAATTTCGGACGCTCAATCTTAATTGGCGTTATACTCTCCAATGTTTGTTGACTCTGCTCTGAGCGTTGACTTTGTACCGAGTGTTCACTCTTTACCGAACGATGACTGTGTAATGAGCGTTGACTTTCCAAGGGATGCGATTCAGGATTTGCATCTTGTCCACCATCTAGGTTAAGATTAGCAAATGAGTTTGTCACTTGAGGCAAGTAGCGTTTGGAATTTTTTATAAAGAGTGGTGGCACACTCGTAGACGATGATGATGCTGCAACCATGTCGGAAGACACATTCTTCACAACGTCACGTGGTGTCGCAACAGCTTGTGAACGTGGCGAATCGTTGTGTTCTTGTATAAGTTGCTTAAGCTTTTCATTCGAGTTTTCTATCGAAGACAAGTGAGTGGAGCGCAATTTGATGAGCTCTTCCTGCCGCTCTAGATTGTCATTGAGTCGAGTGGTGAGTGCGCATTGCTCACCTTTAAGCAGCTGCTGGACATCGTGATAGCGTTCGAGATGTTGTGACTGCCACAACTCCTCGCAACGCTGCAAATTGTACTTGGCCTCGGACTCATACATGGACTCGATCTTGCTGAGCATCTGGCTCTCAGCCTCATGCTGCTCTTGGTATTTGTTACGCAGAGTTGTGAGTTGAGTATCATTGAATGCATATGACTTGACGCGATCCAAAATATTCATGATGAGCTTGATCTGATTACGATGAACTTCAGAGCGTTTGCGTATATGTACTTTGATTTTATTTAAGTTAAAGGCCTTTGATAAATCAGAGGGTTCGAGCACCACTGCGGAACTGTCAACGAGCAGATCAAGCTCTTTTTCTAAGTCGCTCATGTGAGAGCGTATTTTGGCTTCATGCTCTTTAAGCATTTCACTTTCGCTCTGACGTTCTTTAAGTTGATCCATGTGACGATCCTGAAGAGCACGTATCTCGCTGATTTCTTGTTCGCGTATTTTTTGGCGCTCCTTTTGAATCTGTTCAGTTTTGTGAATCTCTTCTTGCAGACGTAGATTGCGATCTTGTGCGATAGCTTCTTCCTTCTCGCGTGCCTGTTGCTCTTCGACCTAAAGAGGAAAATGAGTGATATTAAGAACATCGGTTTTTTAAATATTTTAAAATTAATGATAACAATCATTATTAGCTGGTGGGATGACATAACGTCCATGGTTTTCAGATTGAACCACGCGATTTTTAATACAAATTGTTAAATTTTTCTACAATTTAAAGAATTCATTATTTTATGATAAAATGATTTGCTCTTGTACGGAATGTTGTTTTTAACATTAGAAAAGAAAAAATTATCCCAAAAATTTGGGCTCAAATTTCATGAATAGAAAAAAATAAATTCAAAAATTACCCCAATTTTGCGTTTCGTTACATTTCATATAATATGCTGGGGCTTTTTTCATTTTATGTTTAGTGGCAATTATTCGTGGGACAATTTTGCACAGAGCCGACGACCGGGCGCACCTAACGCGGTCAAAACGATCGCGGTTGCGTGAGGTGCGTGCCGCGTCGGTCAAACGAACATAATGTTCATGGACCTTATATCCGTGGACGTTATGCCATTCCACCTTAATAGATATATACAGGGTGGGCCAAAAGCCACGCATATGTTTAAAAATTAAAGAAGTTCTTTGTTACAAGACAAAATGAAAATCAAATATAATTTGAACATTGAAGGATTTAATTTAATTACCACCGTAATTTTCATTTGCGCACAAATTCGTCTAAAAAGGCGTGTTGCATAACAACCCGCAACATATGTGGCTGCTTTGTCCTGATTTCAAATTTGATGTTAGATTTAGGCTGCCCTATAGTCTGAGGATAATTTCATAAAAAAAAGCAGGCGCAGTTAAATCGATAGTTCATCGATTTAATCGATTCAGAAAATTCATTCTCGAAAAATGTCTCTTAGGAGGGAAATGTGTGCGGTGGCCTCATTCTACCGAAAGCACTTATTGTCTGCCACAGGCTGTACGAAATTATTAATATCACAGTACTTGTTCCCTAACTCTGCCAAGTTAGCATCATGATGTTAGCCTGCCTGCCTTAAGCCAGGATAAAGGAGGATGGTTATAGATGAGATGCACAGAGACGAAAAATGCTTTGCCAACATGTACTAGTCTTGTCTTATCCATGTAAAAGAGGGTCTACTTTGGAGCCCGGTATTGGCGGACTTCCTAGGAGAAGGTATGGATTGTCCAGTTGAACTTGTTAGATCTATTGAGACCAAAATAAAGGAGTTTATAAGACATAATAACTTAAGAGACATATAATCCTGGATCCAAACTACTCATAATGGAGATATTAGGCACATCTAATTTTCGGTGATGGATTCATTTACCCTAACCCAATAATTAGGTAGAATGCCAGCCATGCACGGTTGAGTGTATAAACTGTACACGGATAATTAAATTGTTGTGTTTTACGTTGACACCTGCCGTGAATGCATAATTCAACGTTGTTCCATAACAATTGCGACCGAAACAAAGCGTCCGTCAGCGCCCCTTTCAAAGGGGTTCAAAGGTACCAAACAAGCTCCATGTTGTGATGACACTTCGCAACCCTTGGTGGGGGTGGAGGTCTATCTAAAACCTCTTCCATACTAAATAGTATGGCGCCCTGTTTGAGAGTGCAAACCGCACCGAGCTGGATAGCTCTGCCCGCGATATATGTAGTAAGCCACAGCCACCACGAAAAGCTCCCCCAAGGGCCAGCCCATTCCAGTCAGACCAGTATGTGCCAGCAAAAGCCAGACATACATCGGAGGCCACTGACTCTGCCCGTGGTACCAGTTTTAAAGTACTTGGTCAGACCTCGTAAAAAAAGCCCCGGCTACTCCCAGTTTTGGTCACCAATCAAAAACAAGCTCACAAAAAGATGAGCCCCGCCCCACACACGCAACATACACACACCATTCCTACAATGGACCATAGCCCTCACTCACACACACACATTCACACAGTGAATATCACAACTTATGCTTGCCTAAAGCGCCGCATCTCAAACACCTCATTTGCATACGCATTCCCAATGTCGAAATACCCATTCTCACGCAAAATCCCCATTGCACGCAAATCGCGAATATCCTCATAAAGACGACAATCACGAAGTACGTGCAACCACTCCTCACGGATTGCCCCACACCCACAACACTCATTCACACTCAGATTCCTCTCATACAAAAATGAATTCAAGGAACTATGCCCAGTCAAAAGGAAGCTAAAGTCTGGGCGTCCAGACACAAACATAACATCACGTATAAAATTATACGTGAACCCGCCCATTAACACATTCATTCCATCTAGATTGCCATCTAAACCTCACACATTCAAACAACCTGGCCTTGCACTCACGCACTCTCACATCGGAACGCGAGACCCAATCAAACAATAAGGGAGGCATATCCTTCTTGATCCCATAAGCAACGCAATATTACATCACCACGAGATCAAGAGGAAGTACCCCCAACAACACCTGCAAGGCATCCGTGGATACTGTGCGACAAAAAGGAATGCACCCGAGCAGAATGGCTCTCTGACAAGAGAGTATCTTTCGATGCCCCACAGCAGACCTGACCACATCACCCCATATAGGAGCGCCAAAGGTTGCGCAAGCAACAAACAGGCCCTCATACATGAGGCGCACAGCTCGTCTACTGAGGCCTCACTAACTCCGAAGCAGGTGACGCACTTTACACTGTACACAGACAGTTATAAAAATTCATATTTCAACTTTTGATCTGTTTGTAGGTGATGTTGAAGAGCCTCATCTGGTGGGATCCTTATCCAGGGTGGCTATCATGGACGGCCTTTTGGGGAGTCTTGTGCTGGTTGTATTTTGTATAAAGTTGCTTGCACAGGTCTAGTATTTACCGGCAGGAGTCGCGCTTTGTACGGCCGGGCTGGTTTATCCCTTAATATATTACAAGAGATTGGATAAGTCTCGTCTCAACCAGTAGATGGCAAATGAAGGCACATCATTATTGGTAGCCGCTTGGTACTGTTTGGGAACTTTATAGAATGTATTCTATTTTGTTTTCATAAATAGGACACAGGTATCGCTTTGTGTTTGTGGAAGTTACTAGTGAGTTTGCTTTTTTGGATGTCATGAATATAATACTTGTTTGTATTACTGAATAGCTCTGTGTACCACTGGTATTCTATTTACGCATCTTGTGTGAGTGTGTAGTAAAGTAATGGTTGTTGTTCCCGTGAACTATTGACTCCGAGGTCTTGGCACCAAGAAAAATTAAGCCTTAATGGTAGAAGTCTTCTATAAACACAAATAAAGGTACGTGTAACCTCTATCTGGACACGACCAGTTGTTAATTTTTTCTTTAACTTTTTGTCTTTATGTCAGTGATGTTCAGGGCCTAATTTTGTGAATTCCTTGCCTAGATGGCTCGCCCCGGACCTTCGGGGAATAGCGTGCTGGTTGTGGTTTATGCACATCGCTTGCACAGATCTAGAGTGGCCTACGGGAATCGCGCTTAGTGCGGCCGGACCGTTTATCCTAAACTAAAGGGCAATTTTTTATATACCAGAGATTGAAGATAGGTTTTCTATTTGCACTAGAAAATGATATGAAGGTATTTAAATTTAACTGTATTGAAAACTTTATTTTCAGAAAAGTAGGACTCAATAAAATTTTCTAAGTCAATGCTCGCAATACGGTGCACTTACGCGGATGTAATTGGTGCTGATGATGAATGCGAGGGTTTCTGGTGCCCCACAACCGGGAATTCAGCTCATTCTAATTATGATTGAAATGTGCTTCATTAGCCCTATTTAGACAGTGAAAAAAATCATTCTGAATTTAACTCAAGAAAGCGTGTTGCTCAACAGTGAATTGGTGTCAGTTCTTGACACAATTGGACCTTGTACGGATGCACTCGTAAGTGTAGATATACAATGCGTCAAAGTGTCGGACAAACGGTTTGATTAAAATTAAAGTGGCACGCCCCCTTATCTACTCCCTTCCACTTTACTAGACGACTACGAACTGCGTATTTTAGAGCAAAATTCGGTTGAAGCCGGACAAATGGTGTAGATGGAATTCAGGGTACATACAGTCAAGGTGTTATTCAGCTTTATACTATACATAAGATGAGTGGGTTATACTTAATCATCTAAATATTTAACTAGATTCGAATCTTACCTGCTTATCCAGCCAGTTGAGTTTCGCCAATACTTCATGATCTGATTTCGATTCAAATATCAGATTGTTATCATCCACTCCATGACGCCAACGACCATAGAGTTTCGCCTCCAACTCTAGTTTCCGTTTAATATTTTCACGTTCTCTTGCATTTTGTTCAATCTTCTCTAAGGTTTCTGTAGATATACGCTTTTTTGATTTGGGCCTATCATATTCTTTCATCTCAAGCTCATGTTGTGACTTTTCTGATGCAACGAGTTCTCGTAATTTTTGACGTCTTATCTCTAAATTTTTGATCTTTTCCTTTTTTTCTTTGTTATTTTTAAACTTTTCGTCAGCTTGTTTATAGTACTCGGGTGTAGTCCAGTTTTCAAACCGACTGGTTACTTTGCCCCAATGATCGTAGTATTTATTGATGGCTGCCGTTCGCTCTATGCGCTGATGCTCCACTTCACGCCGACGTGCGTAGGCAGCCTGAAGTTGTTGTGCTTTCAAGGACATTTTAACATAAGGTCTGCTGCAATGAAATGAAAAGTTTTGTGAAGAGGTTTAAGTATGAGACTGAAAATTGCTGTAAAATTGTGAAATTCGATGATGTATGTATATATAAAGTATAGTATAGAAGTTGTCATAAAATGTTACACATATAAATGCACGGACAAAATCAGAATAGCGGAGTTCACGATTAAGTGCAAATGGTCTTGCATGAGTGCATTTGCAAAATATTATTGCATATATTTGCACTACACTAACATAATACACAGATTTGCACTTGCAATGTTCCTGCAACAATGCAACACTGAAAACCTGTTGCATACAAGCTCAAACAAATCTAGTGTACCTAATCTTATCAAAATACTACATACCTTCGATAAAAATATTTTTTAACAGCTTCTCTTATTAGAGAGTCTATTATTGTTTCATTTACACTTATTTTCGGCATAATATTGCAAATTCAAGCAAAATACAATAAATGAATACTTCACAAGTTATTTGTTTTTTTCTTAACAAATCAGCTGTTTATTAATTTTGCATCAAGCGTTGCAGAGGATTCTATAAAGAGCTGTTTACAATTTACAATTGATTGCAAATGTTTGCAATTGGATAATTTTGAAATCTGATGCAAATAAGATCGTCAACTGCCCTTATATTTTTTTCGTACTTGGAACTAGTGTGCCGGAAATTATTCCATAACAAAAACAATTAAGGAAAGTGCAAGAATAAAAGATTTAGGAAAGTATAAAAATACAACTAATTATTTCTTGTAAAACTGGAAATTGTACTCTTAAAAGAAGTACAATTTTTGATAGGTGGACAGCATAAAAGTACTTTATAAAGTCAACATCCTGGAAAATGTCGAATTTTGATTCAAAGATGTGTCCTATTTGAAATTGTTGAAATCTGTTCACAGCTACGACCACCTCCCATATCATTCACAATTTAAAAATAATACAACAAAGCTTGTATATAAGCTACAAGCATAAAAGTTCGTATGTGTGTATGTAAGAATGAGTCGATTTTATGAAGTTATACATGAATTTTCAATTAGAGGATAAAAACTAAATCCGTAGGTATTTATATATTGGCGAAATATATTGGCTTTTTTGTAATTTTCCAAATTTTTTGTACTGAAACAACCCCTCTTTCGTTTTTTTTTTTTGGAAAATGATGCTCAAAAAATCATACCAAGCTAATTTTGAACGAGTTTTTATTTCCGTTTTGAAACTGTTTTTACTGTTGTTTTTAACTTAAATTTAAAAAATTAAACCTTTTTAGTTGTTTCCGTTTTCTGTTTTTTAAATATTTTTTTTTTTTCTTCTTGCTACTGGTAATATTTTCAACGAAATGCTTTTTAAAGCTATACAGATTCCCAATTATAAACCAGACGGCTGTGCAGCGGCTCAAATGAAACACAAATGTTGCTATTAAAGTCAATGCTGTATTTCACTTAAATCAAAAATTCAAATTTCAACATAGAATAGGCAGGTAATTGACTTTCATTTATATTTCGAGCGAATGCAGGTAGGCGTCCATGGTAATGAATCCAAGCGAAACGAAATATAATTATTGAGTAACTAGGCGTGCACAAGCGTGCTATTTTTATCTTACTAAATTACTTCGGTGGGGTGCTGCTTGAAAATCACTTAACAGAATTGGAATTCGAGGAAGCAGTTCGTTATTATCGTTCCAAAGTTACGGAACGATAGTCGTCTCCTACTCAATACGCGCTCGAAGCAACATTAAAGCAAAACGATTGGAGATGGCTAAGAAGGTAGATGGTAACGAACCATGATTGTGCTTGCCAAAGTAATGTTTAGATGATCCACGCACTCGATTAAACTTCCGCTTAACGATGAGTTCAAAGATAAGTGAAATGGGCTAATCTTAGCGTCGAGTACAATATGCTAGCTTTAGTGACTTTATGAATTTAATGAATCTGATGTTTGAACGTCAAGGAAATTGAGCGCTTATTACTAATAGGCTTGAGCTAAGCTGCTTTAAGTTGCTAACGTTTTGAGCTCAAAGTGTATTTTTAAAGATTCGCTGATTAAGGAATCGATTTTCTAAAATTTGGAGACTTCTTTCGGCTAAGTTTATTAAGATTTTCAAGCAAAATATTTAGGCGAGAAATGAACACTGAATGAGTTGAAAAAAAAATTTGACATCGGAACTCAAGCGCTGTCTGCAGTATCAACGAAATGCGCTAACTCAATTGCGTCATGGTGTACCTGTGCTATGATGTTTGTATTAACTAGATGTTAAGCAACGCAGTAAATGATTAAGTTGGACAGCACGTCAAGTAATGTGATAAATATTTTTGAGAACGTTGAGTTGGGTAACTTCAAGAATCAATTTACATTACAGTATTATTGCGCTATCTTTATGGAAACAAGTGTATCAGCGCAGTAACGCAGTTAAGTGCTTCAATTCAATAACACAATATATCTTAGCCACAAGCTATGGTTTGGCAAAGAGTGGGAGTTAAGCGAACGTTTTTGGATTGATATTGTATATTTTATTATTTTTATAAAATAATCTTACCAAAAATGAGAAAAAATTAATTATATCATATTATAGAGAAATAACAATTTTCTACGAATAAATCATATTAATCAGGCATCAGATGCGACTCAAATTTCATTAAGACCTAAAAATAAATCAGCAGAATTTTGCATAAAGAAAATTTCCACTGAAGTGCATTTATATATAACAAAAAAAGGAAAAGTGGAGCCTTTTTAGCGTCTCAAACTGATGCATACGTATTATTAAAGATATTTCAAATATTTTCAAAATTTCAAATCATCAAGAGGGACGTTGATATTTCTATTTGAGAAAGATATTTGCGAAAAACTGAAAATTGAAACCTTTAGGTGAGCATGACTAAAACTCAGTAGGCAGAATGGAACAAACTTCAATAGGTAAAATGGAATTAATGAAATTAATGAAACGTATGAAATGAATGAAATCAATGAAATGAATGAAATGAATGAAATGAATGAAATGAATGAAATGAATGAAATGAATGAAATGAATGAAATGAATGAAATGAATGAAATGAATGAAATGAATGAAATGAATGAAATGAATGAAATGAATGAAATGAATGAAATGAATGAAATGAATGAAATGAATGAAATGAATGAAATGAATGAAATGAATGAAATGAATGAAATGAATGAAATGAATGAAATGAATGAAATGAATGAAATGAATGAAATGAATGAAATGAATGAAATGAATGAAATGAATGAAATGAATGAAATGAATGAAATGAATGAAATTAATGAAATTAATGAAATGAATGAAATGAATGAAATGAATGAAATGAATGAAATGAATGAAATGAATGAAATGAATGAAATGAATGAAATGAATGAAATGAATGAAATGAATGAAATGAATGAAATGAATGAAATAAATGAAATGAATGAAATGAATGAAATGAATGAAATGAATGAAATGAATGAAATGAATGAAATGAATGAAATGAATGAAATGAATGAAATGAAAGAAATGAATGAAATGAATGAAATGATTGAAATGAATGAAATGATTGAAATGAATGAAATGAATGAAATGAATGAAATGAATGAAATGAATGAAATGAATGAAATGAATGAAATGAATGAAATGAATGAAATGAATGAAATGAATGAAATGAATGAAATGAATGAAATGAATGAAATGAATGAAATGAATGAAATGAATGAAATGAATGAAATGAATGAAATGAATGAAATGAATGAAATGAATGAAGCGAATGAAATTAAATAAATGCATTGAATGCAAGTGATGAAATGAATAGAACAACTGAATGAAATGAGTAGGAAATGAATTATAAATGAAGACGAGGACACGAGTTAAGTCCCCAGCTATGGCATCTTTAGTTATTTATTTTTTTTTTTACAATATTATGATAAACTAATTCAAAATAGAATCTTTTGATCCACTGGGTGATTACTAAACAGATGAAACAATATTGAAATTTTGAAAGTCGTTGCAAATATTCACAATGTGAAAAAAACTTTCATCTAAAGCTTTTAAAATTTTAAAATCTTTAAATTAAATTTAAGAAACAGAATAATCTTTAATCAAATCACACAAAACTTCGCGGTAAAATTATATTTGCCTAGAAAGGTGCTTGACAACAAGCGGAACTAACAGTTTATGCTCGGAATTGTTAACTTCCTGACGCGCACGCCATCTTATCAGTAACTTTTTTATTTCTTTTATTTTATTTCAGTTTACTTTTTCCTTCACTTATGTAGTAATAGACTAAAAATGTGTGAAAAGCTTTTTTTTACAGTTGCTGTAAGATACTATAGAGGGAGAAACAGATTTCTTGGGATTTCAAGCCGCAGTAGGCAAAATAAAAGCAAACCAGCAAAAAAAGAGAAAAAACACCAACAAATAAAATAAAATAAAATCGAAAAAAATCAGATTAGGCTCAGTCGAAAGCATAGCCATTTAAATGTGGGTGGACGGACGGAAATATTGTGGACGCCGGATAGACTAACAAGACCAAACAAAATGACGACGCACATAATTATTGGAGGGGAAGCACTTAACGGACTCAACAGAGATAGTCAAAGACATTTGTAGATACCGTTTTCCATAGTAGCGGTGAATTTATAAAAAAAAGCGACACAGATGAGCTTCACATAAAGTAGCTGAGATGATTTCTTCTTGTTGTTGGTTGGTGTTGGTGTGACTTTCAGTGACGTCGTCTCGCTACGCTGGACGACATCTTTTGAGTTGCTGATAAGAAAAAAATTGTACCGCATCGTACCCCGCCCATTTTGTGGAATTTTTAAATTAAATTAATTTTATAGGCGGTTTTCTATTATAATATAGAGCAATAAAAAAGGCAAGAAATTTTTCTGTAGTTTTTTTTTATTTTGTTGGGGAATCCAGCAAAAATGTCTGACGAAAATTTGGAACCTCATCAGTTAATCTATGTATAAATAGCGCGCAGTTTTTTCAATCTGGGGTCAGTTGAATGATTCGTGCTCATTTCCAACAAATACAAAATTTTCAGTAAGCTGTGTCTGTGTGTTATATTGAAGGATTTCAGTGAACGTAATTTAACGATATCCGCGCTAAAATAAAATAACAGAAAAAAAAATCTAATGCTAAATACAATGAACAAGATTTGGCTCATCACTGTAATTGCGGTATTAGTCAGCCGGAAGGCGAAAATTGCTTTGGCAGGTACGTGAATAACAAAATGCTGAAATATTTAAATAAAATTAATTAAAGGATCTTCTTAAATGTAATTGCAAATGCTTGTGGGTTTCATGTAAAGTAGAAAGAAGTAGTAGAAAGGCATTTTTAAATAGAATAAAAAAATTAGTGATGAAAGTGCGCAGGAATGCTTAAAAAATTAAAGGAAAGAAATTGGATATAAAGAAAATAGCCTGACTTAAAGTATAAAACCTAACAAGCAAACAAAAAAAAGAATCAAACCAAAAGTGCAAAGCGATGAATCGAAGCTGTAAATAATTTATGGTATCTACAAAAAATTCATAGACAACGTTATTTAAAGATTAAAGAGAGTATGCAGATCAGGACAAATTATGATAAATAACTTTTGCAATTTTATATAATAAAAAGGAAAATTTGCCAAAAATTTGTTTTGCACATCTATAAATTGCCAAAAAAATTGATCAGTATGTGACTCAAACAAAAAATTTGTGGAGATATTTTTGTATCTTGTATCTTCATGTCAGTAACTATTAAACATGGGTAACGCAAAAAAAAATTTCTAGCCTAATACATCAACACAAGCGCTGTTTACTGTATCTTGTATCTTCATGTCTGTAACTATTAAACATGGGTAACGCAATAAAAATGTCTACGCTGATACATCAACACAAGCGCTGTTTACTGTATCAGCGAAATGCGTTAACGCATTTACGCCATGACGTAGTTTGAAATGCTTTGATTCTTATATTAACAGCACTTTAATCAAAGCAGTGAGATTTTGAGTTGAATAACTCGCTAAGTTATGAGGTAAATTTTTTTAGTGTATTGAGTTAGGTAGCGCATTGAATAGTGAGGCTCAGTTTAGCCGCACTTAAAAAATGTACATCAAATTAATTTAAAGTTTTTTAACAATATGTTGCTTCTTAAGAAAGTTATTATAATTAAGAAATATCGGTCAAAAATTCTTTAAAAGGAACTTAATCAATAAGAAGCATGCCTTTATTTCAAACAGGCAACCAAAATGTACTTCGTTCAAGGTTGATACTGCAACCAAATAGATACATAACGGTTGCAGTATACAAAACAAGTTAGAAGCTTAAAGTTGGATTCAAGTTTGCTTGCACTTTTGAAATCGAATAAGATCGAATAAGCAAAGAAAGAAAAAGACACAAGAAAGTATTTGAATTACTGCGCTATGCATATCTTTTAATAAATCAAGTGTTTCAACGCAATGACGCAGTTAAGTGCTTCAACTCAATAACGCAATGCAGCGCTGTGTTCCACAGGTCTAAAAACTATAATTTAAACAATCACACACATATATACACTCTATTTGTGCGTGATTATTTAAATAGTGATCGTTTTTAAACCAGGGTAACACACCGCTGCATTGCGTTATTGAGTTGAAGCACTTAACTGCGCCATTGCATTGATAAACACTTTTTTCGTTTATTAAGAAAAGTCCCAAGGGTTAGATCAGATTTCATTTTTTTGACTTAACCAATACTTGCAAAAGCATTTATAAATGTGAAATAGTTAGCTGTAGGGTGGAAAGATTTAGTAGTGTAAGTGAAGATTTGATTTAAATATACACAACTGGAAACTGCCCGGGAACACGCTCTCAGGGAGATTGTTCCACAATTTTTTTGAGCGACTGAAAAATGAATTAGCTGGGTAATCCGATGTTCACTTGGGCAAATAGGCAAGGGGTAATCATTCATTCCATTCATTTCATTCATTTCATTCATTTCATTCATTTCATTCATTTCATTCATTACATTCAATTCATTTATTTCATTCATTTCATTCATTTCATTCATTTCATTCATTTCATTCATTTCATTCATTTCATTCATTTCATTCATTTCATTCATTTCATTCATTTCATTCATTTCATTCATTTCATTCATTTCATTCATTTCATTCATTTCATTCATTTCATTCATTTCATTCATTTCATTCATTTCATTCATTTCATTCATTTCATTCATTTCATTCATTTCATTCATTTCATTCATTTCATTCATTTCATTCATTTCATTCATTTCATTCATTTCATTCATTTCATTCATTTCATTCATTTCATTCATTTCATTCATTTCATTCATTTCATTCATTTCATTCATTTCATTCATTTCATTCATTTCATTCATTTCATTCATTTCATTCATTTCATTCATTTCATTCATTTCATTCATTTCATTCATTTCATTCATTTCATTCATTTCATTCATTTCATTCATTTCATTCATTTCATTCATTTCATTCATTTCATTCATTTCATTCATTTCATTCATTTCATTCATTTCATTCATTTCATTCATTTCATTCATTTCATTCATTTCATTCATTTCATTCATTTCATTCATTTCATTCATTTCATTCATTTCATTCATTTCATTCATTTCATTCATTTCATTCATTTCATTCATTTCATTCATTTCAATCATTTCATTCATTTCATTCATTTCATTCATTTCATTCATTTCATTCATTTCATTCATTTCATTCATTTCATTCATTTCATTCATTTCATTCATTTCATTCATTTCATTCATTTCATTCATTTCATTCATTTCATTCATTTCATTCATTTCATTCATTTCATTCATTTCATTCATTTCATTCATTTCATTCATTTCATTCATTTCATTCATTTCATTCATTTCATTCATTTCATTCATTTCATTCATTTCATTCATTTCATTCATTTCATTCATTTCATTCATTTCATTCATTTCATTCATTTCATTCATTTCATTCATTTCATTCATTTCATTCATTTCATTCATTTCATTCATTTCATTCATTTCATTCATTTCATTCATTTCATTCATTTCATTCATTTCATGCATTTCATTCATTTCATTCATTTCATTCATTTCATTCATTTCATTCATTTCATTCATTTCATTCATTTCATTCATTTCATTCATTTCATTCATTTCATTCATTTCATTCATTTCATTCATTTCATTCATTTCATTCATTTCATTCATTTCATTCATTTCATTCATTTCATTCATTTCATTCATTTCATTCATTTCATTCATTTCATTCATTTCATTCATTTCATTCATTTCATTCATTTCATTCATTTCATTCATTTCATTCATTTCATTCATTTCATTCATTTCATTCATTTCATTCATTTCATTCATTTCATTCATTTCATTAATTTCATTCATTTCATTAATTTCATTAATTTCATTAATTTCATTCATTCATTTCATTAATTTCATTCATTTCATTCATTTCATTCATTTCATTCATTTCATTCATTTCATTCATTTCATTCATTTCATTCATTTCAATCATTTCATTCATTTCATTCATTTCAAAAAAATTATAAACTCTACAGAGAAGTAATATTGCTTGGATATAGTGGTATGTGATCATATTTATTATTGCTTGTGTACCTTTTCAATTTGTCTATAGGAAAAAACCTTTTCAGATCTACGCATTTTCAATCAAAGCCAACTTATCCAACCACTGTCAAATGCAACATGCAACCCAATCATAAAAACTAACAAGCAAATTTATCAAGCTACATCCACAACGTCCCAGAACGCGCTATTCATATTAATCATCTAATCAATCCGAACTTATCAAAAGGGCTGTATACGGGAGCGGAGATGCGCACTAAAAATTTTAGGTTACACTCAATTTCCATAAAGTAATTTCAGGTGCAATTCCATGCGGCGCCTTCGCCACATACATCAATCTTCTTCATCAGAACAAAAACAAAAACATAAAGTCAAAGCAAAAAAAAAACACACTAAATGAAGCTGCAAAAAAAATATCTGACACACACATGCAAACCAACATCTGTGCTATATATACGCACATCGTACAGACTGCGTTTGCCACAAATACACAAATAAAGTGAATTTCAAATCAGTTTTTCTCTTACTAACCTATTACCCTGTCTTTGCAGCACCAGCACCGTTACCAGCATCGGTGACAACAACAACAGCAACAGCAAAAACAGCACCACAATTCAATTTGCAAATAACGAATCGTACCGCCTGGCAGGCTGCACCATCACGCAAAATGACTTCGATTAATGGCTTTGCGAATGGTGACGGTATTAGTGGTGGTGGTGTAGGTGGCAACATTGTTGCAATGCCATATGTGATCATTCATCATACGGCCTCACCTGGGGCGTGTCACACGGCCGCAGCATGCAAGGCTGCAGTGCGTTCAGTGCAAAGATCGCATCAATTGGAACGCGGTTGGGATGACATCGGTTATAATTTTCTAATCGGTGGCGATGGTGCTGGAACAGCTACAAATGGTGCTGAAATTTATGAGGGGCGTGGTTTTGGCGTCATCGGTGCACATGCTGTGGGCTATAACTCGCAGAGTGTTGGAATTTGTTTAATCGGTGATTGGTCAGGTGAGTGTAGAACAAGTGGCGTTGTGGCAGTTTAAGCATTAATTATTTTTATTCATGTTTTGGTGAGTGAATAGGGGAAGATGGACCTGATGGTGGGTAAAATGGGGAAGTTGGACTAAATGTGAGTAGATTAGCATTGAAGGGTTGTAGTTATTATTTCAATAATTATATGAGTTTTAAGTATATGTAACAGATGTGAAAAAGATACATTTACGTGTTAGAAGTTATATGATGCACGGTTTGAAGTTTTTCTATCACTGCAATGAATGTGACATTGACATTTTTCATAGTTTGTAAAATTTTTAAATTTTTTCGTTTTACATTTTTAAGGGATTTAACATAATTTTTAACATATAATTTTTTTAGCTTAGCTTTTAATTTTGAGTTTGAGTTTTGTTCAAAAAAAAAAAATTTCCAAGACTTTTAACATTAAAACTGTGAAAATGGATGATATTTTATATTATTACTTTTTTGTGCATGTTTAAGAAAGAGTGAGATTTAAAAGTTTATCGCTTTTACTGAATATTTTAGAAAGCTCAAGGATTAAACTTTTATTTACTAACGCTGTAATGGATGTGACACTGAGTATTATGTATGAAATTTTAGTTCTACTTCTGTAACAGATGTGACTCTGAGTGTTGTGCATGAACTTTTAGTTCTACTACTGTAACAGATACTTTAGTGTCAGTAGACTGTTAGCTCAAGGATTAAACTTTTTAGTACTTATACTGAACGGACGTGACATTTATACAGCAATGAAAACTTGATAACTTTTTGTTAATATTTCAGAGTTTATAAATACGAATGTTAAAATACGACATTGAAACAGAGTATATTATAAATACGTATGTGAACTCTAGCGTTTGTGACAATAATGGAATAAAAATATAAATATGCGTTAACTATTAAGTACTAAGCTATTTACTTCGATTACTATAATAGATGTGATAATAAAGAACAGATATAAAATCTGTTAATTTTTTTTATATATTAAAGAGCGCACGATTGTTACTTTTTAGTGCTAATACTGTAACGGGCGTGACATAGAAACATTTGGAAAAATATTGTAAAGTTTTAACTTTTTTAAAAGAGAAGTTCTAATTACTTTCCGAAAATTCTTAAAAAAAATATTACATCTTAACTTTTTACTTTTAGTGTAATTTTAACGGCAATGGACATGATATTCGGCACTAACACTGTAACGGATGTGACACTGAAACAGAACCATTTATTGCCTATCGGCTTTATGTTCATTTTTTTGTGAATATTGTAGAAAGTGTAAGATTGAAATTTCTATTACTGTCGCTTTAATGGATGTGACACTGATAAAGTAAAAATACAGAGATGGAGAGAGTGTTATGTTTCATCTTTTTGTTCTACTACTGTAACAGATGCGACATTTTTGAGTACGTTAGAGAGCGTACGAGCTTTGCTTTTTAGTACTAACACTACAACAGATGTTATATTAACACAGAAATGTAAGCTTTTTTAACATTTAAAATTTCAAGGGATGCAAATTACAACTTTTAAGATACGGCACTTAAGTAGAAAATATTACATGTATGTAAACTATAGCATTTGTGGAAATTATTGAGTAAAACTATAAATATTTGTTAAATATTTAGTATTGAGCTATTTAATTCTACTAATGTAACAGATGTGACACCAAAATTAAGATTTAAAGTCTGTAACCTTTTTTTAAGGCATTAGAGAGTATAATATTTTTGTACTTCTAAGTACTAACACTGTAATGGGTGTGACACTGGAACATTCTGAAAAAGAAGAAGATAAGATTACATAATAAGATAAAAATCTTCATTCTGTTTTATCTTTTTAGCAGAGAAAATTTATTGCTTTCAGAAAAAATTTTAAAAAAGTATTAGATTTTAACTTTTTACTTTTACTTTGATTTAAACGGTAACGAACATGATATTTAGTACTAACACTGTAACAGATGTGACACTGAAACAGAAAATTGTCTTTCTTTCTGACGTTATGTTAACATTTTGTAAATATTTTAGAAAGTATAAGGATTAATGTGTTAACTACTATCACAGTAACGGATGTGACTCGAACAAAGTAAAAGTGACTGTTATGTTTAAAGTTTTAGTTCTACTACTGTAGCAAATGTGACTCTTTTTGAGTAAGTTAGAGAGCGAAAAACTTTTATTTTTAAGTACGACCACAGCAACGGATGTGACATTTACATAGCAATGAAACCTTGAACACTTTTTATTAATATTTCAGGGGACGTAAATTAAAACTTTTACAATATGACGATGAAATAGAAAATATTAAACGTATGTATACAGTGGCGTACGTGACAAGAATGGAGTAAAAATATAAATATTTGTTAAATATTTAGCTTAAAACTAAGTGTGTTAATTTTTCTAATATGTCAGAGACTTTTTATAAGCGAAATTTTATTACTTTCGGAAATATTTTAAGAAAATCAAAGATTTGAATTTAACTGAAATTTAAACGATAACGAACATGATATTTAGTACTAACAGTGTAACAGATGTGACACTGAAACAGAAAAATTTCTTTCTTTCTGACGTTATGTTAACATTTTGTAAATATTTAAGAAAATGTAAGGATTAATGTTTTAACTACTATCACAGTAACGGATGTGACACGAACAAAGCAAAAGAGACTGTTATGTTTAAAGTTTTAGGTCTACTACAGTAGCAAATGTGACTTTTTTTGAGTAAGTTAGAGAGCGTAAGAATTTTGCTTTTAAGTACTACCAAAGCAACGGATGTGACATTTACATAGAACTGAAAATTTGAACACTTTATGTTAATATTTCAGGGGACGTAAATAACAAATTTTAAGATACGACGATGAAATAGAAAATATTAAACGTATGTAAGTTGTAGCGTACGTGACAATAATGGAGTAAGTACATTCATATTTGTCAGAGACTTTTTATAAGCGAAATTTTATTACTTTTGAAAATATTTTTAAAAAATATAAGATTTGAATTTAACTGCAATTTAGACGATAACGAACATCGTATTTAGTAGTAAAACTGTTGCGGATGCGATACTAAAACAGAACAATTTACTTATTTCTAACGTTATATAAATATTTTAAACTTTTTAAGACATAATTTTTTTTACTCTCGCTGTAACGGATGTGACACGGATAAAGTAATAACACAAAGATGGAGATAGTGTTATGTTTGCACTTTTATTTCTACTACTGTAACAGATGTGACATTTTTGAGTAGATCAGAGAGCGTAAAATTTGTGCTTTTTAGTACTAACACTGCAACGGATGTGACATTTACATAGAAATGTAAGCTTGATAAATTTTTGTTAACCCTTTCGGCACCAACTTTTTTCCTGCGGTTCAAAAAATTTTTTGTGCTTTTGTATTATGAAATTCCTTCCCAACGATTTTATTTGCAACATTTGAAGTCGCCACACTTCTCCGTTTGGTGGTTACAGAAAGTCGCCTGTGAGCAACATTGGGCAATAGTGTTATAAAAACAATTGAAAACAACACAAAATTTTTTAAGCTTTTATTTGCATTCTGGTGCTTATTTATTAAAATTCATGTATGAAAAGACAAAAAGCAATTTTTATTATTGGTCCAGCATAAATGAACTCCACATTTAAGGCATTTGGTTAATGGAGTCCCAGTGTTACAAAGTCTACAACGTCCCTTCTCGCCGAACACAACCCAGTGCCCTAGATTGTTGGGTCTCCTTTCTTAAGTATAGGGCACAGTACGCTGAGGTTCCAATTGTCGGGCATGCTTTCTGCTAGCATTATTTTTCTGATGAGCTGATGCATGCACCTTATCAATTCATCGCCGCTGGTTTTAAACAATTCAGCTGACAGGCTGTCAGCACCCGCTGCTTTATTGTTTTTGAGTCGTTGGATAGCAACTCGAACCTCTTCATGGCTAGGTGGTGGTACTTCCACTACGTCATTGTTGATTGGTAGCTCTGAACTGCGCTCTCCATGGGCGGCATTGGTGGAATCGTCGCCAGTAAGTAAATTGGGGAAGTTCTGTCTCCACAATCTCAGCACACACTGTGTATACGTATTTAGATCTCCATTTTCGTCTCTACAAGTGGATGCTCCGGGCTTGAAACGCTGCTCCGGGTTAGACGCTTCACCTGTTGATAGAATTTTCGTGCATCCTTCTTTCCCTGCTATACCACTAGTTCCTCACGTTCACGCTTTTCCTGCTCTCTTTTCTTGCGTCTGAAAAGGCGCCTTTCTTCCTTCCTCTTTTCGCGGTAGCTTTCTCGCACGGCTCGCGTTGCAACTGACTGCAGCGTTTTTCTATATGCGGCGTTTTTTACTGCTGTCGCGATGCGACACTCCTGATCGTACCATTGGTTCCGAGGTTGCGGGCGCCGGAAACCAATGACTTCTTGAGCGGCAGCGCGCATGTAGTGGGATATATGCGCCCAAAGTCCGCCGGCGTCGTCGGGTCCAGAGGTTGGTTGGTTCAGCTTAACCGAGAGTTGAGCGGAGTAGGCTTCGGCAGTCCGTTGTAATTGCAGCTTAGCGACATCTAGCTTTCGTTACATTCATGTGCGTATGGTCTTCGCATTGCATAATCGCATGCGGATCTTGGCTGCAACAAGATAATGTTGGGAGTCAATGTTGACCCCCCGAAATGTACGCACATCTAGAACACTTGAGGCATGCTTTACGTCGATTACAACATGATCAATTTGGTTTCGCGTTTTTTGATCCGGGGACAGCCAGGTGGCCTTGTGGATGTCGAGGTGCTTAAATCTGATGCTACTAACTACCATGTTTCACGCCGTGGCGAAGTCGATCAGTCTTAGACGGTCTTGTTCGTGGAGGTCTCATGAAGACTGAACAGACCGACAGTGGAGCCAAAGATGCCTTTTCTTTCGACATTCGCATTAAAATCGTCGAGGACTATTTTCACGTCATGGACCGGAAGGTGGTCGTATACGTCCTCAAGACTAGCGTAGAAAGCGTCTTTGACGGCTTCGTCCTTTTCCTCCGTCGGGGCGTGCGCGCAAATAAGGCTGATGAAGAAAAATTTTGCCTTGATGCGGATCGTGGCCAATCTTTCGATCACAGGCGTGAACCGGGAAACAAGGTGGCGTAGTTTCCGGCTAACGACGAATCCACATCCGAATTCGCGTTTCTCCGCATGGCAGCTGTAGTAGATATCGCAGTGTGCTTGCTTAGAGCAGCCTTGCCCTTTCCATCGCATTTCCTGGATGGCGGTGATGTCAGCTTTTATTATTTTGAGGGCTTCCGCCAGTTGGATAATGGCACCTTCCCTATAAAGGGTCCGGACATTCCAGGTGCATATCCGTAAATCATTGTCCGTTTTTCGTTTGCGGTGGTCGTCAACGTGATTGGGGTTCTTATCCGAGGCTGGTTTAGTTTTCATTGGGCAATAGTAATGTGGCTGGACCCAAGCCCTGCGCACATTCCATGTTAAAGGCCTATGTAGCGACCCGCCACTCAAATTAGCCGTCAAACTGACGGATGTGCATCACTAATAGAGGTGAGCTTTAGGTATTTTTACAATCCCTAGATACAAGAAAACTCCAATGTAGCGTTTCATTTCATCCTCAGTGCATTTTATTTCAGCGCCTAACTTTTGAAGTCCGAACAAATTAGTTTGATCCACGATGAAAGCGATAGTTTCAATATCAAAAAATTCGTAAAAATATTCAATGGGACTTTTTAGGTCGATCACTTCCAAAGTTGAACTTCCTATCCAAGCACTATACGGATCTTCAAATTTTTTCAATGCCCATTTAAGGGATTTCAAATCAAGTTTTTCATGAGTAGTCTCACTTGTGTTGGCAGGTGCAGGCGTTTGCACAAAATCTGCCTGAGCAAGTTTTTCTCTAAAACTCTAGAAACATCAATCGATTCAATCACCACTTCGTCATCACTACTTTCATCTTCAGAAACATTCCAAACAGTTGCTCATAGCAACTTTTATGTTTATAAAATTCTCACTTCGTTTAAAATCCATGCAACGTAAACTTACTTTACAAAAAGTGTTTATGATGGCTTGTAGATAATATTTAAACTTTTTTTATAAGCCTTAATTCACATTTTCTAGCGAATATTCGATTTTTCCCGAAACGTTATATAAGCACGTTGCTTTGCAAAAATTTTATTACACATTGCCAAGCACAGCTTTCAGAATTACGGTATATCTTTCGCTTTCATTTGGAAAAATTTTTTAAGGTTTTTACATTTTAACAGATAAACTTTATTACTTTCTGTAAAACTTTTAAAAATATTACAATTTAAATTTTTAATTTCGATTAATAAAGTTTCTGTTTCAGTCCACATATTTGAGTTTTTAAATAAAGTTTAAGCGTTTACTTTCCTCTTACAGAAGGGTACTGGTTTTACAAGTACGCATGCCGTTAGGCTTAAGTACTTGGGTCGTCCAGACCTAGGGTAATAGTTCATGAAACAGACAACCAGAACTTTGTGCTGAACCACAACACGGACCCGTTTATGTTTTAAAACTAGTAAAACATACGGGGCATCCGGTGTGGCAACACGAACATGGAAGCTGTTTCACAAACACAAAGCATCACCCAGTGCCCTGCTGATTAGGAGCATTATGTAATAAATTACATACTGCCCGTAATAGCAGTACCAGTTTAGACTTCAGTAGTGACGTACTTACAATCCATCTACTGGTGAAGAAGAGACCTACCCAATGTCTTGCATATTAAGACAGATATGCCAGCCCGGTCGTACCACTGCGCGACCCCGCCGGTCAATCTAGACCTGTGTAGCATTCACACAACCACAACCAGTACGAGACTCCCCGAAGGGCCAGCCAACGACAGTCATCTGGGCAACTCGATCCCGTCAATGAGGATCCACAACTTCCAAGCAAAAAGACCAAGAATACACATATGCAATTATGAAGAAGTGCATTCTTATTCATGACAAATAGGCTAACAAATTTTCAGCTGCCGACTCAACTGGAAACTATTACGCATGACTGGTACCTACTCTGGAGGACATTTGCAAATGCCACTCTTACTCTGGCCATTCGTATTTCAACATCCAGACATAGAGTATTGGCCACTGTCCTCAGGGACTGCCGTGCTCAGTATGAGAACCCTTAGTTTTCCAACAATTTCAACACTTCCCTCAGTCACTGCCGTGCTTGTTTGAGGGTGTGAGTCAAACACGTCGACAAGCAATCCACTCTGGAAAGCCGAAGCGTCGACACTTTTACGCACGCATGCCAAAACACTTCACATCTATTTTATTCCAGCCGAATTAAGGTCTCAGTGCGGTGGATAGATAGGGTCTACCCCATTTGACGGGTTAAGACTGTCCCCGTACTAACAAGTTTTAAGGTCAATGGCTATACCTTCGCAGGCTTGTTTCATATCGATATACCAAATATGACCTGCTACCAAGATGGGCGCCACCCCGAGCTCTTGGTTGGCCCTATCAGTTATTACGTTTGCAGGACACATCCCTCCTCCTTAACTTGGCTTGGAACAGGCAGGCGAAACTAAGTTGCTAACCTGGCGGAGTACTTTCCTCTTACAGTAATATCTAAATACTTTTTATTTTTTTTTTTTTTTTTTTATTTCAAACTAAGTTAAATGGCTGCCACAGAGCATAAAATTGTTAAAGGCGCTAATTCGTTTATAGTTAAAATATAGTTTAATATTCTTTTTATTTTTTCAAACTTTAAAAAATTTGTATTTATTTCACATCCTTTGAGCAATCAAGCAGTAAACAACAAAACATAGCTTTACAGCAATTCACTCAAGTTGAAAGTATTTAATATTTTTCAGTAGCTGTTGCGCCCGCATTTATGCAAGATTTTTTTAAAAGTTTGCAAGTCAAGAATATAATTGTTCAAAACATAGCATAAAAAGAGGGCTAAAAATGCTCACGCTTGAAAGTATGCAATGATTTTTTTTTTTTTTTGGTATTATAACATTGCTTTATTTTCATAACAAAGGTCAAGGGTTGGAGTAACAGCTGGATCAAACCCTTACTTGAACTATTCTTTTTTTTTATTTATTTACTTAAAGCAATTTCATTTTTTTTTTCTCGCCTACAGATTCTGTGCCCCCAACACAAATGCTTGTAAAGCTAAAGCAGCTCATAGCTTATGGCGTCCAAAGTGGTTATATTCAGAAGAATTATAAGCTTGTAGGTCATCGACAGGTACGTGCTACAGCGTGTCCAGGCAACAAGCTATTCAACGCAATTAAACAATGGGAACATTTCGAACAACACATGAAGTAGAAGCAGTAAAAATACAACGTAGACTAGCGTTTAACACTGTAAATGAAGACTTTAAAATTTTAAGTAGCTCACATTGACTGGGATGTAAATATATAGTTTAAGCGGGGAATAAAATTTATTTATTTTAATATTATTGCAGCTGAAGTACGTAATCAAAAGAATAAACGTTATTTTTTTTTTTAAGAAAAATGTTTTAAGAGAAAATTAGATGATAGCAAATGTGTGTGTGTGTGCAGTACAAAAAATGAAGTAAAGTTCGTCTTACTTAATGTTAAATGTTTGCCTTAGGGAAAAATGAGGAATGATACTTGGAAAATAAGAGACCCAAGTGCGAAGAGTTTTGGAGAGTCTTTTTTGCAAAGAATAAAGATGAATCGAAAGCTTAGAATTAAGAGTTGTGTTCTTGATCAACATAATGCGTTTATAGTACCTATTAAAGTTTTATGTATTCTTAAGAGCCTCCGGGAGTTTTTCGAAGAAAAAAAGACACCATTTTAAAACCATTTCTTTTTTTTTAAGCTCTGTTTTATTTTACTCGAAGACCAAAATTTTATTACATTATTAAAGTATAATTATTGAGGATTTATCCTTGAAATTTTGGTCCAAAAATATTCGTCGATAAGATAGAAAAGTGCAATACCGCGAAAGACCTTAAATTTGTGATGAACAAACCCAACGGGGAAAGCAAGGTCAATTGTCCTTAAATGGCTGGTCCCGTGACAGCTCCAGTGGACAGCTATCACAGGATAGGTCTGATATAACTCGTCACGTAACAGGTTTTTTGTGCCTGTTACGAAACATATTTAACTTTACTCAGCACGGGACCAATTTTGAATAATTCAAGCGGAGACAGATCTATTAAAACTCAAAGCTGTATTCGTATTGTGTGAAAATTAAAAATATATATAAATTATAAAAAAAAGGGTGGTTAAATTTTAAGGGCCGATGTTGATTTTTAATAAAGCACAAATTATTTAAGAAATTTTTTTCATTTCTTTTTATTATGATAATATTAGTATGGTTTAATTATGTATGAAACAAAATATCGGCTAAATGGCTGCCGCGACCTCGGCGGCACACCTTCATCCGATGGTTCAAATTTTCGATAATGCCGTTAATGTGCCGAATTATCTCATCCTTTAGCTCTTGAATTGTTGCTGACTTATCGACGTTTACCTTTTCTTTTAAATAACCCCAAAGAAAGAAGCTCAACGGTCCAAAAAATCACATGATCTTGGCGGCCAATTGACATCGCCACCACGTGAGATAACACGGCCATTGAATTTGTCGCGCAAAAGAGCCATTGTTTCGTTAGCTGTGTGGCAAGTGGCACCGTCCTGTTGAAACCACATATGGTCCACATTCATATCTTCCAATTCGGGCCATAAAAAGTTCGTTATCATCTCACGATAGCGAACACCATTCACAGTAACTGCCTGACCGGCCTCATTTTGGAAAAAATACGGCCCGATGATGCCGCCAGCCCATAAACCGCACCAAACAGTCACTCTTTGTGGATGCATTGGTTTTTCGACAATCACTCTTGGATTATCATTCGCCCAAATGCGGCAATTCTGCTTATAGACGAATCTACTGAGGTGAAAATGTGCCTCATCACTGAAGATGATTTTCTTCGAAAATTGATCATCCACTGTTGCCATTTCTTGCCACCATTCTGACCATTGACGACACTTGAAATGATCAAGAGGCTTTAGTTCTTGAGCCAATTGCACCTTCTAAGCGTGTAAATGCAAGTCTTTATGCATAGTGTTCATCAACGACGAGCGTGAGAGATGCAATTGTTGGGCACGACGACGAGTTGAGGTGGACGGCTCTTCAGCCACACTATCGCGCACAGCAACAATATTTTCTGCAGAACGAGCTGTACGAGCATGCACTGGTGTTTTCACATCTCCTACAGACCCGGTTTGCTCAAATTTTTGCACAATTTTTCCGATTGTACGCACATTTGGACGATTAAATTGACCGAAAAAATCACGAAGTGCACGATATGCATTTTGATTTGAACGCACATTTTCATAATAAGCCTGAATAATTTTAACGCGTTGCTCGATTGTGTATCTTTCCATGGTTCAAATTGAGTTAGTCTGAAATTGAGAAATGTCAAATGAAATGCAGAAAAAAACTTGACGTTTACGTGTGGTTCACATTCAACATCGGTCGTTAAAATTTAACCACACATATAATAAAAAAGGGTGGTGAAGTTTTGGGTACGATCTGAGTAGGTTAGGTTTTGTTTTTCTAGGCCGGTCACTGCACAGGTCTTAGGTGATGCAGCAGATGGCAATTGGTCCCTGTCAATGACAACGCCATGTAAAAGTGACCGGTTGGTTTCATATGTTGGTGGCAGAATTGGGACAGGTTTCTACCCATGGGGGACCTATCACGTGATAGGTTCAGAACGCCCCGTAGGGAATCGTTGATTTTTGAAAAATATTAATTTTTGACAAAATGTTGGGCGTAAAACGAACATTTTCATTTTTTGTGCACAAAATTGAGGTCATTTTTGGGTTATAAATCAAAAGTATTTATCAAAAAAATCGAACGATTAAACGCCCAAGAGATCTTTGCTAGAGCCCTGCATGAGTATGCTTTTCGCCTACCTGAATATATTCGCTTGCTATAGAATAAAAAAGTTTCCTCTATCGCTTTTCTACTTTGCTCATACCTGCTCTTACACTCTCTTTGTTTTATTCAGATATAAGAAACGAAGGGAATAAGGGCACACCAGCAAGTAGCAAATAAAGCAACAAAAATATCAGTTCATACCCTGAATATTTAGCGAATATTTTTATTATTCGTTCGTTCGTAAGAAATAGATGTATTTTGTATGGGAACCCAAAGAAGGGTTGTAGATAGGGGATGGGTGTGTTCGGGAGAAATATTGAGGGGCAAAAAATAATAGGACCAGTTCATACATTTAACCCCTCTAGGAATCCAGCTACAGTCTATATAAAATATTTTCGACAGTTTTTGTGTTTTTTGTATTGGAACCCAAAGAAGGGTGGCTGATAGGGGGTAGGTGTGTTCGGAAGTAATCTTGAGGGGCAAAAACTAATAGGACCAGCTCATATATTTGACCCCTCTTGGAGAGTCCAGCTACAGTCGAAAAAAACTATCTTCGACCGTTTTTGTGTTTTTTGTATGGGGATCCAAAGAAGGGTGCTAGATAGGGGATGGGTGTGTTCGGGAGAAATGTTGAGAGGCAAAAAATAATAGGACCAGCTCATATATTTGACCCCTCTAGCAGAGTCCAGCTACGGCCGATATAAACTATTTCCGACGAACGAAATGGCCATTTCAGCCCTTGAAAGGACTTTGACCGAGCTTCTTATGATCAATTGTGTTGTGTGTGATGTGAAATGTTTGCACACAAATGATCGAGAACTGGACCTACATGTTTTACGCCGAGTCCGAACGGCTTATGTTCTCAAGGAGCTTTTCATGGCAGTTTTTACTCTCTGAGGTTTGTCATTGTCTGCAGAGAGGTGACGGCCGAACAGAAAAATTAATTCAATGGAAAAAACTTTCTGTGTTGGATGGAGGATTCGAACCTGAGTTCTCTGGTGTAAGAGTCACACACTCTACCCACGGCCGCCACCGCCACTATTTCCGACAGTTTTTGTATTTTTGTATGGAAGGTAGCAAATAAAGCAACAAAAAATAACACAAATATGAGTGTTCACACCAGTGATGTGGTTTGGTGGGATTTCAGACTCATTTTGGGATATTTAGCCTATTTGAGAACGTGATGGTCCCACCTGATGCTTAGGTGGGATTTCTACTGTGTCGTAATTTTTAAAAGTTTAAATTCCTCACAAAACTGGTTGGAATTACTTTTTTGTAATCTTTCTTAATTGTTCATTCAATTGATGTTTCTTTGATTTTAAATATGTAAGAATGGGAAATATATATGCAACAAGCTTAAAAACGAAATGTATGGAGGCGGACAAATGGGAAAATAGGTAGAATTAGGTATCAAGTAAAAAATCTGAAAAAATAAAGAGTACTTTTTTGACATTTGGAGCTAATCAGCAAACATCCATAATTGAAATTTGAAAAAGCCATATAACGACCACCCTAATATCCACATTTGGACAAAAAAAAAATAGGTACATCCCCTAAAAAAAGGTTTTGGATCAATATGTCATAGTTTAATTGAAAGTAAAAAATTGACCGTTTCACAAGTTGTCCCGTTATTGTCAGGCAATCTATTTGCAGTGCAGTTTTTAATCTGAAATCTAGTTATCAAGAGATATATCACGAATTAGCAACGCAGTGTGGACAAAAAAATAGGTACACTTTCAGAAAAAAATATTTTAAGTGCATTTAAAAGAGTTGTTCTTCGTGTGTTTTTATTCAAAAGTGTAGTTTTGGAATTTTTCTTTAAAGGTTTGTAAAATAATTTTAAATTTTGAAGCCTTCATAAAAGATTTTGGTATCTAGATGGATCGCGGTCATCATTGTACACCCGAAGAAAAGCGGATTGCTATTGAGATGCGTGCTGGAGGAAATGGATATGGAACGATTTCCAAAATTCTTGGACGTTCTAGAAATTTTGTCGTGAATGCTAAAGAAAAAAAAGTTGGAGAAAAACGTGGAAGAAAACTAAACGATGACCATCGCATCAATATAATGGCGAAAAAGGACCCTTTTATAGCTTCAAGAACAATAGCAGCAGAATTAAGCAACAAAGTATCTTCACGGACTATTCGACGAAGGTTAGTGGATTCAAAGCTCCATAGCAGAATAGTCCGTAAGGTTCCACTCCTTCGTAAGAAAAACTTACACACGAGGAAAGAATTTGCCAAAATTCATGCTTCATGGTCAGAAGATGAAGGAGTCAAAAAGTGGAACAACATCCTATGGAGCGACGAGACCAAAACAAATTTGTTTTCTAATGATGCCGCAAGGAATGTTCGTCGCCCAAAAGGTAAAGATTTCGATCCGCGGTACACTAGGAAAACGGTCAAACATGGTGGCGGAAACATAATGGTCTGGAGATGCTTTTCCCACTATGGCGTAGGCCCAATATTTCGAATTCAGAAAATTATGACCCGATTCGAATATGTGGAAATATTACAAGGAATAATGTTGCCTTACGCAAGTGAAGAAATGCCCTTAGTTTGGCAGTTCCACCAAGATAATGATCCCAAATACTCATCGAAGTTGGTAAAGGATTTTTTTAAGGACAACAAAATCGACTGTATGTTTTGGCCCAGTCAATTTCCCGACTTCAACCCGATTGAGAATCTTTGGGGTGAATTAAAGTAAAGAATATCTAACCAAATTTTTAAAAATCCAGCAAGCATGCTACAATATACTATTGTTGATCTCAATGAATTTTTATTAAAATTCAATAGCTTTAAAAATAAGCACAAGCATTATCATTCCGTAGCATAAGCTACTCTAAAATAACTGTATGTGAAGCGGTTCTTGAGAGATAATGAGAGCAGAGTACGAAAACTGCATTTTCATTCTTTTAGTATCGGTAGCAGCGAAAATTTCTCGCTATTTTTATCGTTTTAATTACACCGAGAAAACAGCTTATGTTAAATTAAAAAAAAAAACCCAGTATAATTTATAAGATGACTTTGGTAGTTTTCAGCCTCCCAAGTACTTCATCAAAATGCCTAAGTTTTACATGTTAACTTGCCAATTTTTATTTGGGTGATAAATTAACCAAGTATTTGGTAATTTATACATTATTTAAAAAAAAAAAAATTGAGTTTTAACTATATAACTTTTATCCGGGTTTAGGTTTTTTTTTCTTTCCCTTCTTTTGAAGCCGCCCTCTCGTTCTGTGATTTGCTTTGCTTGACTGGAATTGGCAACTACACAAATTTTTCTTTTATCACACCGTTTCTCTTAGAAATTCATGGCTTCTCGGCTTCTCTTCGCTGCTTGCGTTTATTATAACAATACCATTAGATTAAATTAAATATCAAATATAAAAAATACACCTTCGCCTGCCGTGGAGATTTGAACCCACACCCACCGATTAAGAAGTCACTACACTACGCATCGAGCCAAAACTCCTTCGTTACGCAGAATGATTGATTCAACACAATAATCTATTAAAAGATTTTTGTTGTATGTCTATCAACAGAATACTGTGACATACTGCATCTGTTTAATTCCGCAAGGCAATTTTTTTTTTTCTTTTCTTTTCGTTGCTGAAATGTAATTGAATTTACTAGAGTGAATATTAACGTGTGTTTTTTATCGAAGTATGTGCTTTCAAAGCACAAGTATTAAACAATAAATTGCTTAGGTTAATAAGCATAAGTTTATAATTCCCATACAAATCTCTTTACCCAAGCCGACTTAGGTGATTTAACTATTGCTTTTCTTCTCGGTGTTGGTTGGTTGGTTGGTTGGTTGGTTGGTTGGTTGGTTGGTTGGTTGGTTGGTTGGTTGGTTGGTTGGTTGGTTGGTTGGTTGGTTGGTTGGTTAGAGTGGTGATGCTGCTGCAGGCAGTATCCAATTAGCTCCATTGAGCCGTTTTGGTGCCACAACCTCTTATCATGTGCTTTGACGTGTGTGACGTAGGAAGGCTTAGGTGTATCCGTTATAGCCATCCAGTTCTGTTTAGGAATACAAGGAGGTCGTTAATTTTTAGAGTTGAAAGTTCCTCTAGGTTGGCGAAGAAGGGTTTGCCCAGTGTGCTTAATCTAGATCTTGCCAATGCTGGGCAAGCACATAGAAAATGGGGTAATGTTTCCCTTTCGTTAGGGTCGTTGTAGCTGCGACAGTGGGGGTTAAAGGGTAATCCGATTCTTTCTGCATGCACGCCAATGCACCAATGCCCCGTGTTGATTGCCGTGACTCTTGCTTTATCAGTTTGGGATCTTGTTAGCAGTTCGCGAGATTTCCCTTGGTTGTACGAGGGCCACATTTTTCTTGCTGTTGTACAGGTTGTCAAACTACTCCATCTGCGATTAGCTATGTCAAGATAGTGCGAGAGCACCCCTCCTTTTACTGCATTCAGTGGATCTGAAACTGGTTCCGCTCTTTATGCATCGAGGGAAGATCCCAACATGGCCAATTCGTCCGCCTTTTCATTACCATAAATGTGCCTGTGGCCGGGAACCCATAGATAGTAACCTGGGATAGTTCCTCCTTACACTGCCTTAAAAGCTTGGAGTTGGATCTTACTGCAGCTAATGCTCTAATAGCAGCCTGGCTATCCGACAGGATTACTGCGGTTATTGTCCTACAAGCTTCCCTTATCGCTAAAAGTTCCGCCTCGAAGACAATGGTTGAGTCCGGAAGGCGGAAGGAGCTAGATGCACGCAGTTTTTGTGAATATATGCCCGCTCCAACTCCACAACCCATCTTGGATCCATGTGTAGAAGGTGACGTCATAAACAGCATCCGGACCGCCACAGCGCCATTCCGCTCGGGTCGGGTACTTGCTAGTAAATGTTTTAGTGAAGCCAAGGTTGGGGATTTCGTAGTCCGTGGTGCTGTTTGCCAGGCCTGAAGGTAATAAACTAAGGATTTTCCCGTGTCCATAAAGTTATATCTCCAGCTATTAGACTTTTTTAGTCTGATTGCACTATTGGTAGTAGGTGGGTTAAAACGTTCAGTGCGTCCGTTGGGCATGACCGGATTCCCCCAGTTCCGCCTATACATGCAGAGCACTGAACCCTGTATAGTTTCCTAATACTGTATGCTTTAGTCAGTGCAGGCCGCCACACCAATGCTCCATATGTAAGAATAGGACGCACTACTGCGGTGTAAAGCTATGAGTATTTTTGGCTTAAGACCCCATCTCTTGGCAAATCTTTGCTTGCAGGCGTAAAAGGCTATGCAGGCCTTATTAACCCTTATTAATCCTAGCTCAATGTTTGTTTCCCAGCTGAGTTTCGAATCCAGTGTGACTCCCAGATACTTAGCGCTGCTGATAGTGAAAGTGTTTGACCGTTAAATCGCGGTAGGTTGAAGTGCTGAACCTTGGTTTTTGTAGTAAAGAGCATGAGTTCTGTTTTACTACGATTTACTCTTAAGCCGCATCCGGCAGCCCAGTGACTGAGTTTGTCCAAAACTCCCTTCATGATTTCGCTGATAACAGAGGGAAACAGACCCGATGCCATTACAACTACATCATCCGCCTATGCTACCACTTTGATTCCGCTGTTTTTAAGTAAATTCAGCACTCCGTTCAGGGGAGAAGGGGAAATATCACCCCTCCTTGAAGTGTACCCCTAACTACGAATCTAGTAAGTTGGCTGTTTCCAAGGTTCGCTTGGATAATTCTAGAGCTAAGCATCGATACAATCCAGTTCCTTACAGATGATTCGACACCTATTTCTGTGAGAGAGTCGTGAATAGCCCTAGTATGAATGTTGTTAAATGCTCCTTCAATGTGAAGAAAGGCAGCAAGAGTATATTTTTTGAAGTAGAGAGATCTCTCAATGTTTGTAATAACCTCATGCAGAGCCGCTTCCGTCGATCTCCCCTTGAGGTAGGCATGTTGTGCTGTGGATATGGAGGTTCTGCTGAGATGTACCTCGGTGTTCCGAGAAGTTATCGTTAATGATATCGAGACCGATAATTTAACGATAATAATATTCTGTTATATAATTATTTCGATAATTATCGTTTAAGTTATCGATAAAGATAATTATCGTTTAAGATAACGATAAGTATCGTTTCAGTTATCGATAACTAGATTTATCGATAATGAAAAACTGTAACCCGTCTATAATTTAATCGTTTACATGATCAAGAAACTATCGTTCACGATATCGAGAACGAGCATTTATCGATAATAGTTCCTGTGGTCCACCTTGAAACCAAAAAGCGTAACCGTCGCTAAGAGTTACCGTATGCTGTTTGTGTTAAGTACTTACTACGCACACAAAATTAACAGTACGCTATGTTTTTCTGTCGTACGGTACATAACGATAATCTTTGTGTTTATGTTCAATGGAAATGTAGTGAGTATATGTATGTTTGTGTGTGTATGTTTACACAAACGCTACAGAAAAATGAAGAATCGTATTATCTACGGTACACTAAAATAACGAACCGTCTATTTTTTGTTCCCTGCTGTAAACAAACAAACTTTAACAAGCCGACAGACAGAGTGCCGTAAGTTATTTATTATTAAAATTAACTGTCAATCCCTGCATAACCGAGTCCATCTTACGCAACGGCCACGCCCCACTCGCACAACCTTGTGACAATTGCTTTTGTTGCAGTTTTTAGCTGTCTGCAGCAGGTTCATTCGTCAACACGGGTTCCTTGATTGTCGTCCAAATCACGTGTTCATCAGTCACATTTATTGACACACATCATTGAGCTTTATACGAACTTGTCATTATTATCTTACGTTGCCATGCATTGTACAGCAACGGAATACGATGGGCTGCCTGCAGTGACGCAGTTGGGGGTAGCAACAGGACAGAATGCGTTATTGTAAATGAAATGCTGCCGCCACATATTTTATTTTCTTTAACTTTAATCAATACTTTTAAAGGTATTTTGCGCCACGAACAGACCAAGCAGCGCCAGCATCAAGTAGATCCTGGTGTTAATTGAGGTCGCCCTGGCTTGCGGTTTACTACGCTCCAATTACGTAGTTCATGAAAACCGATGCAATGCATTGAATGCAGATATATGTAGAATAATAACAACAATAATGTCATAATTGACAACGCTGCTGTGAAGGTGCCAAGCATACGATTTACTTGGATTGAAAATTGTGAATATGTATGGCTTATTATTTGTTTTTTATGGATTTCTGTGTCAGTGTGTCTCTCGGAGACAATTGAAAAATGCAAATAAGTGTTTCCACTTGTGTATTGTACTTTTTATATACACACACTTTGTTATACACACTTGTGTTGTGTATAACTATTTATATACGTGTTGTTTTTTTTTTTTTTTAAACCAACAACGATTTATATGCAAATTTTATCAATACTTTGAATATTTCAATGAAGCATTCAAGGTACAACGATCTGCTTTCTGTTTGCATAATTTTAGGCATGAGTTATTTTATTCAACACACACACAAACACATACAATGTCTGTGTATAATTGATATGCAAATTTTGCGGCCTATTTTTAGGCAATGGAATAGACTATTTTAAGGCAAGCCCAATAATAACCTTTAAATTTTATTATTATTATATTATTTATTTACTATTTTTTTCTCTCCAGAGTCAAACACAAGTCAAGTCAAAAAAAAAAAAGAAAACCCATCAAATCAATATAAATGTCAGTAACAGCACTTAAATAGAAATACAAAAACTTTACATGACTTTGAGCACTCCATTATACAACAAACAAGCACACACACGCACACATTAACTACCCAGCAGGCACATGACCTTCATAAAATAAACATTAAAGTTTGACTGTTTATTTTCATTCAATGCATATTTTCAAAAAGTTTATCACTATTTCTGAGCTTTGTATAGAATATAGTTAATTATAATTTTATGAAAAATACTCATAGCTTAACTAACATAGATAAATAAAAAGAAATTTTGGTATAAGCAAAAGTTTCGACTGGGTGGAAATTTCAGCAAAAAAAAAACAACATTTTTTTCGTCCTTTCTTGAAGCACGATAACAAGTATGCAGACGTATAAAGCAATTATGATTTTATTCAAACAATTTCATAAACATATTTCAGGCATGTTTAGTTTTTTTTTTTTTTTTTTTTTTTTTGTTAAGAAAATCACCAACACATGTTGCATACAAAATAATATCAAAAAAAAAGGTGTTTTTTTATATTCAAAAGAGTCGCAAAGTTTATTTTTTATTTTTCATCTCTGAATAAGCAGAACCAAAGTAATCAAATAAAACTTAAATATTTGTATTGTTGCCACATTCAGATCGAATAAATTTTTGAAAAATAATATATTTATTTCAATATGTTGAAGACTGTCGAGATAGACGACGGGATGACGTTCATGTGTAAGGCTTCTTTTTTAATGTTGTCGTTGAATACACGAGTTTACACGAGTTTGCATAAATTTTCATTCAAATTACTTTGAAAAACAATTTACAGCAGTGAAGGCAAAAAAAACAATGGAGGTGGTGAAGAATCGACGTCAAGGAGGCAGGTTCAGCCTGTCCGACAATGGTAGTTCCGATATATTTAGAGTGGGAGTCGTAAAATTTAAATAAAATTTCTATCAACTTCTGACTAAATTCTGTTGAAATTCTGATGAACTGTAATAAAATGCAAATAAAATTCAAATTAAATTCTAATGAAATTTTGGTAACCACATTTTTCGTTATATTTTAATACATTTTGATAAAATTTTAATGCAATTCTGATAATTTTGAAACCTTTTAAAGCTTCTATGAAATTATTATCAAATTCTAATCTCATATCTCATATCATATTCTAATCAGTTTTTGATGAAATTCCTAAAAAATTTCTATAAAATTTTGATACGAGCCTTCCTCACCCTAAACGTGTTACGTAATTTATGAACAGCCCCTTATTAAAAAATATTACTTTTGCATAAAATTTTATAAAATTCGGATGCACTTTTTTTCTTATTTCTATATATTCTGATGACATTCAGACAAAAAATTCCATTGTCAAATTTGGAGAATTTATTCAAATCAAACTAAGTCTATTCAAATGCTTATCTAATTATTTTCAAGTTCCAAATGAACTCCGTAAAAAATCATGATGAAATCCTGATCCAGTTGTTATAAAATGTTAATAAAGTCCTTTATCAATCCAGATTATCAAATTATTTTTCATCAGAAAGTCTTGAATAAATTCTATTAACATTCTGATCTAATTATAATCGAACTCTTATCATATCGTGATCAAATTCTTATTAAATATCTTTGAATTTTGATGAAATCTTGATAGAATTCTGATCAAATCACTCTTAATATATTATGATCAAAATAATTATTAAATAATTTGACATTTTGATCAAATCCAGATAAAATCTTGAGACTGATCTTGTTACTTGATAGACTGAAAATCCAGGCGCCCCACTCTGTATTGCGATGTGCCAATCAATGCGATGCGCAAATAAAATGCGATCAAGTCAAGTCAAGTCAAGTCAAGTCAAGTCAAGTCAAGTCAAGTCAAGTCAAGTCAAGTCAAGTCAAGTCAAGTCAAGTCAAGTCAAGTCAAGTCAAGTCAAGTCAAGTCAAGTCAAGTCAAGTCAAGTCAAGTCAAGTCAAGTCAAGTCAAGTCAAGTCAAGTCAAGTCAAGTCAAGTCAAGTCAAGTCAAGTCAAGTCAAGTCAAGTCAAGTCAAGTCAAGTCAAGTCAAGTCAAGTCAAGTCAAGTCAAGTCAAGTCAAGTCAAGTCAAGTCAAGTCAAGTCAAGTCAAGTCAAGTCAAGTCAAGTCAAGTCAAGTCAAGTCAAGTCAAGTCAAGTCAAGTCAAGTCAAGTCAAGTCAAGTCAAGTCAAGTCAAGTCAAGTCAAGTCAAGTCAAGTCAAGTCAAGTCAAGTCAAGTCAAGTCAAGTCAAGTCAAGTCAAGTCAAGTCAAGTCAAGTCAAGTCAAGTCAAGTCAAGTCAAGTCAAGTCAAGTCAAGTCAAGTCAAGTCAAGTCAAGTCAAGTCAAGTCAAGTCAAGTCAAGTCAAGTCAAGTCAAGTCAAGTCAAGTCAAGTCAAGTCAAGTCAAGTCAAGTCAAGTCAAGTCAAGTCAAGTCAAGTCAAGTCAAGTCAAGTCAAGTCAAGTCAAGTCAAGTCAAGTCAAGTCAAGTCAAGTCAAGTCAAGTCAAGTCAAGTCAAGTCAAGTCAAGTCAAGTCAAGTCAAGTCAAGTCAAGTCAAGTCAAGTCAAGTCAAGTCAAGTCAAGTCAAGTCAAGTCAAGTCAAGTCAAGTCAAGTCAAGTCAAGTCAAGTCAAGTCAAGTCAAGTCAAGTCAAGTCAAGTCAAGTCAAGTCAAGTCAAGTCAAGTCAAGTCAAGTCAAGTCAAGTCAAGTCAAGTCAAGTCAAGTCAAGTCAAGTCAAGTCAAGTCAAGTCAAGTCAAGTCAAGTCAAGTCAAGTCAAGTCAAGTCAAGTCAAGTCAAGTCAAGTCAAGTCAAGTCAAGTCAAGTCAAGTCAAGTCAAGTCAAGTCAAGTCAAGTCAAGTCAAGTCAAGTCAAGTCAAGTCAAGTCAAGTCAAGTCAAGTCAAGTCAAGTCAAGTCAAGTCAAGTCAAGTCAAGTCAAGTCAAGTCAAGTCAAGTCAAGTCAAGTCAAGTCAAGTCAAGTCAAGTCAAGTCAAGTCAAGTCAAGTCAAGTCAAGTCAAGTCAAGTCAAGTCAAGTCAAGTCAAGTCAAGTCAAGTCAAGTCAAGTCAAGTCAAGTCAAGTCAAGTCAAGTCAAGTCAAGTCAAGTCAAGTCAAGTCAAGTCAAGTCAAGTCAAGTCAAGTCAAGTCAAGTCAAGTCAAGTCAAGTCAAGTCAAGTCAAGTCAAGTCAAGTCAAGTCAAGTCAAGTCAAGTCAAGTCAAGTCAAGTCAAGTCAAGTCAAGTCAAGTCAAGTCAAGTCAAGTCAAGTCAAGTCAAGTCAAGTCAAGTCAAGTCAAGTCAAGTCAAGTCAAGTCAAGTCAAGTCAAGTCAAGTCAAGTCAAGTCAAGTCAAGTCAAGTCAAGTCAAGTCAAGTCAAGTCAAGTCAAGTCAAGTCAAGTCAAGTCAAGTCAAGTCAAGTCAAGTCAAGTCAAGTCAAGTCAAGTCAAGTCAAGTCAAGTCAAGTCAAGTCAAGTCAAGTCAAGTCAAGTCAAGTCAAGTCAAGTCAAGTCAAGTCAAGTCAAGTCAAGTCAAGTCAAGTCAAGTCAAGTCAAGTCAAGTCAAGTCAAGTCAAGTCAAGTCAAGTCAAGTCAAGTCAAGTCAAGTCAAGTCAAGTCAAGTCAAGTCAAGTCAAGTCAAGTCAAGTCAAGTCAAGTCAAGTCAAGTCAAGTCAAGTCAAGTCAAGTCAAGTCAAGTCAAGTCAAGTCAAGTCAAGTCAAGTCAAGTCAAGTCAAGTCAAGTCAAGTCAAGTCAAGTCAAGTCAAGTCAAGTCAAGTCAAGTCAAGTCAAGTCAAGTCAAGTCAAGTCAAGTCAAGTCAAGTCAAGTCAAGTCAAGTCAAGTCAAGTCAAGTCAAGTCAAGTCAAGTCAAGTCAAGTCAAGTCAAGTCAAGTCAAGTCAAGTCAAGTCAAGTCAAGTCAAGTCAAGTCAAGTCAAGTCAAGTCAAGTCAAGTCAAGTCAAGTCAAGTCAAGTCAAGTCAAGTCAAGTCAAGTCAAGTCAAGTCAAGTCAAGTCAAGTCAAGTCAAGTCAAGTCAAGTCAAGTCAAGTCAAGTCAAGTCAAGTCAAGTCAAGTCAAGTCAAGTCAAGTCAAGTCAAGTCAAGTCAAGTCAAGTCAAGTCAAGTCAAGTCAAGTCAAGTCAAGTCAAGTCAAGTCAAGTCAAGTCAAGTCAAGTCAAGTCAAGTCAAGTCAAGTCAAGTCAAGTCAAGTCAAGTCAAGTCAAGTCAAGTCAAGTCAAGTCAAGTCAAGTCAAGTCAAGTCAAGTCAAGTCAAGTCAAGTCAAGTCAAGTCAAGTCAAGTCAAGTCAAGTCAAGTCAAGTCAAGTCAAGTCAAGTCAAGTCAAGTCAAGTCAAGTCAAGTCAAGTCAAGTCAAGTCAAGTCAAGTCAAGTCAAGTCAAGTCAAGTCAAGTCAAGTCAAGTCAAGTCAAGTCAAGTCAAGTCAAGTCAAGTCAAGTCAAGTCAAGTCAAGTCAAGTCAAGTCAAGTCAAGTCAAGTCAAGTCAAGTCAAGTCAAGTCAAGTCAAGTCAAGTCAAGTCAAGTCAAGTCAAGTCAAGTCAAGTCAAGTCAAGTCAAGTCAAGTCAAGTCAAGTCAAGTCAAGTCAAGTCAAGTCAAGTCAAGTCAAGTCAAGTCAAGTCAAGTCAAGTCAAGTCAAGTCAAGTCAAGTCAAGTCAAGTCAAGTCAAGTCAAGTCAAGTCAAGTCAAGTCAAGTCAAGTCAAGTCAAGTCAAGTCAAGTCAAGTCAAGTCAAGTCAAGTCAAGTCAAGTCAAGTCAAGTCAAGTCAAGTCAAGTCAAGTCAAGTCAAGTCAAGTCAAGTCAAGTCAAGTCAAGTCAAGTCAAGTCAAGTCAAGTCAAGTCAAGTCAAGTCAAGTCAAGTCAAGTCAAGTCAAGTCAAGTCAAGTCAAGTCAAGTCAAGTCAAGTCAAGTCAAGTCAAGTCAAGTCAAGTCAAGTCAAGTCAAGTCAAGTCAAGTCAAGTCAAGTCAAGTCAAGTCAAGTCAAGTCAAGTCAAGTCAAGTCAAGTCAAGTCAAGTCAAGTCAAGTCAAGTCAAGTCAAGTCAAGTCAAGTCAAGTCAAGTCAAGTCAAGTCAAGTCAAGTCAAGTCAAGTCAAGTCAAGTCAAGTCAAGTCAAGTCAAGTCAAGTCAAGTCAAGTCAAGTCAAGTCAAGTCAAGTCAAGTCAAGTCAAGTCAAGTCAAGTCAAGTCAAGTCAAGTCAAGTCAAGTCAAGTCAAGTCAAGTCAAGTCAAGTCAAGTCAAGTCAAGTCAAGTCAAGTCAAGTCAAGTCAAGTCAAGTCAAGTCAAGTCAAGTCAAGTCAAGTCAAGTCAAGTCAAGTCAAGTCAAGTCAAGTCAAGTCAAGTCAAGTCAAGTCAAGTCAAGTCAAGTCAAGTCAAGTCAAGTCAAGTCAAGTCAAGTCAAGTCAAGTCAAGTCAAGTCAAGTCAAGTCAAGTCAAGTCAAGTCAAGTCAAGTCAAGTCAAGTCAAGTCAAGTCAAGTCAAGTCAAGTCAAGTCAAGTCAAGTCAAGTCAAGTCAAGTCAAGTCAAGTCAAGTCAAGTCAAGTCAAGTCAAGTCAAGTCAAGTCAAGTCAAGTCAAGTCAAGTCAAGTCAAGTCAAGTCAAGTCAAGTCAAGTCAAGTCAAGTCAAGTCAAGTCAAGTCAAGTCAAGTCAAGTCAAGTCAAGTCAAGTCAAGTCAAGTCAAGTCAAGTCAAGTCAAGTCAAGTCAAGTCAAGTCAAGTCAAGTCAAGTCAAGTCAAGTCAAGTCAAGTCAAGTCAAGTCAAGTCAAGTCAAGTCAAGTCAAGTCAAGTCAAGTCAAGTCAAGTCAAGTCAAGTCAAGTCAAGTCAAGTCAAGTCAAGTCAAGTCAAGTCAAGTCAAGTCAAGTCAAGTCAAGTCAAGTCAAGTCAAGTCAAGTCAAGTCAAGTCAAGTCAAGTCAAGTCAAGTCAAGTCAAGTCAAGTCAAGTCAAGTCAAGTCAAGTCAAGTCAAGTCAAGTCAAGTCAAGTCAAGTCAAGTCAAGTCAAGTCAAGTCAAGTCAAGTCAAGTCAAGTCAAGTCAAGTCAAGTCAAGTCAAGTCAAGTCAAGTCAAGTCAAGTCAAGTCAAGTCAAGTCAAGTCAAGTCAAGTCAAGTCAAGTCAAGTCAAGTCAAGTCAAGTCAAGTCAAGTCAAGTCAAGTCAAGTCAAGTCAAGTCAAGTCAAGTCAAGTCAAGTCAAGTCAAGTCAAGTCAAGTCAAGTCAAGTCAAGTCAAGTCAAGTCAAGTCAAGTCAAGTCAAGTCAAGTCAAGTCAAGTCAAGTCAAGTCAAGTCAAGTCAAGTCAAGTCAAGTCAAGTCAAGTCAAGTCAAGTCAAGTCAAGTCAAGTCAAGTCAAGTCAAGTCAAGTCAAGTCAAGTCAAGTCAAGTCAAGTCAAGTCAAGTCAAGTCAAGTCAAGTCAAGTCAAGTCAAGTCAAGTCAAGTCAAGTCAAGTCAAGTCAAGTCAAGTCAAGTCAAGTCAAGTCAAGTCAAGTCAAGTCAAGTCAAGTCAAGTCAAGTCAAGTCAAGTCAAGTCAAGTCAAGTCAAGTCAAGTCAAGTCAAGTCAAGTCAAGTCAAGTCAAGTCAAGTCAAGTCAAGTCAAGTCAAGTCAAGTCAAGTCAAGTCAAGTCAAGTCAAGTCAAGTCAAGTCAAGTCAAGTCAAGTCAAGTCAAGTCAAGTCAAGTCAAGTCAAGTCAAGTCAAGTCAAGTCAAGTCAAGTCAAGTCAAGTCAAGTCAAGTCAAGTCAAGTCAAGTCAAGTCAAGTCAAGTCAAGTCAAGTCAAGTCAAGTCAAGTCAAGTCAAGTCAAGTCAAGTCAAGTCAAGTCAAGTCAAGTCAAGTCAAGTCAAGTCAAGTCAAGTCAAGTCAAGTCAAGTCAAGTCAAGTCAAGTCAAGTCAAGTCAAGTCAAGTCAAGTCAAGTCAAGTCAAGTCAAGTCAAGTCAAGTCAAGTCAAGTCAAGTCAAGTCAAGTCAAGTCAAGTCAAGTCAAGTCAAGTCAAGTCAAGTCAAGTCAAGTCAAGTCAAGTCAAGTCAAGTCAAGTCAAGTCAAGTCAAGTCAAGTCAAGTCAAGTCAAGTCAAGTCAAGTCAAGTCAAGTCAAGTCAAGTCAAGTCAAGTCAAGTCAAGTCAAGTCAAGTCAAGTCAAGTCAAGTCAAGTCAAGTCAAGTCAAGTCAAGTCAAGTCAAGTCAAGTCAAGTCAAGTCAAGTCAAGTCAAGTCAAGTCAAGTCAAGTCAAGTCAAGTCAAGTCAAGTCAAGTCAAGTCAAGTCAAGTCAAGTCAAGTCAAGTCAAGTCAAGTCAAGTCAAGTCAAGTCAAGTCAAGTCAAGTCAAGTCAAGTCAAGTCAAGTCAAGTCAAGTCAAGTCAAGTCAAGTCAAGTCAAGTCAAGTCAAGTCAAGTCAAGTCAAGTCAAGTCAAGTCAAGTCAAGTCAAGTCAAGTCAAGTCAAGTCAAGTCAAGTCAAGTCAAGTCAAGTCAAGTCAAGTCAAGTCAAGTCAAGTCAAGTCAAGTCAAGTCAAGTCAAGTCAAGTCAAGTCAAGTCAAGTCAAGTCAAGTCAAGTCAAGTCAAGTCAAGTCAAGTCAAGTCAAGTCAAGTCAAGTCAAGTCAAGTCAAGTCAAGTCAAGTCAAGTCAAGTCAAGTCAAGTCAAGTCAAGTCAAGTCAAGTCAAGTCAAGTCAAGTCAAGTCAAGTCAAGTCAAGTCAAGTCAAGTCAAGTCAAGTCAAGTCAAGTCAAGTCAAGTCAAGTCAAGTCAAGTCAAGTCAAGTCAAGTCAAGTCAAGTCAAGTCAAGTCAAGTCAAGTCAAGTCAAGTCAAGTCAAGTCAAGTCAAGTCAAGTCAAGTCAAGTCAAGTCAAGTCAAGTCAAGTCAAGTCAAGTCAAGTCAAGTCAAGTCAAGTCAAGTCAAGTCAAGTCAAGTCAAGTCAAGTCAAGTCAAGTCAAGTCAAGTCAAGTCAAGTCAAGTCAAGTCAAGTCAAGTCAAGTCAAGTCAAGTCAAGTCAAGTCAAGTCAAGTCAAGTCAAGTCAAGTCAAGTCAAGTCAAGTCAAGTCAAGTCAAGTCAAGTCAAGTCAAGTCAAGTCAAGTCAAGTCAAGTCAAGTCAAGTCAAGTCAAGTCAAGTCAAGTCAAGTCAAGTCAAGTCAAGTCAAGTCAAGTCAAGTCAAGTCAAGTCAAGTCAAGTCAAGTCAAGTCAAGTCAAGTCAAGTCAAGTCAAGTCAAGTCAAGTCAAGTCAAGTCAAGTCAAGTCAAGTCAAGTCAAGTCAAGTCAAGTCAAGTCAAGTCAAGTCAAGTCAAGTCAAGTCAAGTCAAGTCAAGTCAAGTCAAGTCAAGTCAAGTCAAGTCAAGTCAAGTCAAGTCAAGTCAAGTCAAGTCAAGTCAAGTCAAGTCAAGTCAAGTCAAGTCAAGTCAAGTCAAGTCAAGTCAAGTCAAGTCAAGTCAAGTCAAGTCAAGTCAAGTCAAGTCAAGTCAAGTCAAGTCAAGTCAAGTCAAGTCAAGTCAAGTCAAGTCAAGTCAAGTCAAGTCAAGTCAAGTCAAGTCAAGTCAAGTCAAGTCAAGTCAAGTCAAGTCAAGTCAAGTCAAGTCAAGTCAAGTCAAGTCAAGTCAAGTCAAGTCAAGTCAAGTCAAGTCAAGTCAAGTCAAGTCAAGTCAAGTCAAGTCAAGTCAAGTCAAGTCAAGTCAAGTCAAGTCAAGTCAAGTCAAGTCAAGTCAAGTCAAGTCAAGTCAAGTCAAGTCAAGTCAAGTCAAGTCAAGTCAAGTCAAGTCAAGTCAAGTCAAGTCAAGTCAAGTCAAGTCAAGTCAAGTCAAGTCAAGTCAAGTCAAGTCAAGTCAAGTCAAGTCAAGTCAAGTCAAGTCAAGTCAAGTCAAGTCAAGTCAAGTCAAGTCAAGTCAAGTCAAGTCAAGTCAAGTCAAGTCAAGTCAAGTCAAGTCAAGTCAAGTCAAGTCAAGTCAAGTCAAGTCAAGTCAAGTCAAGTCAAGTCAAGTCAAGTCAAGTCAAGTCAAGTCAAGTCAAGTCAAGTCAAGTCAAGTCAAGTCAAGTCAAGTCAAGTCAAGTCAAGTCAAGTCAAGTCAAGTCAAGTCAAGTCAAGTCAAGTCAAGTCAAGTCAAGTCAAGTCAGGTCTGGTCAGGTCTGGCCAGACCAGCTCAGGTCAGGTCAAGTAGACTGACACAAGTGTTAAAAGCTACGAAGTGAGGGCATGAAGTGTAAAAATAAAAAAAATATATTTTCAAGCATTTATGGAAATACGAAACACGTTTAGTATAAAAGTAAAGTATATGTTTCGATATGATAAAGCAAAGCAGCAGTGGCACAACGTAAGATAAAACCCAAAAAAAAAAAACCTGCGAAATGCACTAAGCTTAGCAGAAAAGCAAAAAAATTCAAAGCACATCATATGCAAGCAGCTAAAAACCTGCTGATATTGCAAGGACGTTACGCGTATTCATACAAACGTAATAAAAAAAAATGAAACCCAAACAAAAATACACACAAAACTATGTCGTCATGAAAAGGAATTGAATTTTCCTCATTTTTATATTTTGCAGAATTTTTTTTTTCTAAAAATGTAACAGCAATAAAATAAAATGTTGAAATAAGTGCAACTTATGTCAGGTAAGACGCACGAACACAATATGTTTGGATATTTTTCTCATAACTGTGCCAGTTACAGGAAGTGGAAGTCGGTGTACAAAAATATGACAAAATTTACATAATGTCTGGCAAAGGTAGGGGCGAATGAGTTGCGGGCGAAGTATTTATTGTGCATTTGCAAACAGCTGAGAACGCACGAACACAATATGTTTGGATATTTTTCTCATAACTGTGCCAGTTACAGGAAGTGGAAGTCGGTGTACAAAAATATGACAAAATTTACATAATGTCTGGCAAAGGTAGGGGCGAATGAGTTGCGGGCGAAGTATTTATTGTGCATTTGCAAACAGCTGAGAAACTGAGACATGCGAAGAAGCCGCTGCTGTAAGGGAACCAAAAAGGATGACAATCCAAATGAAGTTAAAGCAAAATATGACAAAACAAATATTAAATTTTATGATATGGCAACAAAATATGTGAACTTACAGCAAGAAGGCGATGACGAAAGGACACACAAAGTCTACAGCTTTAAATATATAAACTAAAAATAATAATAATAAAAAAAAAATAATATTATGCATAGAAATATTTTTTTTTTTTTTTTTTTTGTTCTTGGACAGAAGCTTTATTTCGGATGAACCACTATTAAATAGCTTAGTAGTAGCCTTGAAATTTTGTCGCATCCCACTGACAATGACCATGCGAAATGTAACTGAACGCTAGGTAATCCCAGCTTATCAGATAAGCTATCAACTCCCTGCTCTCGGCAAGCTGAGTGTCTGTTATAGCATATGAAAAGAAAGATGAGGTCGGTGGTTTATATTTTGGTTTTAAATTTTTGTTTTTTTTTACAAACATAATGACTGGAAACATAGCATGTTTTGCATTTTTCAGTTGTATTAGTGTTATAAATATTATAAATAATGTCACATCCGTTACATTATATTAGTCATATGTTTTGTAAATTTTGGTGTCTAACGCATAATTAGGCTATTTATTATTACATTTAATGAAAACTTTTTGAAATTTACGTTCGTTACGTGGCAGTAAATGCATTTCTTCTTTTTTATGTAAAGATATCGTTTTATTTTTAAGCATGCTCTAGAAAAATAGTCATTTCTAAAAATAATTTTGTTTACCTTACATAAAGTTACGTCAGTTTCAATACCGAAACGTAAGAATTTTGCGAAAGAAAAATTATTTATAAATCATCAGTGCCACATTAAGCATATAGACCTTGTAGCGGTGACCAGTTCCAAAGCGCACCTTACGCACTACGCCATTGGCCTCCTACGCCACTGAAGAAATCCACAAACACACACACACCGCGCATTCAACAGGCAGACAAGTTTTCACTGCTGCACCAACAACATAATTCCCATGATGTTTATAGTGAGGAACAGTTAAGAACGCTGGGTTTGACAGACTTGGGCACGGCTCGGAAGCGTAGTGCTTTGTTTCGTCTGCTACTTGGCAACAAGTAGACGAAATAATTTACAACGGACAGCCTAAAGGCGGGCCGTTATTAATACACTTTGTCTTTAAGTTTGCTCGTAATTTTTTGTGGACTATTTTAAGTACGTCGGCTTAGGTCGGTCGATCATCCACAGTAGTATTCGTGTGAATTATTTTACGTCGGCTTACGTCGGTCGATCATCCACTGTCGTTATAATTTTAGTGGATTATTTTACGTATTCCTAATGAGAACAAAAATACCTTAAGACAAAAAATTAAATCAAAAAAGGAAAAACGCTTAAATATGGGCGATTTTCAAAAGTCTACAGTTAAACTTCACGTCCGTCACAACTGTGGCAAGCTTACATTAATTTTTAAGCGTTGCTTTCAACATAAATACTGATTAAACATTCGTTTTGTGTAGCCAAAATGTTAGTCACATCCGTTAAAATACTAAGCTTTTTAGATATCGTGAACTGCTTCATCAATACTTTAACATCATTCGCTCTAAGCTTAATATTAAAGCTCTTAAACCACTCTGGCTTGAATTAAGCTAAAAAATTGTTCTCAAAATTATTTTCCCATAACACTTATTAATGCAATAAAAAAGCCAAAAGCAATGTGACTGATTGAAATTTGCTGTCATCGATTAAAAATAATCCCGAACAATAAAGCTTAAGACACAAATCCTAGAAAAGCAACTAAAGAAACGTTTCACTCAAGCACGCAACGTTTCACTCAAGCACGCACACACATCTACAAAAACACACATCTATAGCTTCACACAGCTTTTCTTAAATGTTTTCCTTGCTTGATCCTTTTACATGTGTTACGAGCTATTGAGCGGAAATTGACAACCAACAACATATAAAAGTTGTATATTGCTAGTTTTTGGTTTATTCTTCTTTTTTAATACTGTTCTTTATTGACAACTTACGTGTAGATATTGTTGTTGTAGTTGTTGTTGTTGCAAAAAGTTCTTGAGAAAAAGTTACCGACATGTAATTAATACTTTTTGCTTACTTAAATCTTAGAAAGCAGTTGTGGGTGCACACAAAAAGGACAGATTGGGATGGTAAACTAAGAAGAAAAGCTAGGAGGGAAAATAGCTGTTAAATTGGCAGAAAGTGTGTTCGTGTTCATGTTCGTTAAAAATGTAGCGAAAATTTACTACTTAAATGAAATGTCAGCAATTGACATTGATGTGAGAACAAAATTTAAGCCAAGAACGGAGGAGTATAAAGAGAGGATCAAGAGTGGATTAAGAAACATGGTTGAGAAATGGATGAAACAGCTCCAGGAAGCTGTATCAGCAGTTGCAGCAAAGCACAAAAAACTTCGTTCAAATCAACTTCAGGTCGTTTCCTTGGATGTTCGTTCTGATTGTTTCTTGTGAACTTTTATGGATGCTGTTGATTTATTTTGCTCAAAGGTTCATTATTTTTTATTATGAAAGTGACAAAAGTTTTGCCTTAAATTGCTGCTAAAGTGCAAAACAGCAGACAACCAGCCAACCAGCGAAAACTCTGGCTAGAAAATAGTAAAACGGGAAAGATTTTTTGTTGTTTTTTTTTTAAGGAATTTTATTTTCAATTGGAAGAAGGTGCAAGTAGAGACGATACAGAAAGCATTATAAAAGTTTTACGGTATGCCGTGAAAGACGAATGAATGTTGGTGCGAAATACGTAAAATAATTTTACGAATTGAAATTTCAATTAAGCAAGTAAATTTTAATAAAACTTAGGTGAAAAGTTTTCGGAATGTTGTTGCTTCAGAAATTATAAACGGAAAGATTTTGTGTACATCGGGATTGGAGGTGGAGGATTCCAGGTTTAACAACTGGCTGATGATGGTGGTAGTGGTCGTGAAGGTGAGGGTTGCTTTGAAAATAAGGAGTAGGACAGCATAAAATTGGACGGTTTGAATTTAATTTGAGAAATAATGCAAAAGTCTATAATTTTTCTTTAACCAGTTAGGTTTACAAAAAAAAAAACATATTTTTAAATATTTGTTCGAAGATAGAAACTTAATAATGGTGAAAAAAAACTCTATACTTTATTCTTTATGTGTACTTCGCCTTAATATTTTATACTTCATATTTCATACATCATTCATGCCTCATTTTCCATATACTTCACACATGATACTTCATACTTCAAAACTACACTGTATGTGGCGGCCGTGGCGCAGAGGGTAGAGTGTGTAGCCCTACGCCAGAGAACCCTGGTCGATTCCCACCCGACACAGAAAGTTTTTTCAATTGAATTAATTTCTCTGTTCGGCTGTCACCTCTCTGCACCACCTCTCTCTCTTCTTCACCACTCTGCTTCTTGAGAACATAAGCCGTTCGGAGTCGGCATAAGACTAGTAGGTCCAGTTCTCGATGATTTGTGTTCAAATAATTCACAACACGCACAACACAAGTGATCATTAGAAGCTCGGTCAAAGTCCTTTCAAGAGCTGAAATGGCCATTTCGTTTTTTTTTTAATATACAAAATACAAAACACTAAATACTAAATACTAAATGCTAAATACTAAATACTAAATACTAAATACTAAATACTAAATACTAAATACTAAATACTAAATACTAAATACTAAACACTAAATACTAAATACTAAATACTAAATACTAAATACTAAATACTAAATACTAAATATTAAATACTAAATACTAAATACTAAATACTAAATACTAAATACTAAATACTAAATACTAAATACTAAATACTAAATACTAAATACTAAATACTAAATACTAAATACTAAATACTAAATACTAAATACTAAATACTAAATACTAAATACTAAATACTAAATACTAAATACTAAATACTAAATACTAAATACTAAATACTAAATACTAAATACTAAATACTAAATACTAAATACTAAATACTAAATACTAAATACTAAATACTAAATACTAAATACTAAATACTAAATACTAAATACTAAATACTAAATACTAAATACTAAATACTAAATACTAAATACTAAATACTAAATACTAAATACTAAATACTAAATACTAAATACTAAATACTAAATACTAAATACTAAATACTAAATACTAAATACTAAATACTAAATACTAAATACTAAATACAAAATACAAAATACAAAATACAAAACACAAAATACTAAATACTAAAAACTAAATACTCAATACTAAATACTAAATACTAAATACTAAATACTAAATACTAAATACTAAATACTCAATACTAAATACTAAATACTCAATACTAAAGACTAAATACTAAATACTAAATACTAACTACTAAATACTAAATACTAAATACTAAATACTAAATACTAAATACTAAATACTAAATACTAAATACTAAATACTAAATACAAAATACTAAATACTAAATACTAAATACTAAACACTAAATACTAAATACTAAATACTAAATACTAAATACTAAATACTAAATACTAAACACTTAATACTAAATACTAAATACTAAATACTAAATACTAAATACTAAATACTAATTACTAAATACTAAATGCTAAATACTAAATACTCAATAATAAATACTCAATAATAAATACTTAATACTCAATGCTAAATACTACATACTAAATACTAAATACTAAATAATAAATACTAAATACTAAACACTAAATACTAAATACTAAATACTAAATACTAAATACTAAATACTAAATACTAAATACTAAATACTAAATACTAAATACTAAATACTAAATACTAAATACTAAATACTAAATACTAAATACTAAATACAAAATACTAAATACTAAATACTCAATACTAAATACTAAATACTAAATACAAAATACAAAATACTAAATACTACATGCTAAATACTAAATACTATATATTCAATACTAAATACTAAATACTAAATACTAAATACTAAATACTAAATACTAAATACTAAATACGAAATACTAAATACTTAATACTAAATACTAAATACTAAATACTAAATACTAAATACTAAATACTTAATACTAAATACTAAATACTAAATACTAAATACTAAATACTAAATACTAAATACTAAATACTAATTACTCTATACTAAATACTAAATACTAAATACTCAATACTATAGACTAAATACTAAATACAAAATACAAAATACAAAATACAAAATTCAAAATACAAACTACAAAATACAAAATACAAAATACTAAATACTAAATACTAAACACTAAATACTAAATACTAAATACTAAATACTAAATACTAAATACTAAATACTAAATACTAAATACTAAATACTAAATACTAAATACTAAATACTAAATAATAAATACTAAATACTAAATACTAAATACTAAATACTAAATACTAAATACTAAATACTAAATACTAAATACTAAATACTAAATACTAAATACTAAATACTAAATACTAAATACTAAATACTAAATACTAAATACTAAATACTAAATACTAAATACTAAATACTAAATACTAAATACTAAATACTAAATACTAAATACTAAATACTAAATACTATATACTAAATACTAAATACTAAATACTAAATACTGAATACTAAATACTAAATACTAAATACTAAATACTAATTACTAAATACTAAATACTAAATACTAAATACTAAATACTAAATACTAAATACTAAATACTAAACACTAAATACTAAATACTAAATACTAAATACTAAATACTAAATACTAAATACTAAATACTAAATACTAAATACTAAATACTAAATACTAAATACTAAATACTAAATACTAAATACTAAATACTAAATACTAAATACTAAATACTAAATACTAAATACTAAATACTAAATACTAAATACTAAATACTAAATACTAAATACTAAATACTAAATACTAAATACTAAATACTAAATACTAAATACTAAATACTAAATACTAAATACTAAATACTAAATACGAAATACTAAATACTAAATACAAAATACAAAATACAAAACACAAAATACTAAATACTAAATACTAAATACTTAATACTAAATACTAAACACTAAATACTAAATACTAAATACTAAATAATAAATACTAAATACTCAATACTAAATACTAAATACTAAATACTAAATACTAAATACTAAATACTAAATACTAAATACTAAATACTAAATACTAAATACTAAATGCTAAATACTAAATACTAAATACTAAATACTAAATACTAAATACTAAATACTAAATACTAAATACTAAATACTAAATACTAAATACTAAATACTTAATACTAAATACTAAATACTAAATACTAAATACTAAATACTAAATACTAAATACTAAATACTAAATACTAAATACTAAATACTAAAAACTAATTACTAATTACTAAATACCAAATACTAAACACCAAATGCAAAATGCTTATTACCAAACACTAAATATTATAAACGAAATAGTAAATACTAAATCCTAAATCCTTAATACTAAATACGAAATACTAAATGTTAAATACTCTAAATACAAAATACTCAAATCTAAATGCTTAATTATAAATACTGAACTCTAAATTATAAAAACTATATATTATACGTAAATGCTAAACACTAAATACTTTCTTTTTAAAATGCTTAAAATGAAAATGAATGAACATGTAACTTATAACTTAATGATTTTTGTACTGTACTGGAAGATTATATCTTGGCTGGAAGATGATATCTTGGCTGAAAGGTTATTGCTTCCCGCAATGATTTTCCTCCATTAAGTGTGATTATTGCGTGATTTGTTTTAAAACAATGAAAGCATCTGAAAAATTCCTAGAATTCAACAGACAATACTGCAGTTTTATATGTTATTTGTCAAGTCGCACGAGATGAAACAAACAAAAAACAACACGCAATTTTTATTATTAATGAATATTATGGGGATTTTTGCCATTTGTGTGTAGCATTTGGCAATCAATAATTCTTGGAATTATTTATTTCATAAGCTGCAGATAGTCTGAGAATAAATATTAATTGGGGATTTTTTAAGGACAAAACTGAAAAGTAGATGAAATTAATACTAGATATATATCAGTGGGCTTAAAACAGATCTACTAAAAAAATCAGATAAAATAAAACAGATCTACAAAATAAATATGTATAGAAAATATTTTAAGCTGAATATAGCAATTAAATTCAGTTTCTCTTTTAAATATTCACTTTTAAATTACCGTTTTTTTTTTTTTCTTGGAATGAACGATTTGATATACAGGCAATTTAATAAATTTATGCCCAAAAATATGCCAAAATAATTGCAAGCTATTTGTAGCATTAACTTTTATTGATAGCTAAAATTGTTTTGACTCCACTTGAGTTCACTCGCTAGAAGCGTCAACGAGCCACATATTGCTGTGGTAAGCTAAGCCCGGCACTTAAAACCTTATCGAGTGCTTCCCCATTTAGTTATTTAATGGCAAATCAAATAATTTACTGATGTAAATATTTACAAAAGCTACGCCCCGAAGAGTCGTCGCCACAGTTGTTGGCTATATATATATTTTTATTTTTTTTTATTCCACACTTTCGATGTAAAAAATCTTATTTGTTATTATTTGTTCAACAAAGGATGATAATCTCAATAGAATAGAAGAGTGACAGAACTGTCGGCCAAAACGTGTGAAATTTTCAAGAGCCATATATAAAATATGTTAAGTATTTTTGGGTTTTGACAACAAGAATCTAAAAAAAAGGCTGATAAGAAATTAAAAACAAATCAATTAATAATTTAACCACAAAAAAGCTGCTATCTGCTTTTTGTTTATATTTTTTTGTATGTTAAAATTTGCCAAATAGAAAAAATAGTTCAAGGTGAGTCAAAAAAAAGCTTATCAATATTTGAGTACTATGTCAATTTCAATGAGTTTTAAATAAAATCAGAATTATGTAGACGTCTATTAACTATTTTTTGTGACACAAAAAAACAAACACTATATGTGCAAAATTTTATTGTTCTGGGATTTTTTGGGAAATATACCTGAGGCTTTTCATTCATCCCATTTGAGAAATTTTGTGTAAATATCTCTCTATTCGTAAAACGTATTTCCACGAAATTTCAAGATCCTGCGGCAAATCCTTCTATTTTCGTTCGCGGCTTGTATGGAACCGCGACACTGTGGGCCGTAGCCAGGATTTTTTTTTTCTTTTTCGTTTAAATGAGCTTGACGAAGAGAAAATTTAAAAAATATTAAATTTTTTAAAACAAATTTTAAGAAAATTTATATTTTCCATTTTGAAATACAGAGGGTAGAAAACAATGATGAATAAGGTTTTTAAGAAAATGGTTACATCAAGCTGCGGCAAATATATCATCGAATATATGTTTTATACATGGGAGAGAGGCTTGCAGGTTGCCACTCCATAGCTTTTTTGATTGTAATGTTTCATAAAATCAACGTATTGTTGATGTGAAGCATGTGATGGTAAAAGGAAGTAAAAATATGCAGTCCTAAGATAGAAATCATCAAAAACTCAATCAAAAAAATAAAAATTGTTAAGCAAATTTTCATAATCTAATTTAGTATCTAAAATCGACTTTTTGCTATTTTAGCTTGCAGGTTGCCACCCCTTGAAAAATTCCAGAAAATATAGAAAAACTCAAGAAAATCTTTTTTAATTTTTTTTTTATTTTATTTTAGACCGAAATTTTTATACATTATTAAATCATAACTATCTTATTCATCGATTTTTAACGACCTCAATTTGTAAGAAAATTTTCTTTCCACGCCCGCTATTTTTTCAAAAATTATTATTTTCAAAACTCAACGATTAAACGCCCAAAAACTTGTGCGTTTTCTCCAGGATTTACCGTAGCGTGAAAATCTGGTATATGGTGGACTTTCCAGGTCGAAAGCCACACTGATAAGGTCCAATCAGTGTTTTTGTAATCGGCTTTAATCTTTCACACAGTACGCTTGAGAGAACCTTATATGCGATGGAAATAAGACTGATACCTCGATAGTTGCCGCAGATTGTTGGGTCTAGTCAGGGGATCAGGGGGATCAGGGGGATCAGGGGGCGAACCTTCACATGGCAACGTGTCTGATTGCCTCAACTTGGCGAGGCCAGCATTATATATGTCGAAATCGTCCCAAGTCGACTCAAACCGCCTCGTGGTGTTCCCTGAGCAACGGCAAACTGGCATCCGTTAGTTTGACGGCTAATTTGAGCGGCGGGTTGATCTGTGGACCTTAAACATGGAATGTGCGCAGGGTTTGGGTCCCGCCACATTACTACTGTCCAGTGAAAACTAAACCAGCCTCGGATAAGAACCCCAATTACGTTGACGACCACCGCAAACGAAAAACGGACAATAATTTACGGATATGCATCTGGAATGTCCGGATCCTTTATAGGGAAGCGCTCAAAACAATAAAAACTGACACCGCCATCCAGGAAATGAGATTTTTCTAAACAAAAAAAAAAAAAAAATAAATTCAGTTGTACTTTATAAAAAAACATCGATGCTGGGGGCATCTTGTAGCAAGTAGAAGTAAGTAGAAACATCTTGTAGCAAGTTTTTTATGTGGAATGTATTTATATGTGGAAGGTATTTATATGTAGAAAAGTCAAAACACAATCCTCTATCTATCAAGAGATTATTGTGATCTGCTGCAGCATAGCTTTAGTAATACATACTTGATATTGAATCAACAATTGAGCTTAACAGAGGCTTATGGTTCAGTGGATAATGTATTGAACTCCCAATCGCCACGTTACGAGTTCGATTCCCCGCGTTGGATCAAAGAAATATTTTTCATATATTGAAATTACATTTTTTTTTTTGTTATAATAGACGCAAGGAACAAAGAAGCCACAATTTCTAAAAAAAAACTCTGTCGAAAAAAAAGTGTAGTTTTTGAGATTTCACTCAAGCAAATCACACAGAACGAGGTGTAAAAAGCTTGGCTTCAAAAAAAATTGTCCAAAATTTACCCAAAAACTAAATGCATGGCTAGTAAAATTGTCTGATAATGCAAAATGCAAGTTTGTAAGCAATTTTCCAAAGTCTCCGTTAAATGTCGTATAAGTGAACAAAAACTGAATGTTCAAAATATATTATTACAATAATTAAAATACCATCTGATTTGCGGTTATTCACATATGCAGCACTGATAATACAAATATTAACAATCGACCATTTTAATCTGGGTAAACAAAAAAGTAATAAAACACGAACTAGTCCAAAAGTCACCGATGCACAGCACCATGACAAGCAACAAAATCAATTAAAAGCCAAAGATTAAAATACAAAAACAACAATGCAAACCAAAACAACAGTTCACATAAAATATTAACACCATAAAAGGGGGGGAAAACAAAAAATCTAAGATAGCCATTGATGATTGAACAGCAAGCAAAGACGAGCCACCGGTAGACATTCGATTACGGTATCATTGCAAAGCTGTCAGCAACAAACGCTCAGTAAAGAACCGACAATGAGCACGAGCAGAGATCAACGAAGCGTTGATAGCGGCTGCGGCAGCAGCGCAAAACGACGTTGGGGGAATCCCAGATGGCAGCAGCAGCTAGCAGGTGCCACAGCTGGCACAGCAACAAGAATCATAGTGACATTTATATTAATCTCAGGTGTGTAAGTGGCGGAAAAAATCAGTGACCGGCAACAAGCATTTAATTGCAATAATTATGGAGGGTATTTTAAATATGTGCATTTTTTTCTTTCAAATCTTTGCACTCAAAACAGTTTTAAATGAGAGAGTTCAGAGTTTTGAGGCAACAGGTGCTTGGCGCTTAATTCAACGCAATGAATGGCACGCACGAGCGCCTCTAGAAATCACAAATTACACGAATGCTGCCCCTTATCTCATCATACATCATTCTTACAGACCTGGTGTGTGCCTGACAACTGACGCCTGCAAAGCTGCTATGCGTTCTATGCAGGACTATCATATGGATGGTCATGGTTGGCCAGATATAGGTTATAATTTTGCAGTGGGCGATGATGGGAACGTGTATGAGGGGCGTGGTTTTAATGTAGTCGGCGCGCATGCACCACACTATAATGATTGCAGCATAGGTTTGCTTTTGATTGGCAACTTTGTGGGTAAGTGGGACGAAATGGGATGGGGGGACTGGATGAATGAAAGTTGGTCTAATTTTGACTAATAAAAAAAATACTTTACAGAAAAACTACCGCCGGCACCGATGCTGCAAGTGGCGCAAAGTTTTATTGAATACTCTATAATGGGCGGCTATTTGAGCTCCAATTACATATTATATGGACATCGTCAGGTGCGTGATACAGAGTGTCCCGGCGCAGTGCTCTATGAAGAAGTGAAAAAGTGGCCACATTGGCGAGAAATCAAGCCATACGATGATTGAGAGTTGAAAACTACAGTTAACAAACTCATATAAGATGTAAATGCTTTTATATTGTTAAAATTATCTATAAAATATAACAAAAAAAGAACTAATATTGATTAGAAAAATGCGTCAAATACATAAAAAGTCCCCTAAAGAAAGCCGGTTTAAGCCAAACGGAAAAAAAAATCTCTTTCACTAAGTGCAAAAAATTATTGAAAATTATCAAAGAAAACTTTGCAATTTTTTTTTTTATTCGATAAGAGCTTGTATGAGATAACACCAAAATACAAAATACAGTATTGAAGCTAACTTAAAGCATTGACATAAAACAATGAAAATTTTTGAAAAAAGTTTCATTAAGTTTCATACAATCGACAGAAGTTAAGCAGAACTTATTCTAAAGTGGTGAAAATATTTCAGATATTTTGTAAAACTTGACGACCAATAAAGGTGCAAATTATTCAAATTTTGTGACGACCCAAAATTGCAGCTAAATAATAGCGATAAAGTGGTGTCAAACATTTTTGCAGAGCAGTATGGGCCGAATGGGTATGTTTTGTATATGCGATAGATATAAGATTATATTAAAAGGGGGGGAAAAAAAGAGACAACATTCATGAAATTTTTGTCATAAACAATGTAAAGCAACAACAACAACAACAACAACAACAAGGAAAAATAAGTCAATAAACTATTTGGCAGAATGTGTGAAATTTTGTGTTTAAACTATAAACCAGCCTCCACTTCTACTACTATTGCCTTAATTAAGCAACAATTGCCTGTTTTTGTGTGTGTGTGAGCCCTAAACATAGCAACAACAAAAACCCAGTGAAAAAAGCCTATAGAAATTTGTTGGTTTTCAAAGCAATTTGGCACAAAAACCTCAACCACAACTATTTACTACAACAAACGTTGTGGCCAAAGTTGTAAATTTTACACAGTTTGTAATAAATTTAGTAGTATATTTTTTTTTTTTTAGGTTTTCCCCTTAAATAAAAAAAAATAGTAGAAATATACAAATTCACGCCCATCATTAGATGATGTTTTAATTGATAGCAGCAAATTAATTGTTATCATTAGCCTCAACCTTAACAACACTTTATTGAAGTTAATCAGCTTTGTATTTTTTCGTTTAATGTTACTTTTATTATGGCATTTAAGTGTTTATTTATGTTTAACCAAAATGAAAAAATTTATAACGTGAATCCCCTTTTGTATCGATAACATAAACAATTTAAACAAATAAACTTTGTCTACAAACAAAATGCTATGATTAGCACAAATTTTTGTTTTTGCACTTTTGCACTTGATATGTTTTTTTTTAATTAATTATTTAAGCTTTTTGTTTATTTTAATTTTCGAAAAATTTTAAACCCTAATTTTGTGTTCTCGGAAAAGCAAACTTATTGTCGAAAATGATTTATTTGCTTTATTTAGTTAAAAAGAAAAAAAAATCCCTTTAGTATGTTCAAGAAAAAGTACCAACTCCTGATTATTACTTTAAGTAATTTATAACAAAAACAGAGGCTGTTTTATAAGTCGATGGTCAATATAATGAACCACAAGAATAAAATTTATGTGTCAGTCATAACAGTTATAGGGACAGTGTTGGATAACGTTTTAAGTGCATAAGACTCAAGTCATTCTCTCACCAGCAAAACTCGCAAGGTAGAATTTATTGATAAAGAAGTTATTGACAGAATTATCGGTACAATTACACTGTTCAACAGAAAAAAAAAAAAAAAACAAAATAACAAGGTTCCGCCAACGGATTCTGTTAGAGGGTACCAAAAACAAATGTACGTGTAACGGCGTTTTAAAAGTTTACGTCTGGTGAACGATCGTCTGGACGATTCGTCTAGTGAATCGGCAAACGAAACCATGGGATCCTTACATTTTGTGTATAGAATTTTGGAAACATTTTCATGGAGCATTTTTTTTTTTTATTTATTTAATATGTACAAAACTTTATAATTTATTATGTTTAACCCATTATTGTCCGCTACCAGAAAGCGTTGCAATTTTGTAATGAAATTTTCAGATTTTGTTATAAGTGATCAAATTAAGAAAATTCCAAAGTATCAGATTTTTTTCGATCTAAAATTTTTCGGCTATGAAATGGTCGAAAAACCGAAAAATGGCCCAATCTATATACAAAAATAAAAAAAAAATTTAAGTAAAATATTGTTATTTTTATTAAATGAAAAATACGTAAAAGAGACATGTGCAAATATTATGATAAAAGTATACATATAGGGACATTTGTCGAAAAATCGACCATCTGTGTTGTATCACACAGGTAATACATAGTTAAATTTACCTGTGTTTCATAGTTTAGTTTTTTGGCGGCCTGCTTACGTAAATAGTTTTATTATATATTACATTTATATATTTTTTTCGATTTTTTAAAAAATTGTCAAAAAAAAAGGTATTTTTTTAACCGCTTACCTGAATAGGTAAAAAAAGAGAAAATTTGAAAAATGTATTTTTTTCTGAATTTCCATTTAACCGAACCGTGTATATGCGGAAAGAGTTTGAAAAAATCTTTTACATTTTTTCCAGAAATTAATTTAAAAGTTAGTGGTCGAAAAATCACCAGCGGACTAAAACGGGTTAAACGTTCCATGACCTTAAAGGCTTTTTAAAGCAGCTTGCTACTCTGGCTTATATACATTCAAATATTAGTATAAATGAGATCAATTTAAAAAGTTAAATAAATTTCTATGGATCATAATCTAATTCCGCTCATCGCTTATCTCCTAAAAGAGGGCGTTGCTTCAGTGAATCCATGCTTTTATAGTAAGTTCGTACCGAGTTTCATTGTTGTGTGGCTTATTTCGAAAGCTATACCGAAAATTTTGGGTGCTGAAAAAGTACCAAGCTCTTGGTACAACGCCCATAAAATGTTACCAGTGCACAGTGGCATTTTTTAACCATTTAGGAGCTAAAAAGTCACAAATTTGGCTTTGCAGTAAGTGATATTTTTTAGTGCCGTTTGCTTAGACCCCTTTCACATTGGTCAAGAACTGAAAGCAATGAAAGTGAGAACAAAAGGTAACACGAAAAAATTGACGGTACAAAGACATTGGTACCGTCAATTTTACTCCCTTTCGTCGCTTCCGATTTGCGGCGAATTGCCAACAAACTCTGAAAATTGAATTCAATTCTTGACCAATGTGAAAGGGGTGTTACCAGATGTTCACTGAGCAATATTTTTATTTCTGTTTTGTTCTTATTCTCATATTCGTTGTACAGTTACTTTCCAAAGTTATTGTTTGTATTGTCCTTTTTTAACTGGTATAAATTCGTTGTTTTAATGTTAAATTGAAGAAGTGAAGTGCAGAGTTTTGCGTCTCTATTTGTATTGTTTTGATTGTTTGTTTTTAAGTTGAATAAATTTACTAATAAAATTAAAAAAATTTAGGTTCTTGCAATTGTCATAGTTAAGATAAACGCCGTTTATGTAAGTATACACGTGAATATATTCAAAAATATGAAATTTAAATTTTAAACATTTGCCAAATTTGTGCATTACGTCACACTAAAATGATTCTTTCTGTTTTTGAATTCTTGATTACTCTACAGTCGATCTACAAGAGGTTCATCTGCGCCATTTTGCACCTAATTGGATATGTCGTCGATTTTGCAAAAAGAGTTCTTTGATGTTTGGGTAACTGAACAGCATTGCAGTAAGAAAAGCGCTGCTGTTTTCAATTATGTCGCTAGTAAACTCGGAATAGCAGACTTGGATAGTGACTTTTATCGGATCTATAAGAAGCAGGTATTAATTTTTGTAACCAATTTTCAAGCTAAGTGGCAGAAAGTGGGTCTATCTAAAGCCAAAATGCTTCGAAAGCATTCATGTTGGCTTGAAAACTGTTTAGTTTTTGAAACTGATGACCGAACTTCATCGTCATGTAATCACGGAAGGGCTCGTGTCGATTTTGAAAATCTTTGTTAATCTGCAAAGAGATCAAGAGTACAGTTTTTGATTCAAAACTACAGTCATGCAGAGTTCGCGTATGCTGCTCGTGTAAGCTTAAACCGTGTTGGTCTTCGGAATGCAGCACAAGTAGTTAAGTTAGCAACCATTTCTCCTGAGAAGGCAATTACTATAAAGAAAAAGGTGTTCTCATCAGAATTAAAATGTGGTAATATGCTCCTGAAGTTCTCATCAGAATTAAAATGTGGTAATATGCTCCTGAAGAAGCTCTGAAGCTCTATCACTGTATGTCGACTGCCATCTAAGATAATATTCTTATACGCTTATACAGCAGAATTCCAATATATACCCCCCCCCCCCCCCCCCTACAATGTGCTATTGGAAGAAAAAAAAAAAATGCTATCCTGAGCAGATTTGTGCGACTTCGAAATCAGCAGATGTTAAACTTCAGGGCTCCCCAAACACACTATTGAAAGAATAGCTCAAATCGAAGATACTCGTAAAGTTTTAGATGAAAATCTAGAGATTATTGGTTTGGGCTTCATTTTAGATGTGAAATGGGGCTGCGATGGGAGTTCTAGCCATTCTCAGTATTACCAAAAACTTCAAAACAGCGAAAGTGATTTCAATGACAGCCATATTTTTTCAATTTGCATGGTTCCACTACAATTAAAAACAATCGATGCAAGATTTTGGCGGCCTATCAAAATGTTTTGAAAAAGAAACTAAAGATTTAATTAAAAATGAGACCAAAAATATTCAAATACAAATATCAGAATTGCAGCCTGCAATAATTAAAGTTAAATGTGCTATGAAACTAACAATGATAGATGGCAAAACTGATACATCTGTACAAATATGTGGTATTTGCAAGCTACTCCGAAACAAATGAATAGTTTACAGATTATGTATGAACAAAAGTGTGATGAAACGTTGTACGATTGCGGACTTTCTACTTTGCATGCCTTTATTAGATTTTTGGAATGTATTTGGAATGTAGTCAACAAAAACGACCATACAGAGAGCCATAAAAAATACAATGGGTTTGATTGTTGGCATGCCGAATCCGGGTACTAGTAATTCAAATTCTGGCAACACTGCACGGCGTTTTTTAATCAGTATTCTTCGGCAGCCTTAGCAACTGAAGTGGATGAAGAATTGATTCGCCGATTTGGTGTCGTTCTGAGTTGTTTATCAAGTGGGCTGGAAATAAATAATCAAGCATTTTTCGAATATTATAGAGACACGGCTAAGGTATATGTTGAACATTATCCCTGGTATCCTATGCCTCCAAGTGTGCACAGAATCTTAATTCATGGACCTACTATAATAAAGTCTTTTTTTTACTGCCCATTGGTATGATGTCGGAGGAAGCTTTAGAAGCTAGAAATAAAGATTTGAGGAGATTCCGCGAACATAACACCAGAAAAACAAGCCGTGCAGATACAATGTGTGACCTTATCCACACTCTTTTGTTTTCATCAGATCCATTTATTTCTACATTATCTAGAAGCAATAGACATAAATTACATAATAATTTTCATGGCTTTAGTGAAGAAATAATATTTTTACTTAAAACTGAAGAGCAAGTTTAATTTCGTTATTTGTTTAATTTTGACGACCAAATCTTTTTTTAATGACCAAATGCATTGTTAAATTATTTTACATTTTTGTTAAAATTATAATAAAACACATTTTGCAGTAGCGAAAATATTCTTATTTAAAGTTTTTTTTCACTAGATTTCATTTGATACCACTTTCAATTTTTCATTTGATAAGAAAAAATGTTTACCCTCAGAGAGGGTCGAAACTTTGAATTCAATTTCGTATATATTATATACCAATATTACTTTTGATCACATAAAAGTATCTATAAAATTATGTGTTAATATATATCCACTTATAACAGGGTTAAGAGTTTTTAGCTCCTAAACTGCTCAAAAGTGCCACTGTGCAGTGGAACGACATGTGTAAATTGAGGCCGAATACTGAACTCCGAGGCTGTGCGACCTATAATTCCAAAACTGTTCGATATCGAAAATTTTAGGTGTACTTAAGGTGTCTTTTAGGATCGGCACCAGACTACACAGCAACCCTCTCAAGAACTTTTTCATTACTATTATTTCTGCCCGTTTGTTATTTTTTACTACCACACCAGTAAATATTTATACCCCAAAGCGTACTGCGTAAGGGGTATATTAACTTTATCATTCAGTTTGTAACGCCAAGAAGGAGACGTGGCAGGTATAGAAAAATGTATATATTTTTGATCAGCATCATCTCCTGAGTCGATTTCCGTGTGTCCGTCTGTCTGTCCGTCTGTCTGTCCGTCTGTCGACACGATTACAGCCGCAATTTTAAAGCTATCGCGATGAAATTCAAAATATAAGTTTTTTTTTAAAAAACACAATCAAGTTCGAAAATGGGCCAAATCGGAAGAAAACTACGCCTACCTCCCATACAAAGTGACTTTATTTTAAAAATAAAATCTCTTAAAAATCTGCTAAAATTAAAGAAATGTCTTGAAATTTTGCATATTTGGCAAAATCGAATGAAAACCACGCCTACCTCCCATACAAATTGGCTTTATTTTAAACGTTAAATCTTGAAATTTTGCAATTTAGCTTTGATATATAATATGAACCTACTTTGTGATATATGGCAAAATCGGGTCAAAACCACGCCTACTTCCCATACAAAGTGACGTCATCACAATAGGAAAACTTTTGTTAATATCCCTGTAGGAAAATCAACTAATTTAAAAGTAGTTGATAAAGTAGTTTTTTGTCAACTACAACTAGTTGAAATTCTGACTTTTTTCCATAGAACGAACTAACTTATTTTGTATGGTGATGTCCGCTAAATAAGTCAATTGACTGTCGTCTGCATATATTTTCAACTAGTGGTTAAAGTAGTTACATTTAAATTATTTTTTTAATTGCTTTAAAATAACCAATTGAAAACTATTACTGATGGCCAAAAGTTAATAATATTTGATGAAAAAACATGGTTAAATATATATAAGCTTGTAATCTAATAAAAATTTTCAATTAAAACATGCCAACATCAGAGTAGTTGCCGCCTCTATATAATTCAAAGTAGTTTATCAATCACTGGTTTTTAAGTAGTATTTCAATTACTTCATATATTGAAGTGGATGCCGCCTTAATATAATTCAAAGTAGTTCATATACTGGTTTATTTTAAACTAGTTTTTTAATTAGTTGTTTTTAAAAACAAGTTAGTTTGTTCCTATAGGGATATAAAACTGAATGTCATCGTGTGTGTCGTGGCTAAAGACTTCGAATATACTTCAATATGGCCGCGGGGTGGTATTTTAGCTTCGTTAACCTGTCGAAGTTTCACCCTTACTAGTTTTACAAAAAACTCGATTTTTAGAGCATATTTCATACCATACCGTGTATGCCATAAAACCCAGCTTCGAATTTCATCTGACACAGAATGTTTTTTCAATTGAATTAATTTTTCTGTTCGGCCGTCATCTCTATGCAGACAATGGCAAACCTCAGAGAGTAAAAACTGGCATCTTGATCAACTGGCATCATCAACTGACTTCTTGAGAATATAAGCCTTTCGGAGTCGGCATAAAACATGTAGGTCAAATTCTCGATCATATGTGTTCAAACATTTCACAACACACACAACACAATTGATCATAAGAAGCTCGATCAAAGTCCTTTCAAGGGCTGAAATTGGCGTTTCGTTTTTTTTTTTTTTATTACTTGGATGGTAATTTATTAAATGCCCACATTTGTATTTACAGTGACTGTCGCTTGGGTCAACAGACCCTACATAGCAACCGTGGTATTTTACTATCAAAGCATGTACAATTTTAATGATTTCTAAAAAAGTGGGTGTAACTACAGTGAAACCACTGCCATTTTTTGTGAGCTTCTATTGAGTAGCTCTATTTAAACAAAATTACCAAATTCTAGTATTAAACAATCAAAATCATCAGATGTGTATATATAGGTAGAAGTTTATTTTACATATTTTTTTACACATTTTTCTATATATTTTTTTTATAAAAAATTTTTTATTTATTTTTATTAATTTTTTTTTTATTAATAAACTCCATTCTGAGTTTCAATGTTCTGTGATTTTTACTTCCAAAGCAATGCGATATCCAAAATTTGGCTTATAAGGGCGAAGCCACGCCACGCCCCCTTCTTCAATGCCCGTCCAAGTTTTCTATTACACCCCTTTGTACAGTGCCAATCCAAGTTTAGTATTAGCAATACATCACCAAATGATAACTCTGTTTTGAGTTTCAATGTTCGGTGAATTTTACATTCAAAGCTATTCGATATCAAATATTTGGCTTGTATGGGCGTAGACACACCACTTGTCTAATGCCCGTCCAAGTCTTCTATTAAAAAGACATCACCAAGTGGTAGCTCCATTCTGAGTATTAATGTTCTGTGACTTTTACTTCCATAGCTATTCGATATTAAAATTTTTAGCTTATATGTGTGGAGCCACACCCCCTTGTTCAATGCAATCCAAGTTTTCTATCAGAAAACCTCATTAAGTGGTCACTCCATTCTGAGTTTCAATGCTCTGTGATTTTTACTTCCAAAGATATTCGATATCAAAAATTTGGGTAATATGGGCGGAGTCACACCTTCTTGTCCAATACCCGTTCAAGTCATCTATTAAAAAGACATCACCAAGTGGTAGCTCCATTCTGAGTATCAATGTTCTGTGACTTTTACTTCCATAGCTATTCAAAATTAAAATTTTTGGCTTATATGGGTGGAGCCACGCCCCCTTGTTCAATGCTAATCAAAGTTATCTATCAGAAAAACATCATTAATTGGTAACACCATTCCGAGTTTCAATGTTCTGTGTCTTTTACTGCCATAGCTATTCGATATCAAAAATTTGGCTGGTATGCGTGGAGCCACCCCCTCGTCCATTGCCGGTCCAAGATTTCCATTAAAACGATATCACCAAGTGATAACTTCATTCCGAGTTTCAATATTATGTGTCTTTTACTTCCGTAGCTATTTGATATCCAAAATTTGGATTATATGGGCGGAGTCACACCCCCTTGCCCAATGCCCGTCCAAGTCTTCTATTAAAAAGACATCACTAAATGGTAAATTCGTTCTGAGTTTCAATGTTCTGCGGCTTTTACTTCCAAAGCAATTCGATATAAAAAATTTGGCTTGTATGGGCGGAGCCACACCTCCTTGTCTATTTGGGGGGTAACACCAATTAGTAATTCCATTCTGAATTTCAATGTTTTGTGACTTTTACTGCCATATATATTCTGTATCGAAAATGTGACTTGTATGGACGAAGCCACGCCCGTTTTGGATAGGAGAAAAGTTTGGATAGGAAAAGTGCTTTACAACCTATTCTCATACCTACCAAATATATAAAAAAAGTTTCATTAAAATCGATCAAGCTGTTTCGGAGGAGTTCGGCCACAAACATTGTGGCACGAGATTTTTATATATTAGATATTATATACAGGGTGTCCCGCAATTGAGCGCACCTATTTACGCAGCTGAAAGGTTATGTCAAGCTCAGCAAAAACCGTATGGGAGGGGGCGGGGGGGGGTTTATTTCCACCTTCTTAGGAGCTACAAGGTTAATTAATATTTCTCGACTTTGATTCACGTTGTTGTTTCTAGCAGTAAAACTAACTTAGTATCATTGAAAAGAAAATGAAATAAATTACAAAATTGATTATAAAAAAAAATTCATTTATAAAGCGAAATTCTGAGAAATTTGCACTCAAAATTGAAATTTGGACACCGATTGATTTCATTTTTGAACGAGCACAGCTTGGTAACGGTTATGTTGGTACTGTTTGTTGATATACCGTTGAAAAGGTAATTTTATTGCCTTTGCAATGAGCTATCAAAAAAAGTAATTTTAAGGGGGGACATGACATTCGCGACAGAGAAAACAGACCTTTTTTTAAAAATTCATAACTCAGTCAAAAACAAACATATTTTCAAAATGTTGTTTTATTATTGTAGAGAATTGAACAAATTACAAGAAAAAAATTTAAAAAAATATATTTTTCACTTCAACATGGTCTTATAGAGCTTCAAACTGGCGGCAGAGAAAAAAACGGAGCCTCGTGGTTGCAGCGCTGGGAGTTGCAAAAATTGTCCGATCTGGAAAAAAATGACTTTTTTAAATCTTAACAAAATTGGTTAACGCATGACACGAGCTTTTTTTTAAATTTTTTTTCAATTTTTGGTGATGTTCCAAATTTGAAAGTGTATTTTTTCGACAAAAATATTGACTTTAAAAATTCATAAAAAATCGAAAAAAAATTTAAAAAAAAAAAAGCTCGTGTCATACGATAGCGAATCAAGTTTAAAAAAATACAAAAAAAAAAAAAATTTCGTAAAAACATGAACCCAATGGTTGCGGCACTACCAGTACGAAAAACATGGTGTCGAGATAAACGCGTTCAAAGTTTGTGAACAAAGAAAAAAAAGGTTACCTTCAATCTGCCATGCCTGCTTCGTACTGTATGCCTTCGTTATCTTGTGTTGTGTTGTTTCTTATAGTTTTTTGCAATCGTTTAGCAATTCGTTTAGCTTCTTTTGAAGCTTCATATGCCTTCACTCTGGCGCATTTCAAAGGATTTGCATCATTTCCTTTCGAAAAATTCAATGCTGTAGCTCCTATGGTGATACCAAGTAGTTGAAACATTTGCAAATAACTATAAGCGCCGTCATTGTAAGTAGACACCGCCATGCAGCTTGCAATATTAACAATTCTGTTGCTGCCTGGTATACACTTAGGTGCAATGAGCCAAATTTTTGCATTCAAACTTTCATTGGAGTTTTGCGTGAATCCACCCAAGCACTTGTCTTTTGCCTTTTCGATCTAAAAAACGACGCTTCATTTTTCAATTTTTCCATATTTTTCACAAAAAAACCACGACTTCACGCTGCAAAAGATGCCAAATAACTGAGCATATAAAATAAAAATTCCACTATATGAGTTATAAATATAAAGAAATATAAGGAAATTCAAAAACACAAAAAAAAACCCACCCTTCAAGTAGGTACGAAATAACAACCACCAAAAGTCAGGTAGCAAGTAAAACAAGTAAATAAATATATACCAGCTGTCGTACGTAGGTAGCGCAAAAATTAAAAATGCGCTCTCACTAATCCGGCTGTAACTTTTGAACCCGAAGGAATTTTTCCATGAGTTTTTATTTCTTAGAATCTTAAGAATATTTACTAAAATACAAAATTATTTCGTTTTATTTTAATTATCGATTTCAAAAACTGCCAATGTCATGTCCCCCCTTAAGTAAAATTGCGTAATTTAGTTTTCGTGCTAGAAACAATAACGTGAATCAAGGTCATGAAATATTAATTAACCCTGTAGCTCATAAGAATGTGAAAAGAGACCCTCCCCCCGCCCCCCCTTCCATACGATTTCTTTCTCAGCTCGACATAACGTTTCACCTCCGCAAATAGTTGCACTCAATTGAGGGACACCATGTATATTCTCTTCAAGCGGCGCCGGGTATTTCAGCTAGTTTATTATACTTATTATCATAAAACTTCAATACATTTGTTTTGCTAATATTTAAAATTTTTTTTTCTTTGCTGCAAGAAAAATAATAAAGTCATACTATAACGAAATATTTATTTCTCTTTATTACAAACTAGCTTACACCCGCCGCTTCGCCGGGTTTTCAAAAAGTTTTCATTCAAAAATTGATAGTGGGTAGGCTTGATTTTTCGCTACCAAAACGATTTTTTATTGTTTAAGTAATACTACAAATTATTAACCTTAAGATTGTTATATCATCTGATAGGAAATCGAAAACCTAAATTTTGGATTTAATTTTTTTTACAACAAAAACAACTTTTATCCAATTTTTTGGCTTAAACTAAAAATTTTTGAACATTTTTTAAAAAAATTTTTAAAAATATTAATACTTTGGTTTAGTAAAAATTTCAACTTATGTTTGAAGGATATTTTAACAAACAACATTTTTCAAAAAAAATTATTGAAATCCATTGCAAACTGACTGAAATATTTGCCTTCAAAGCTAAAAGTGTGAATTTCAAGTCGTTTTTCTCTCATTCTCAGCTTATAATTAATACTAAAAAGATCTGGTACTAAAATTTTTCACAGTTTTCAAACTACATACATGATTTTGGTATCAAATTGAAAGAAATTTAAAAGCGTTTATTGATTTTGTTCTCGTTTAACCGAAGTGCAATTTAATCCATTAGGGCCGAAAGAAAACCATAAAAAACAGACATTTTTAGACTTGAAGCAACATTTTGGTGAAAACTATGTATGCCATTGAGCAGAAATAAGTTATTATTGCATGCTAATTTTACTTTTTTAAAAAACTGGCACTAAAACTTGAAATATTATGCAGTATTTAATGAAAATTCGAGACGCATATGTTTCCATATAGTAACATTGGTTGTTAATGGGTTAAAATAAAGTATCCTATTGCACTCTCTGCTGACCTATAAATATGTGTACAAAATTTTATAAAAATCTGAGTTGTCGTTTAAACGTGATGAGTGAACATAAAAAGTGGCTACAGATTTATTAATAGTATAGATATAGATAAGATTGAATTACATTTATTTTTAATCAATATATAAATAAAAGAAAGAGCAAATTCTTCACCAAATATATCAAACAAAAATTCTACGTTTACACTAACGATACTGTTTCGAAATCGTGTTTTTGTTTTTTAATCACAGTGCGAGTTTTTATCATCATACATATTTAATATCAGTGGCGGCCGTGGCGTAGTGGGTAGAGTGTGTGACTCTTACGCCAGAGAACCCAGGTTCGAATCCTCCATCTGACACAGAAAATTTTTTCAATTGAATTAATTTTTCTGTTCGGCCGTCACCTCTCTGCAGACAATGGCAAACCTCAGAGAGTAAAAACTGCCATGAAAAGCTTCTTGAGAACATAAGCCGTTCGGAGTCGGCGTAAAACATGTAGGTCCAGTTCTCGATCATTTGTGTGCAAACATTTCACATCACACACAACACAATTGATAATAAGAAGCTCGGTCAAAGTCCTTGCAAGGGCTGAGATGGCCATTTCGTTTTTTTTTTTTTTACATATTTAATACCAAAATGTATTATATTGAGGCAAAATTTTGATGTCTTTTTAGCTAGATTTTCTTACTTATTTTTAAGACCACGAAAAAAATACTCATCAATTTCATAAATATTTTGTTCTCTGAATGTTCTGTGTCATCATCATTAACATTGTTATGAATATAATTCTCGAATTGATCGAATTTTTGCTATAAAGCTATCAATATAATTAATAACACTATTAATGCCTGATAACGACGTACACAAAAAAAAAAAACGTTAATTAATAGTTGAGTTGTGGCCTAACATATTTTTTTACTATAGGATTTTACTTCGCCGTTAGGATTTAAGGGTTAGAGCAAATTAATAAAACAGCTGTTAAATATTGATAAATCATCGACATTGTTTAACATTTTTTGCTTAGCTACAAATTCTGTTGAAAAAACAATCGAAACCATTTCTACATAAATGTTATAAATGTAGATTTATAAAAACACTATAATAAATAAAAATGTCAGATAAATCAATACAAAAGAAATATTAATTAATATGCTAGAGGAAACAGAAAAACAGGAAAAACAAACAAAATTTTTTGATAACCATTCGTTTGATGTTTAATATTTGCATATAAACAAATATGTATATATAAAAAAAAAAAAATACGTAACAATAATAAAAATTTTGTTATTAATTAAATTCTCATAAACAGACGGTGGATGTATTCTCATGGTGTTTTTTTTTTTTTAAATTAATAATTACAGCAACAGAAAGCACAAATATATTAATAATATAATTAATAATTTTTAATGGTCATGGTAGAACATTTTCAGTACAATTTGAAGTGTTTTTCTATTAACAATAATATTTGTTATCACCGTTTTTGTAGCTTACAGAACACTAGTAGTTCTTAACCCATTTTTGTCCAGCGTTGCGTATACGCAACGATTAACTTTTCTTAACCTGGAGGTCATACCGTGATAGATTTTCATGATCTCCAAAAAGAATACAAAATTTTAAGAATTTATCTAATCGACTTATTTTCGCTCAAGGCTGAACAATTACGTTTACTTATATTTTCAAGCTTGGGCAATTTGGGAATTTTCCATATTTTTTTTATGTTCAATTTTAAACTTCTAAAAAATCGAAAAAAATAAAGTATAAATTTTCATATACATGAAAAATTAATTGTGGCATTTTTTAATGTCTATGAACCTTTGCTTTGTGCTAAGAAGTAGAAAAACATTGCTTTTTAAATTGAAACGCACGCAACTAACTGCAATTCCGCTTTGGTTTTGGCAGAAGTTGTGTCTATTAGATTTTCAAAGTTAATGGACTGCATGAGCCACAGAAGATTACTGATGAGTTGGTGTAGCGACCAACGAAACAGCTGTCTAATCTGCTGGTGGTTGTTCTGCAAAGATTGAAAACATTGTTGTTGTGGCAACCTGTTGCTTCATGAAATACTTGGCATAAAGCTCACAAATGTAATTCTTAGAAATTATTTTTTTTAAGAATTGCTATAAACAAAATAAAGTAATATATTATTCGTATACGATCGTCTTTCTTAGGCTTCATATTTAACTTTTGTGAATTTTTATGAAGTTTGACTGACATACGTGGCTCCCGCGGGTTGACACAACGCTGGTCTTTAACGAAATACGTTTTTGTATATTTTTTGTTGTTTTGTGGAAATTCTTGTGATCAATAAAGGCGCAAAATGCCCGACTTTGCTTGTAGAATATTGTTCAATATCATTCAATTTGAAAATTAAAAATCTCGAGGTGGCAACACGATTTTCACATTTTTTTTTTTTTTTTAATTTTATGATTTCTTTTTTTTTATAAGTCAGACCAAACTAAATATTTTTGGAAAGTTTCATCATTCTAGCTCAACAGGAACATGGGTCAGTCCATAATGGGTTAATTAATATTCAAGGTTGCTGTTTGTAAGATTCAGCATGACAGTTTATATATAAAATATCTAAATATTTCAAGAAACTTAACCAAACGAAAGATCAACTAGTAAGGAATGCAGCTTTGGCAGGGTACCTCAGCTAAAATACCTCCCCCCCCCCCCCGCGGCTGTAATGAAGTATATTCGAAGTCTTTAGCCACGACAGACAGAGCTGGGTTGTAATGATTCTGTTTGGAATTAATTTCGTCTCAATTTCAATTCCTTGGAATTAGGAATTGGTTATTGGTCATCTCAACTTCTCAGGAATGGAATTGGAAAAAAGTCGTCAATTCCATTCCAGGAATTGTAATTGGTAAATAAAATTTAAATTCCTCAGGAATGGAATTAGAAAAAATCGTCAATTCCATTTCAGGAATTGTAATGGGTAATTGAACAGCTCAATTTCTCAGGAATGAAATTGGAAAAAATCGTAAACTCCATTCCAGAAATTGTAATTGGTAATTGAAATTTAAATTTCTCAGGAATGGAAATGGAAAAAATTCGTCAAATCCATTTCAGGAATTGTAATTGGTAATTAAACAACTTAATTCCTCAGGAATGGAACTGGAAAAAATCGTCAATTCCATTTCAGGAATTGTAATTGGTAAATGAACAACTCAATTCCTCGGGAATGGAATTCGAAAAAATCGTCAACTCCATTCCAGGAATTAAAATTGGTAATTGAATTTCTCAATTCCTCACGAATGAAATTGGAAAAAAATGGTCCATTACGGAATTGTAATTGGTAATTGAACTTTTTAATTTCTCATGAATGGAATTGGAATAAAATGGTCAATTCCATTACGGAATTGTAATTGGTAATTGAAATTTTCAATTCCATTACAGGAACTTTAATTGGAGGTTACTGTAGTCCAATTATAAATTGTAATTAAGGTTACTGTAATCCAATTACAATTGTAATTGAGGTTACTGTAATCCAATAACAATCGTATTTGAGGTTACTGTAATTGAATTACAATTGAAATTGAGGTTACTGTAATCCAATTACTATTGTTATTGAGGTTACTGTAATCCAAATTTAAATTGTAACTGAGGTGACTGGAATTCAATAACAATTGTAATTGAGGCTACTATAATCCAATTACAATTGTAATTAAGATTACTGTAATTCAATTACATTTACTGTAATCTCCAATTACCAATTCCAATTCCTGTAATGGAATTGAAAATTTTAATTGCTGAGGAATTCAGATAATTTACTTTTTTTCGATGAACCGACTTAAGGTAAGGTCAGGCATCGGTCATGTCTGTCAGGTCTGAATTACAACAATAGAAAGGTTTAAAAAAAAACACTTTTAATTGTTATAATTACGGCCGTTAGTTTCTAATTTTGTTTCTGTAGCCTTTGTATAAGACATAGTCTTTAGAAAGTGGGCGTTACTGTGGTCGAGCCACACTCACTTTTTCATAGAGCATAGTTTGAATGTTTTTTACCGTATATCAAATTTTTTTTCTTTATGAATAAAATCCATCCATCTAGTAATTTTAAACAAAATTTTTTTTTCTCACATTTTTAACAGTTACATGGCAAAATTTGTTGCTGTAGCTTGAAAGCAAGTCATTCTATAGTGTTCTAACTAAACGGAAGATCGAACGCTTTAGCTTTAGAGCATACTCACAATAGTCATAGTTGAAAGCTCAAAAACTGAAAAAGGCGCAAGTAATCGCAAAAAAATTTAGTACCATCAAAAAGATAAAAATGTAGAAATGCATGCTGCTCAAAAGATTATTCATGAATTTGAGTGGATTTTAATAAATAACAGCTCATTAAAAATTATAAATTTTCAGTTAAAAACACAAAAAAACGCACAAATTCAAACAAGCGCCACTGTCCCAAGAACAAATAAAAAAAAACACAGTTGCGTCGTTGGACACACGAGATAAGCAAATTTTTTTTTTTTGCAGTTTTATATATGGTTTTTTTTTTATAAAATTGCTTTCAAATTAAAACACTAAAACAATAACAATAAACAATAAAAAACACACGTTAATATTCATTATTTAAATTATTACATGCTACATTCATTGTTATTTGAACGCACTTGTGGGCGTTTATTGTATTATTGTATATAGCAAGAAGAAAAACACCAATGCTGGTGACATCTTGTGGCAAATAGTGGAATGTTTTTATGTGTGAAATCGTTGTGAAATCTTTATAGCTGGCGATTTCAATGTCCACAACTCGGCTTGGCTATGTCACTCGTGCGCCACTCGTGCACAACACCTGAAGGGCAATATGTTGAGCTTTTTGTTGAATCGAACCATTTGATTCAACTAGTGAAGGAACCAACTTTTTTTCCAAGAAGTGATCTGAAATCTGAGCATCATGAAAAATATGATGAGAGTGTCAACGTACCTCTTGGTAATTCGGACCAATGCACCGCTGCTTTTCCATATTCTTACCTTCGCACCTCTAAGCCTGAAGCCCCGAAAAGGACTGCATGGTTTAATGGAAAAGCAAATTGGACTGCGCTGAATAATTTTTATTGCAACTTTAATTGGAAATTATGTTTCACTGACAGAAAAGTGAATGCCGCGGCTGTTATGGAACAAGAAATTATTTTATTAGCTCTTTCATTCCCAATAAGATGAGATCCATTAAACCTTAAGACCATTCATGGTTTAATAAGACTTGCAGGATTGCAGTCAGGTTCAAAGAGGAAGCCTTTCACAATTGGCTCTCTGATAAAAATGCCGATACGAAAAGATTTGGCTTTAATGCAATTTTAAAACGTGAAAAGTTTCTTCACGAAACTCGCATCAGAGAACAGGTTCTTCTCTGCCCCAAAGGGAGCAAAAACTTTTGGCCATTTGTTAAGAGAGTAAAGAATCAGACGTCTTCGACTAGTCCCAACTCTTTTGAAAGATGATCAAATCTTCACGGACTCGGCTAATAAAACGAACCTGTTGGCCGGATTTTTTGCCACAATTCCACATTTTTTTTCCACAATTCCAGCAAGCAATCAGCCACTGCCTTTCGTTGGAAGTACGTCTTCTGTAATGCAGGTTGTTGCAAGCCTCAACATTAACAAAGCCTCTGATCCTGATGGCATACCAACACTTGTGCTAAAAGCTTGTGCTTCTAGTCTGGCTCGGCCTTTGCGCAACCTATTCAACATCTCCTACAGGACAGGAGTATTTCCATCTTGTTGGAAGGTCGCAAGGGTCCAGCCAGTACCCAAAAAAAAAGGGCGATGTCAGGAACCCTGCAACCTACCGACCCATAGCAATATGCTCTACGCTCGCCAAAATAATAGAGCGCGTAATTAACTTCAACCTTTTGAACTATCTGGAGCACAGTGAAATGCTTAGTGACCGTCAGTATGGTTTTCGAAGGGTTCACTCTACTGGTGACCTTATGGCGTTACATACTGAAAAATGGAACCAATGCGTTCACTTATTCGGTGAGAGCAGAGTTGTTGCTCTGGATATTTCAAGCGCATTTGACCGAGTGTGGCATAAAGCGCTCGTGTCAAAAGTAATTGCAGTTGGTGTCGGTGGTAACTTTGCTCGGTGGATCACGTGCTTCCTTATGAATCGAACGATCCGTGTTGTAGTCAATGGCATATCGTCCAGAGAGCACGCCATCAATGCAGGAGTACCGCAGGGCACAGTCTTATCGCCAACTACGTTTCTGGTTTTTATCAATGACCTTCTGTCGTTGACTCAGAACCCAATTCATTTGTTTGCGGATGACAGCGGCATTTGCCATACAACTTCATTCAAAAAACGCCCGAGCTCTTTGGAGACTGAGAGGAAGAGGCAAAATATGAATGGCACACTTAATAATGACTTGAAAAAAATTTCCGAGTGGGGTCTCGCTAATAGAGTAGAATTTAATGCTAGCAAGACCCAGTGTTGTCTGTTAACCCACAAGCGAATCAGTTGCCCCTTAGCTCTCCTCAATATCAACGGTGTAGATCTTATGGAGTCAGGTGCTCTTGACGTTCTCACATATTTGATGTGTCTATAGAAGCAGCCAAGAGCCTTGGTTTTTTAAAACGGTGTAAGAAATACTTCATTCCATTTGATCTCCGTTTAATCTATGTCTCATATATAAGGCCGAAAATGGAGTACAATTCGCACATTTAGGCAGGAGCTTCAAGATCATATTTGGAGCTTCTGGACCGGATTCAACGACGTGTGCTATATTTGATAGGGGATGACAATATTTCATCTTCTCTCAATTCTCTTGAGCAGTATCGCAATGTTGGTTGCCTAAGCCTTCTGTACAGGTACTACCATGTTAAGTGTTCAAGGGAGATACTTGGCCTGACGCCACCAGCTCGTGTGTTTTCTAGGTCCACTCGGGCAGCTCTCCAAGCCCATCCATTTACCATTGCCTCTTTGCCTAATAGGACATCACATTACCGAGATAATTCGTTCTTCAGTCGCTCAGTGAAATTGTAAAAAAATTTCCCTGCAAAATTTAAATCAAATCTTCACCGCTACTACTCTATCTTTCCACCCTCCAACTAACTATCACTCGCCTTCCGAATCAACACAATGCTTTTGCATTTATAGGGGGCATCCCCTGAGTATGGGTTTAATCTAAAAAAAAAAAATAGTAATGGAGCTTCGGCAGGGTACTGAAGCCATAATATCCCTCCCCCCCCCCCCCCCCGAGGCCATATTGAAGTATATTCAAAGTCTTTAGCCACGATATACACCATGTCATTCAGTTTTATATACATATTAACGAAAGTTTTCCTATTTTGATGACGTCAATTTGTATGGTAGGTGGGCGTGGTTTTGATTCGCTTTTGCCAAATATCATAGAGATGGTTTAAATTATATATCAAAGCCCACTTAACCCACTAACTGCCATAGCAGCTAAACTAGTGGACCCCTTTGAACAACATTGTAGATGATCGATTTTTCAAAAAATGTTAAATAAGAAGATGAAACGGTTTTTTCGCTCACCTGAAAACTTGTACTTTTGCAGATAGAGGAAAATGAATATAGGCCCTCGATATGCTGTTTCATAAAATAACGTTGCTAACAAAAAAGGGGCATCAAAATTTTTTTTATTTTAGGCTCTAATTTTTTTATTTTTTAGCTTTACAAACAATAGCATGGAATCATTAAGTAGCACGGAATTATCTTCATTTACCTTAGTTTCTAAAAAAAAAAAACCTTAAGTGTTAAATACAAAATACAAGTTAACATACATATATACCGGTTTTTTTTTTCATTGTCATGGCACCTCTGATTTTTTTTTCAGACCAATCAACTTCACGTCATCATTATCAGCAACTCATAAGCAATTAATAATTGATAAAAAAAAAAAAAATAAGCACTACACAAACATTTACTGTTAGCTGAAATTGTATAAAAAAAAAAACAACAGAGATAGAGAGGAAGTGAAAGAGAGACACTCTAAATGAGCGACCGTTAATGTCTCAATTGTCGAAAAACAGCTGATTTATTAAACTACACAAATCAGTTTGCAATCAGAGCAAATTAGTTTGTTGAATTTGCTTGTTGTTGTTACAATTAAATCAACAATTTGGTGTGATTTTTTTTTTGTGGTTGTGTTTGGCATGATCAATACAATTTGAGCTATAAACGTACGAGCTATCAACGAACAACAAACACTTTATTTCCGAACTTGTGCCGCGTTGGGTGTTCTTTACGTTGTGATTTCATCTTTCTTGGATGAAAGCCGTTGAAGGATTCGTTATAAAGGCGTATAGAAAAGAGCGAGCGAGTTAGTGAGAGAGAGAGAGAGAAAGAGAGCGGCTAGTAGGCGCGTTTACAATATCAACACAGTATTAATAGCAAAAAATATTAATTTTAAAAAACAAAACAAACTTTTATAAAAAAAATTACTAAATAGTCTCAAAATTAAATTAAGAAAAAAAAAGTAATGTAAATAATTTAAAATTAAATCAAGTCTTGCCACATCTTGCCAAGCCCAAAAAAAAAAAAAGTGAATTTTAACTTCTCTGTGTTCATTTTTGTTACATTAACAAAAAGAAATTCTCTTAACAACTAGTTTAAAGTACACGTTAACAAAAGTTTCTGCTATCATTAAAACTTTCATCAATTTTGTGTTAAGCTTCTTTATAAGCTTTAAAAAAAGCGCGAGCTTAAGCAAAATAAAAGCAACAACAACAACAACAACACCAACAGCATTAGCACAGTATGACAGCATTTGGCTTATTTTTGGTAGCAATGCTGGGTAAGTTGATATCAGCAAAAATGTATAAATTTTATTTTTTAATACAAATACTTAATTGATAAGATTGCTTAAATTAATTTAAGTACAAACATCAAAGGTTATGAATTTATAATGCCTGGAGCCTAGGGGCGTCCAGACTCATTAGAAAAAAAAAACTATAGTTTTACCCCCTGCCTTAACACAATTTTGTATCAAATTTTGATGAAGGGTGTTTTTTTTAGAGGTATAGAACTTCGAATTGAAATAAAACACAAGAAAATCGTTTTATTGTCCATCAACTTGGCCTTATTGGAAGGATAATTTTATGCCATTAATGTTTAAATATGATTTCGGGCATGTGGCCTCCGCGGCTGGCTCGAATAAATCTAATTCTACAGGTCCAATTTTCAACCACTTTTTCGAGCATATGGGGCCGTATGTCGGCAATAACGCTACGAATGTTGGCTTCCAAGTCCCCTAACGTTTCTGGTTTGCTGGCGTAGACGAGCGACTTCACATATCCCCAAAGAAAATAATCCAATGGTGTCAAATCACACGATCTTGGTGGCCAATTGACAGGTCCATTCCGCGAAATTATGCGCTCATCGAATGTTTCCTTCAATAAATCGATTGTGACGTGCGCTGTGTGGCATGTAGCGCCGTCTTGTTGGAACCACAACTCATCCACATTCATGCCATCCAATTCGGGAACAAAATAGTCGGTTATCATGGCTCTATACCAGTCTCCATTAACGGTAACTGACTCTCCAGCATTATTTCGGAAGAAGAATGGCCCAATGACTCCACCAGCCCATAGAGCACACCAAACAGTCAGTTTCAATGGCGTCTCAAGGGTCTCATGTGGATTCTCTTCACTCCAAATGCGGCAATTTTGCTTGTTGACGTAGCCATTCAACCAAAAATGAGCCTCATCACTGAACAAAATTTTGCGATGAAAATCAGCATCGAGATCAATCTCATTTTCGGCCCATACACCAAAATCACGACGCATAGCATGGTCTCGCGGCTTTAATTCTTGCACAAGCTGGATCTTGTAAGGTCGCAAGCCAAGATCTTTGCGCAAAATCTTCCATAAAGTTTATGGACAAAGCTCCAATTGCTGTGCACGGTGGCGAATCGATTCATTCGGGTCCTCTTCAACATTTTGCTCTACAGCGGCAATTGTTTCTTCGGTGCGCACTGTTCGACGTCTCTGCGGATGCGTATTATCACATAGAGTAAACGTAGTGCGAAAACGATCCATGGTTAACCGAATTAATTGCTCTGATGGACGATTATGTCGACCATAAAATGGACGGAGCTTGCGGTAAACTTCGCGAACTGAACCATTATTTTCGAAATAAATTTGCACGATTTGCAAGCGTTGTTCTTTTGTCAACCTGTTCATGATGAAATGACAAACCAAACTGAACATAAATGACATTAGAGTTGCCAGATTTGACCACAAAATGCCAGTTTTATCTCTATTCGAAAAACAAACCTCTAAAAAAAACACCCTTTAGTATCACATGATTTTTTCAAGCTATTTATTAAAATGGACAATACACTAAAATAGCAATTTTATCGAAAAGTTTACGTTTTAGTTTACTTTAGTTTATTCAGTCTTTGGACATTACAATTCCTAACAGACTAGAGAAATTACATTATAATATTTAAATATTAAAAATATGCATATGATATTAAAAATAATTAAAGAAGAAAATCAAAAAACTTAAATTAAGTTAAGGGAGTATCCCTGTTTGGAAGACTTTTTGTACCCTTCCTGAAAAACTTTTAATTTGAAAACGCAAAGAGTTATTTAAATTCTGTTGTTTAATTGTATTAAGAACATATTAAATTAAATAAAAAATGTTTTTCCTTTGTACGAGCGCTGTTCAAAAAGTTGTCTCGGCCTTCAAAGTTGGCCGTCGAAAAAAAAGGTCCGCATAACTCGACTGCAGATCATCTGAAATAGAAGAAGTAAACGGCGTTAGATTCAGTACAGATGTAATTCTGATCCTTACCTCAACCATAATTTTGCAATTATTTTTTACAAAATGGCAATCGTTTAAAAATGAAAACGAATTTTAGGTCTTTTTTTTTAAAAATTGCTTAAAATTATGATTGAGCTAGGGACTAGAATGGTGACAATTCTGCGATGATTGCACTTTGTTTCATCAAAATCGGTTCAGAACTACGGGCGAAATCTGCGCCTCAAGCTCGAAAAACGTGGTTTCGAGATAAACGCGTTTAAGTTTTAAGTTATTTTTTTGCAACAAAAAAAAAATGAAATTAAAAATTTGAGCATGCAATTTTAGTAACTCGACAATTCTGCGTCGATTGCACTTAGTTTTATCAAAATCGGTTCAGTAGAGCCGGAGAAAAGTGACTTCGAAGTTCAAAAACGTGATTTTGAAAAAAAATCAAAGAAAATTTTAGGCAATAAAACATTTTTTTTTTTTTTTTTGTGAAATACTTATATATATCAATCTGCAATGCCAGCCCCATAAAGAACTCCTTCCTCTTGTTCAAAAAATGAGGACTCAGCGGCTCTTTGTGCTCTTCGGGCAGTTCTAGCTTCATTTGAAGCGGCCAGAGCTCTGGCTTCGGACCTTTTCAAACGTTCTTCGTTCCGAGACATGGCGAAATCATATGTGATGATGCCAATCGGGATACCCATTAGGTTCATTATTGGAAGTATTGGCAAAAAACATTCGTTAAATATGACAGTTGCAATATAATTGGTGCGTGCGCCGGTGTGCATATGCTTCGGTGCGAATGACCACAGCACTGCGTTGAAAGATTCGTTGCTGTTTTGAGTTTCGAAGCCATCTGGCATCTGTTCCACAAATCATCGGCTGACAGTGCTTCGTAAATAGATTTGATTGCTGCCTGGACTCTCTGATTTAGTAGTGCATGCATATGCTTGAAGCTGTCGATTTTCCCTTCTGCTACCGCATTTTTGCCAGGCGCACCAGCTCGACGCATCGGTCGGACAGTTTTGGTGCTGTGGAGCTTCATCAGTCGAGGTTTTGTGCAAAAACGTTGCCCAAACAGCCTTCTTCATGTCAGCAACCGACTCTGGATGACGACGAATAGCGAGGCAGTAATATGTTGTTAGTTCAGAGATGACTTTATCTGTAAGTTTGCCTGCACACTTGCCGCCAATGCCTCTGTTCTCTTTTTTGGCCTCGCGGAGTCTGGTGCCCATACTTTTTTGCACGTGCGATATACATTCTATTTTTTTGACGATTAGGTCGCCATCGTACGGATCGTCGTCTATAATAGCTTTGAATGTTTTTGAGTCGCCATCGCCGATATACTTGCAGTATTTTAAGAAATGCTTTTGGACTGATATGGCAAACATATCCTTTATCGCATCCACCTCCATCTTCCCAGAGCTTTCTTGATGGTTGGAACGGCATTCCTCTTCGTGGTCTTCAATCCAAATTTCATTTGCCAGTGGGTCTTCTTCTTGCTTAGCTTCCCAATACTTGCAACTGTTGCATACGCTGGACCTTACAACAGAGTCGACTAGTTTTTTACTGTATTTGCCGCTCAACATTGTAGCGCCGTATAGTGAAGTAAAGCCACGTTTTTTCCAAGTGCCATCACCTGACACGGTAACCAATGTTGGGCCGCACTATGGATCGGCTGTGACCATGGCATCTTTCTCTTCTTTCGCGGGGCTTTTGAAAGAGTGTATTCATAGATCGCGCTTGCAGCTGTATGAAAGTTTCCTGGGCAGTGTAGTATAACGAGTTACCCACACCTCTGCCGATATCCATGAGGCCACAAAACATGTTAATGCCTTTTGGCCCAATGCCTAAAAGCCTCATGGCAAAAATCAAGCGTCGGTTCATCAAATATGATTTGCCAACCAAAGACGACGCAAAAATGTATGTAGTGGTCGGGCAAGCGCAGTGAACACCAATTTTGAAGTCAATTCCATACGGCGATGCCTTTTTAAACTCAATTTTTCCTTCATATTTGCCACATATCACCAGATTAGCAATCGCCGAGAAAACTGTATAAAACTACAAAATGCAATTCTCTGTTTTGTTGTCAATGCTTATGTCATCGTTTTCATTATTTTAAAATTTTTTTGCCTATGTACTTGTGAATTCAGTGTCCTCATCTCTTTCGTGTTGGTTACCACGAAACAGGCGTTTCAAGGGACGAGTGTTTCGATTGCTACCAGCGTTTCATTTATTTTTATTTCTATTACTTGTTCTATTCATTGTCTTTAGCACAAACAAAAATTTTTATCAAAACTGTACTTTTCAAAACTGTATGCGAGCGTCCGGTTTATAACTCAATTCACGCTGAACTAAACGCTGCCAACATTCGAATACCTAAGCTCTAAAATGTGTATTCATTTATTTTTAAAATGCATATACAAACAAGTTATTACCTACTAAAGAACGCGTTGAACGAAATGCGGTGGTTGCTTCAAACCGTTGCATGCAAAATCTAGCCGAATTAAGCAAATCGCATTTTGGCGAAAGCATTGCTGGACAAAAAATGCCATATCTCCTAAAGTATTTCGTATTACAAAAAACCCTTTTACGACGATATTTTCAAATATCCAAGCTATAAAAATATGTAAAAAAAAAAAAAAAATTAAAAAAATATTTTTGCCAACCAGGAATACTCCCTTAAAAGTCCTGAGTGTTGTTTCAACACTAACGTCTATACTGCCGATTTATTAAACTTACATCTTAATTTTTTTTTTAGTTTTCAGCTTATGACAAATAAACTAACTGCTAAAATTCGGAAGTTTTTAGTAGACTTAAACACTTGTCGTGAGCTATAACACTCAAGACAAAAATCGCGTATTCACTTCTGCAAAAACTTAAAAAAACATTAATTTGACAGAATTTTTTAAATAACGTAACAGTGATTTTTGATTCTGATTTTAAAGTTGAAAAAATTTAAAAATTTCTCTGTCATATTCATATTGTTTTAAGTTCACTCTTACATACAAACATTTGAAACCTATTTTTTTTTTTCAAATCTATTTAAAAAATTAAGTGTGTGTTTGTACATTTTTTAAACTCACTGTATTTTTATTTTTTTATATTTTTGTACGTTTATTACTATTACAAAATCAATGCAAATCACAAATAACTATAAAATTTTTTTTTTGTGTTGCTCACAACTAATTTGCTGCTACGACCAAAACAAATAAGAACCACTACTATATGTATATACAGGGTGTCCCGCTATTGAGTGCAACTATGTACGGAGCTGAAAGGTTATGTCGAGCTGAACAAAAAATCGTATGGGAGGGGGGGGGGTCTATTTTCACATTCTTAGGAGCTACAAGGTTAATAAATATTTCTCGACTTTGATTCACGTTATTGTTTCTAGCAGAAAAACTAACTTACGTAGAACTTATTTTGATAGCTCATTTTAAAGGCAATAAAATCAGCTTTCCATGGGTATTTCAACGAACCCCACCAACCACCGTTGCCGAGCTGTGATCGTGTGAAGATGAAATCAATCGGTTGAAACCACCAAATTTCAACTTTGAGTGCAAAGTTCTCAGAATTTTGCGTAATAAATGCAATTTTTTTTTAGTTTAATTTTGTAACCTATTCAATTTTCTTTTCAATGACACCAAAAACATAAACATACCTTTAAAAATTAATAAGTTGGCTGTACTAAAAAAATTATACCTATTAGAAAATAATGATATTACAAAAAGTTATGCAGTAGATAATATCATTCTTTTCTAAAGCCAACTTTTTTGTTTTTTAAGATACATTTATGTTGTTGGTGTCATTGAAAAGAAATTTGAATAAATTACAAAACTGGTCCTAAAAAAAAAGTAATTTATTACGTGAAATTCTGAGAAATTTGCACTCAAAATTTAAATTCGGTAGTTTCAATCGATTGATTTCATGTTCACACGATCACAGCTCGGTAACGGTTAAATTGGTGGGGTTTGTTGATATGCCGTTAGAAAGGTGTTTTTATTGCCTTTATAATGAGCTATCAGAATAAGTTTTATGTAAGTTAGTTTTTCTGCTAGAAACAATAAGGTAACCAAAGTCGTGAAAGACTAATTAACCCTGTAGCTTCTAAGAATGTGAAAATAGACCCCCCTGCCATACGATTTTTTGCTCAGCTCGACATAACCTTTTAGCTCCGTAAATAGTTGCACTCAATTGCGGGACACCCTGTATATTCTGTGCATCGTGTGCATCGTGTTGTTTTAAAAAACAAAAGTAAACATTTTTTCCACATGTGAAAATTTACAATTTTTTCTGTAATCACTCAGCTTTTTTTTTTATTTATTTTTGTAATATTATTGTTACTTACTGTAAATGACTTTCGGTCATGCAGGTAAAAAAATCCTGCACAAGCTCGTTCGTTAGTACTTTATTTTGTTTTATTTTTGTATCAATAAAAATCTGCATAGTTTACCAATTAGTGCGAAAAATTGTTTTTATAAAAATTGCTAATATGCTTAATTAAAAAACAAATAAAAAAAAAAAAAAATTTTATAAATATAGGGGTTGAGTTGAGGAAGAACTAAGCTAGGCCGTTTACAGCGGCAACTGTTGCTAGCTGGCTATAACAACTTCCGGTAATGGTTTGCTGCTGGCGGGCGGCCCATGTCACGTTTAAGTCACACTTAAGTTATTATATAATAACATAGCGCAACTTTTATGTTTATGTTTTAATTTAAATGCCAATTAAAGTATTTGTTTACATTTTCAAGCCAATAATTTAATTGAATTGTTGAATGGCCATCGACTTGCATTTCCCGAATTTGAATTCAATTTTCAATTAATGTGAAAAATTTCACAATTAATATTGTTATTATTAAATAATATGCACAGTTGTAAAACTTTACACGATGAGCTGCGGATAAATTGTAGATAATAAAGTAAATACTATATTGCATAAAATGCATGTAATAAAGTCGCAAGTTTTGTGTGCTGTGATATTCACTATGGAATGAAATGGGTGGAAAAATTACAATTGTTATCTTTTATCCGCTTGGCCACGTGTGAGGTCAGAACATTTTTTAAATTGATCAGCTTGTGTCACGCAATATTAAAAAAAAAAGTATAATTATAAGCGCTGTAAGCCAGAGAACAAATGGTTTAATGAAGCTGATATTGACTTAAATATTTTGCATACCTAAATGCTTTCATTTTTCATTTTTAAATTAACTCAATTAATTTGTAAATGCTTAATTAAGTCCCTGATAATAACTGATTAAATACTCAAAAAAATACTGGGTACAATACACATCAAAATAATGAAATTGTTGTTATTATTTGCATTGGAACGCTATTTGATTTTAGTAAAATTTTTTTGAACAAATTTAAATTGGACATAGACCTACACGCGGAGAAAAAATATGTGTATATATGTTTGGTTTCAAAAACTAAATATTCAGAGGGAACCACCTAATGATTCGGAACATTCCTTCAATAGCATTATTTTTCGATATAAGAAGATATTAGTTGTGTCCAACATTAATATAATTGTCTTAGCTAAAAAACTAACGTCTACATTAATACGCTTGTGACAAAATAGAATTGTGTGTTTCTACCCAATAAAAATATATTTGCATCACTGTTAAACTCAAAAAGAACAGAACTCTGCAAATTTAAAACAAACAGAACACCTTTCTTTTATGTGTTTCGCCCAGACATCTGTTTTTTTTGCACTGGCACGAAAAATAGCGGAAAACTTGTTGCTTTATGCGCTTGCTTTTAACAGTTGCCAAGTCTTGGCGTCATTTTAAGTTTTAAGGGGGGACATGACATTCGCGGCAGAGAAAACAGACCTTTTTTTAAAAATTCGTAACTCAGTCAAAAACAAACATTTTTCAAAAATTTTTTTTATTATTGTAGAGAATTGAACAAATTACAAGAAAAAAAAAATTCAAAAAAATATATTTTTCACTTCAACATGGTTTTATAGAGCTCCAAACTGGCGGCAGAGAAAAAAACGGAGCCTCGTGGTTGCAGCGCTGGGAGTTGCAAAAACTGTCCGATCTGGAAAAAAATTACTTTTTTTAAATCTTAACAAAATTGGTTATCGTATGACACGAGCTTTTTTTTTAAATTTTTTTTCAATTTTTGGTGATGTTCCAAATTTGAAAGTGTATTTTTTCGACAAAAATATTGACTTTAAAAATTCATAAAAAATCGAAAAAAAATTTAAAAAAAAAAAGCTCGTGTCATACGATAGCGAATCAAGTTTAAAAAAATACAAAAAAAAATTTCGTCAAAAAATGAACCCGCTAGTGCCGCAACCAGTACGAAAAACATGGTTTCGAGATAAACGCGTTCAAAGTTTGTGAACAAAGAAAAAAAAGGTTACCTTCAATCTGCCATGCCTGCTTCGTACTGTATGCCTTCGTTATCTTCTGTATGCTGTTTCTTATAGTTTTTTGCAATCGTTTAGCAATTCGGGCTTCTTTAAAGCTTCATATGCCTTCACTCTGGCGCATTTCAAACGATTTGCATCATTTCCTTTGGAAAAATTCAATGCTCTAGCTCCTATGGTGATACCAAGTAGTTGAAAGATTTGCAAATAACTATAAGCGCCGCATTGTAAGTAGACACTGCCATGCAGCTTGTATATACCAGCTGCCGTACGTTGGTTGCGCAAAAATTAAAAATGCGCTCTCACTAATCCGGCTGTAAATAAAACATATAAAAAAAATCGATTTCAAAAAACTGCCAATGTCATGTCCCCCCTTAAGAAGACGCGCAAAACGTTCTGAAAAGTTTAGCTCTGGTGAAAAGTGTTTCTGGAAATGATTGTTTAAATTAAATGTGTTTGTGTTTTCAAATTAATAAAATAAAAAACAAAATAAAAGAACAAATAAAGAACTAAAAATAGATGAGTATTGAAGCAACTTTGCTGATAAAGCGGGTGCTTCGCTAGCAATTATTGTAATGTCCGATTAACATAATATGGTTACTTCTCATGTTTCCAGGTAAATATAGTGTAATTAGCGGTAAATATATTATGTTGTTCTTAATTAACGTTTTGAGAAATAATTGCTTGACTGCAATTAAGTTATGTTTCCTCCAATTAATATATATTTGTCCGTGAATATTTAATGTTATTCTTGACTAAATTATCTTTCCAAGCAAACAAATAGTAATAGACTAAAAGTGTTCTCAGTCCATTTATAATCACAATATATTTATATAAAAACATATTTTTTTTAAAACAAATTATATTGTTTTTAAATTCAAACAACAAGTGCTAAGGTACAATTAAATGATGTTAAGATGCAAATATATATATATAAAGAAAATTGCATTACTTAATCATATTATATGTGGAACCAATTATGATTACTTGTTTTCAAGAAACATGCAGAAACATATCGTACGAGTACTTCCTGCAAATTATGTTTGGGAAGGCCTATTATTTTTCAGCGTGTAGTATATCGGATCTGATATACAGGGTGTTACGCAATTGAGTGCAACTATTTACGGAGCTGAAAGATTATGTCGTGCTGAGCAAACATTCGTATGGGAGGGGGGAGGTCTATTTTCAATCCTTAGGAGCTACAGGGGTAATTAATATTTCACGACCTTGATTCACGTTATTGTTTCTAGCAAAACTAGAAAAACTAACATACATATAACTTATTTTGATAGCTCATTTTAAAGGCAATAAAATTACCTTTCCAACGGTATATCAACAAACCTCACCAACTTAACCGTTACCGAGCTGTGATCGTGTGAAGATGAAATCAATCGGTTGAAACTACGAAATTTCAACTTTGAGTGCAAATTTCTCCGTATTTTGTGTAATAAATGAAATTTTTTTTAAGATCAATTTTGTAATTTATTCAAGTTGCTATTCAATGACACCAAAAACATAAACATATCTTTAAAAATAAAAAAGTTGGCTGTATTAAAAAATGTATACTACCACGCCTACCTCCCACACAAAGTGACGTCATCAATATAGAAAAACTTTCGTAAATATATAAAACTGAATGGCATCGTATCTGCACGTACACAAACTCCGCCCACAACTTTTATCCAACCCATACATATATTCTTCGGTATAATGTGGAGCCTTTAGACTAGAAAAGTGGGTGTGGCATTTTACTTTTAATCGAACTTCTGTTACACCGTGTCTCTTTAAACAAATTTTGCACACATAATCCTTGGTAATTTGCGCAATCTTAAGGTTATAAAATTGGGCGGTACTAGACAGGGGGCGTGACACTTTATTTTTAATCTACTTTCCAACTACACCATTTCTCCGATTTCAGATAAATTTCGCACATATGTTCTTTAGTATAATGAGAAGAGTTAAGCCTACAAAAATGGGTGGGATGGGACAAGGGGCGTGTCAATTTAATTCTAATCAAACTCCTTTTACACCGCCTTCCTGACTTCAACCAAATTTTGCAAATATATTCTTAGCAACAATGAGCAGTGATTAGTCTAAAATATTTGCCGAAATTAAACAAAGTTTCTGTGTAAATTTCTTACATTTAACTTTTTTGTCGATTTCGAAACTCACGCTTGATTTAATTGAAAATTTCTGAACAAACTCTATGAAAAATCGACAAGTTTTCTATGGAGTAGATAGAAAGGAACTACCTCGCAACTACATCATTATCAATTAAGGAAGTATTTAGTTGCGTCTTATGCCGATTTAGCACCAGGGTTAAAACGACTGTAAAAACGACTTTTACACAAGTGTCCGCGAAAAGATGCAAATCGCTTTCACATTAAATAAGTAGACTTGTAAACGAACTTTAAATTAAAATAAATTCTAATTTTTCAAATTTATTTGTAACAGGTTTTGAAAGATACAAAAATTAAAAAAACTATTAAAAATAACTTGAAATTTCTTTTTTGTAAATAAAATTCTCAATATCAAATTCAATTTTTTTTTGCATTCTACTATTTATTTTACTTTCTTAATTAGAATTCCGTTTTTTTTTTTTTTATTAATTGAAATATCAATTAGTGCGTAACATCAATAAAAACACCTTTCAATATAAAATCATTTAATAAAATACACAGCAATCACCATCATCATCATCATCATCATCATAATAATAAATGTTTATATATCTAGGTAGAACATTTAATTATGCTGAATAAACAAGTGCGTACGTACGTACGAGTACTTGAATCAAAGGCGACGACTAACTGTAGTTTAATTATCAACAGGGGAAATAGTTGAAACGTGCGTCAGATGATGGTTAGAAGGAAACAAGCTTTAATTGTCGTCTACACATACATAGCGGCACAGAGCTTGCTGCGTGTCGCTTAAGCAGAGTTTCAATATAACGTAGCCCACAAACGCACACTGCCGCTCCACCCACCTACATTGCCCCCATTTGTTAGTAATACTAAAACTCAAGTAATTGCTTTCAGCAGTTACACAGCGAAATATTAATTAAGCAGTATTTAAATATTAATTAAATAAATTTAATATTTACCAAATAATAATAATGAATAATGATAAATGAAACATGAAAACAGTAAATAATTAATTTACAGTTGAAAGGAAGTGAAGTAGAGCGGTATTGATGGGTCTTTGGTTGGTTTGATGGATGCATGTACTGGGCACGAACACAGTTTGAAGAGCTGTTAATGACGCATATTTAAGGGGTCCTCCCAAGCAGCAAATGTGTAGCATTTGTTTTTTTGACAAACTATTTCAAAAAAAAAAAAAAAAAAAAAAAAAAAAACGAAATGGCCATTACAGCCCTTGAAAGGACTTTGACCGAGTTTCTTATGACCACTTGTGTGTTGTGTGTGATGTCAAATGTTTGCACACAAAAGATCGAGAACTGGACCTAAATGTGTTTTACGCCGACTCCGAACGGCTTTGTTCTCTCAAGAAGCTTTTCATGGCAGTTTTTACTCTCTGAGGTTTGCCATTGTCAGCAGAGAGGTGACGGCCGAACAGAAAAATTAATTCAATTTAAAAAACTTTCTGTGTCGGATAGAGGATTCGAACCTGGGTTCTCTGGCGTAAGAGTCACACACTCTACCCACTACGCCACGGCCGCCACAAACTATTTACTATGATAAAATTAAAATATTAGATGTTTTTTACATTAAAATTCATACAATGAATTAAAAAATTAACTTTAAAGCAGTGATGACCAAACGCACACAATTTAAGCTGCTTGCGTGTATGTGTAATGTTTAAAGCTTCTCAATGAAAGAAATAGAATGTTAAAGCATTTTGAAAGCTTCCACAAAGCTTTCTGAAAGCTTTATGTACAAAAATAATAAAAAATAGACGCAAATAGAGGAGAAATTATGAAACCACAATCTAATTTTTTTATTATTTCTTTTATATTTTATTATTATAACAGTACGTTCACAAAGTCCATAGAATGACACATAGATGGCGTTCCTAGATGATTTCCATATGATTTTTATTCAGTACCAACCTTTAAACGATGCGTTTAAAAATCTGACAACAATCTGACAATTGATTCGTGAGTTATAGCATTTTGTGTGTAACTATTGTTATTGAAAAAAAAAAAAATGCAAAAAAGTGAATTTCAAGTTTTGATAAAGCATTGCTTTTTGATGAAAAAAAAAATATACAGTGGAAACCAAACAATGGCTTGATAAATAATATTCGGACTCTGCGCCATCGAGACAAATGTTAGAAAAGTAAATTGCTGAATTTAAACATGGTCGTACCGGCACAAATGATGCATAGCGCAGTGGACGCCCAAATCAGACTGTTATTCCACGAAACTTCAAAAAAATTCACAAATTGGTTATGAACAATCGTAAATTGAAGGTGCACGAGCAAGGCTATCTGACATTGTAAAGATATCAGATGATAGTGTTTTTTACCATTTTACACGAACATTTGGAAAGCTCTGTGCAAAGTTGGTGCCGCGTGAACTTACAGTCGACCAAAAACAACAAAGAATTGATGCTTCAGAGAAGTGTTTGGCGCTGTTAAACCGCAATAAAATCGAATTCTATCGTCAATATGTGACAATGGATGAAACATGGCTTCACTATTACACACCAGAATCCAAAAGACTGTCAGCTGAGTGAACAGCAGTCGACGAACCGAATCCAAAGCGAACAAAGACCCAACAGTCGGCTTTTAAGGTGATGGCGTTTGTATTTTGGGATGCGAAAGGAATAATATTCATGGACTATCTCCAAAAAGGAGCTACCATCAACAGCAACTATTACTGTGCACTTTTGGATCGATTGAAGGCTGAAATCGCCAAGAAACGGCCACATTTGCAAAAGAAAAAAGTGTTCTTTCACCAAGACAATGCACCGTGTCACAAATCGATGAAAACTATGGCAAAATTAAATGAATTGGGCTTCGAATTGCTTACACACCCACTTTATTCTCCAGATTTAGCCCCCAGCGACTTTTTCCTGATTTCAGATCTCAAGAGAATGGTTGCTGAAAAGAAATTCAAGTCCAATGATGAAGTAATCGCTGAAACTGAGGCCTATTTTGACGAAAAATAGAAGTCGTACTTTAAAAGTGGTATCGAAAAGTTGGAAAATCGCTATACTCGTTGTATTGCTCTCGAAGGCAACTATGTTGAATAATATAATCGAGTTTTATCAAAACTTTGTTTTTTTTTTTTTTTTACTTATCCTACGGACTTATTGAATGACCTGTTACAAACAATTGTCAATTTAATAATAGTCTTAAAAGATGTACCAAAAAAAAAAATTTCTTTTTATATGCTGCTTGAAAAGATCCTCTTAATTAATATAAAAAAAAAATAATGAAGGAGTACTTCAATCAGGTACATGAGTTAATAATGCTAACTAACAACAGGAGTAAAATTAAGAAATCATTTTCACTTTGAAGTCGTTGAAATTTTATTGCGTGTTTATTAGTACGCGTGGCAAATTAAGAACACAAAAGCATTCATTCATTATAATATACAAGGTGTGTGTGTGTCGTGTGTTTAGTTGAGACACATGTCTCTGTGTGAGTGCTCCTGATGTTGCTGCTGGTGTGGTGTGAAGTAGACACAGCAGTTTAAAGATAATTGAAATTTTGTGGATCGTGATGGAAAACTTCAGGCCATACACATTAGATACAAACAAATTAAAGCATAACTCTGAATACAGTTGCAGCTTTTTTGTACCCCGCAAAAGTCAATTAATTTCAATGTTTAATTATATTTGAGATGTTATCTTGTGCCATGCTTAATTTAAGCATAATTTTGGAAATTAACTATAAATATACAGTCATGATTATTGCAACAGATTGGTGCCATTTGTAATATTTTAATTTCAACTCTCGTTGAATCTGCTGAAGCTTAACTTAGTGCTGATTTGAATATCTGCAAGTGGGAGTATTTTGTATTTAGTGGAATTATTTTTTACCGTCTACCCCTTTTAGTTCTCAACAATTTTATTATTTTAGCTTATCTTAAGCTAAACTAAGCCTTAAGTGTGTCTCATAACTTAAGAGTCAGTCTAAATCAACTGATACAACACTGGTTGCTCGTGTATTTTTTAAAAAGTTAATAACTTAACTAAAATCTAAATCTAAAATCAATAGCTATCCATCAATGAAAATCGAAAAAATACATTTATCGACCACTCTAATGTACATACTATGAGGTGAATTTTAACTAAGTTTAAAGGGCTGTGGCTTCCAAACGAAACAAATATCAAACTTAGAATTTTAACTGCAAAATAATACTATTTTGTACTTTATTGTGAAGAAATTATAAATTTTTTAACCCGTGCCCACCAGGGATATTGACCCAAAAATCAGCCAAACTCTCCAAATTCAAATTTTTAAGATCTGGCAACAAAAAAAGTTGATGAGTCAGAATATTATAAAAAAATGTATGCTTAAACAACTAGTTAAAATGTACTCTAGAAAACCAAAATTATGACTGCAATTTTTTTCTATAAAAAAAAAATTCTCAAAGATGTTCACGTTTTGAACAAAAAACTTAAATAATTTTTTAAAGTGAAAACTTCCTTAGGCGCGTTGAGCACTTTTTGGCAGGGAGCAAAACTATAGATTGCCGATATCATCACGCTGTTAGCGATATCATCACGCTGTTAGTGTAACAGAAATTATTGCTGTACCGCTTTCCTTTTTTGGGATTAAGTAGCATCGACCAAGCCAAAGACCGAAGCGATTAACGATTATTAGACCAATTGCCGAAGCGATTACCAATCGATTACAGAACCAATTACGGATTACCGAGGCGAGTACCAACCGACTACCGAACCAATTACCGATTACCGAAGCGATTAACAACGAATTACCGATTACTGAAGCGATTACCAAACCAATTACCGATTACCGAAGCGATTAACAACCAATTACCGGTCACTGAAGCGATTACCAAACCAATTACCGAAACCATTACCAACTAATTACCGCACCAATTACCGATTACCGAAGTGAGCACCAACCAATTATCAACTGCCGAAGCTATTACAAACCGATTACTGAACCAATTACCGATTACCGAGGTGATTACCAACCAACTACCGAATTAATTACCGAAACCATTACCAACCGATTACCAAACCAATTACAGATTGTCGATTATCGATTACCAAATGATTACCGAACGAACTACCATACCAATTACCGAACCAATTACCGAAACCTTTAACAACCGATTACCGAAGCGATTAACAACCAATAACCGATTACTGAAGCGAATACCACACTAATTACCGAAACCATTACCAACCGATTACCGCACCAATTACCGATTACCGAAGTGAGCACCAACCAATTATCAATCGCCAAAGCTATTACCAACCGATTACCGAACCAATTACCAATTACCGAAGTGATTACCAACCAATTACCGAACCATTTACCGACACCATTAGCAACCGATTACCAAACCAATTACAGATTGTCGATTATCGATTACCAAATGATTACCAAACGAACTACCATACCAATTACCGAACCAATTGCCGAAGCGATTACCGAACCAATTACCGAACCAATTACCGAAACCATTAACAACCGATTACCGAACCACAATTAACGATTACCGATACGATTAACAGCCAATTACCGATTACTGAAGTGATTAACCAATTACCGATTACCGAAGCAATTTACAACCAATAACCGATTACTGAAGCGATTACCAAACCAATTACCGAAACCATTACCAACCGATTACCGCACCAATTACCGATTACCGAACCAATTACCGAAACCATTACCAACCGATTACCGAACCAATAACCGATTACCGATGCGATTACCAAACGCTGACCAAACCAATTACCCATTACCGAAGCGATTACAAACCGATGACCAAACCAATTACCCATTACCGAAGTGATTACCAACCGATTACCGAGCCAATTACCGATAACCCAACCAAAGTAATTGTGTTACAAATGTATTATATGTATATAAAAATTAAAAAATACCAGTTTATACAATCAATAACGCATAAGTTCATAAAAAGTGTTAAAAAAAGTAGAACGCGTCTGATTTGTCAACTCTAGCTACTTCGGAAATGCAATTCAGCTATGTTATTTCGTAGCTCCTTATTTTGACATTAAAAAACAAAACGATTTCATAAGCATCTCTTATATGTCAGATTTAAGTGCAAAGTGTGTTTATTACTATGGTTTTTAAGTCATCATTCTATGTTTAATAGGAGCTAAAAAATACTTATAAGTTACAGCAAATGCATATATCGCTATAGGTAGCAAAGAAAATATGGCCGCTAAAGTTAATTTGGACAGACTTTTAATCTAAAGAGAACCTTACCAGATCCTTAAGTAAACCTTAATTGAATTTTAACAAAGCCATAAATATACCTTGATTGAACTTTGACTGAACCTTAAATGAACCTAAACAAAAGTTGATCTAAAGCTGACCTAAGCCTTAACCACATGAACTTGATCTGAATCTGATCATAACCTGACCTGAACCTTAATGGAACCTCAACCTGATCTGAAGCTAACTTGAATCTGACCTGAACAATTTAATTGAACATGATATTAATTAATTTAATTTAACAGAAGTTCACCGAACAAAACCTTAAGCACCTGAACCTGATCTGAATCTAACCCTAACATGACCTGAACCTGATCTGAAGTTCACTTGGAACTCATCTGAACCCTAATTGAACCTGATCTGTATAAATTAACTTAACCTTAACTGAACCTTAACCACCTGAACCTGATCAAAATCTGATCTTAACCTGAGTTGAACTTTACTAGAACCTGAACATGATCTAAAGCTGGTTTGAATCTGAACTGAACCTTAATTGAACTTGATCTATATCTGACCTTAACCTGCCCTGAACCTGATTTGAGCCTGAACCTGAGTTGAACTGAAATTACCCGAGTTGAAATCAATTAAGGAAGACTTTATTTATGTACTGATATGATTCAGATATGATATGGACAACCTTTTTTAGACCAGGAGCAGATGATCTGACAAGGATGAATATCAAAAAGTGCGTCACGTTTGAAATCACATCTTTATCAAAATAAGAATTTCCTAATCATTTTCTGACTCACTCCCTTGGAAAATTTCCACTCGGGTAACTGGAGCCTAACCTGTACCTTCATTAAATATTAACTTCATCTTAACTGAACCGTGTATGTATCAAGTTGAAAAAATACTAACGTCAAATATGAAGGGTATTCAAATGCAAATAACTTTTACCTCACACTGCTAACTTTTGACAGCTCGTATTGATAACTTATCGCAAATTGTTATGTTTTTGCAAACATAAAACATGAACAAGAAAAGAATGGTGAAATGAATGGTAAAGAAAAAAAAAAAAGCCCTAAAAAGTTGAATGCTCATTGAAAGCAAAACTCAAAAGTTAACAGTTGAACGAGTTTAAACGGCATGCTTGTTGAGATTGATTTGTTTATATGTGATAAAAAGGCACATTCTGATTTTTGCATATTTATACATATACATTGCTGAAGTTGAAAAAATTGCAAAAAAAAAACAAACATATCTTTACATATTTTAATAAAGTTGCCAAATTTTACACAAAAGATACAATACAAGAAAATAAGATATTTTCTTGGAATAGTATAAATATGAAGCAAAAAAAAAACGCTTCATTTTAATTCAATATTTTTTGATGTAGCTCAATGAATGCAAGGTTAAATTTTCATGAGCTACCTTTAGTTATTAAATAAGTTATTAAATAAACCTTATTTATTTGACTTAGTACGTGAAATAAATGCTCGCATTTGGGTCATAAAAGCTCAATGATGTGAAAAAAACTTTGTGTTATATTAAATAAATATTTGTTAGTGAAGGCGTTAATAATTTTTTGGACGTAAAAAAAAGCAATTCTTACAACTTCAGCAACACAGTCACGGAAAGAAATCGAAACATAATTAGCAGGAATGCCGGCCGGCCGTCTGGCTTAAGGCTGTTGCTCTTTTTTTTTCAAACCAAATAATGATGATGATGATGATGATGATGATGATGTTGTTGTTGACAACAACAATAATATTGGTGACGAAGCAACAGCTTGTCTAGGCCAGCTTGTATTGTATCTTAAAGCTACTCACCTAAAGCTACTTCTGATGCCAATGACTTTAAAGCATATACGTATAGCAAAGCTTACAACAACAACATCAACATTATCTACAACAACATTATAATAAACAACAAAATCAACAACTTTAACTTCCTCAACTAATGCATTATTAATAGAACAGCTTGTTATAAACTTTAGTTTAATTGGCCTTTTATAGCTTTTATAGCTTTTGCTGTTGCTGTTGTTGTTGTTGTTGTTGCTAATCTTGTTATTATGTATCGTTTTAACATGTTTTAAGTTACGACTTATTCTCAGCTGTTGCAAAAGTTACGCAAATCGAACTAGTTTAGCAGCTTTTTGTTTACCGGATGTTTGACTAAATTAAGACGGTGAATTTTTTTTTTTTCTTCTGAAGTTAGTAAATTAAAAAGTTTTTGGTAATTTTTCTTTTTTTTCTTTTATATTTTGTGTTGATTTTACTTATTGTGTTCAATGAATTGATTTATGATAGAATGCCGAATCAGAAGAGTGGAAAAATAAAACTTTAATAGAAAACATTTTTATAACATTTAAAAAAAAAACACCAAAATAAATGTTCATCATTTAAACTAGCATCAAAATACGAGATAAATATTGCGTTTTAAAATTATACTTAAAAATAAATACAATGTAAAACACCAAAACGTCGCAATACTTGACATCAGCTCAGCACATTTGAATTATATAATCATTAGCGAAGATAAAAATTTATCTTTGAAGTAAATGTAAATTGCACATTTTTTTGCGTTTTTTAACACTTTTAAAATGTTTTTGCATATTGACAAAGTTCGAAAAAAACCGCTAAACCGCAAGGCTGCCCTGTGGTAGCCATCGTTCTACTGTGCAAAAAAAGTTCAGTTATAATATTTTTTATTCCAAAAAATTTTACAAACCATGGAGAAAAAATCAACATGCACTATATTGCATCGCTTAAAAACTACAGTTACATTTATATGTGTACCATGTGATTTTTGTTAAATACATTATTGCATTTAATATAAGTATATAATTTCAAAATTTATAAAAATATATATCCAATTGTTCATATTTTCGTCAAACTATTATGATGAATAAAAAAATTAATATATTTTTACTAGCTGGAATAACCGGCGACGTCAGGGGAAGTGTTGTGTTCGTAAGCAAACGGCATAGGAGGAGTTCCATTAAAATTAAAGTGACACGCCCCATTGTTTAATATCTCCCACTTTTCTAGGCTACTCACTGCTCCTTATTCAAAAGAATATGTGTGCGAAATTTGGTTGAAGTCAGACATACTGTGTAGAAGGAATTCGATAAAAATTAAAGTGCCACGCCCTTTTGTTTAATACGCCCATTCGTCAAGATTTAAAACTGCTCATTATATAAAAGAATATATGTGAGATATTTGGTTAAAGTTGGAAAAACCGTGTAGGAGCTCGGATAAAAGTAAAGTGCCACGCCCCTTGTATAATCCCGCCCACTTTTCTAAACAAGGGACTGCTCATTATATCAAGTGTTATGTGTGCAAAACTTGGTTGAAATCAGACAGACGGTGTAGAAGGAATTCGATTAAAATTTACGTGCCACGCCCCACTGTCTAATATTGCAATATTAGATTTTCCACAAAATTTTTCAAAAATTTAATTTGCCTTTTAACATCTATAAAAGAATATATGTGAAAAATTTGGTTAAAGTCAGAAAAACCGTGTAGGAGCTAGGATAAAAGCAAAGTGCCACGCCCCTTGTATAATCCCGCCAACTTTTATAAACAAGGGACAGCTCATTATATCAAATAATATATGTGCAAAACTTAGTTGAAGTCAGACAAACGGTGTAGAAGGCATTCGATTAAAATTTAAGTGCCACGCCCCATTGTCTAATACCGCCAATTTTATTTTTCAAAACTTAAAACTACTCATTATATAAAACATTATGTGTGAGAAGTTTGATTAAAGTTGGGAAAACCGTGTAGGAGCTCGGATAAAAGTAGAGAGCCACGCCCCTTGTATAATACCGCCCACTTTTCTAAACAAGGGACTGCTCAATATATCAAATAATATATATTTGCAAAACTTGGTTGAAGTCAGACAAACGGTGTAGAAGGAATTCGATTAAAATTTAAGTGCCACGCCCCATTGTCTAATATCGCCAATTTTTCAAAACTTAAAACTACTCATTATATAAAAGAGTGTGTGTGAGAAATTTGGTTTAAGTCGGAAAAACCGTGTAGGAGCTCGGATAAAAGTAAAGTGCCACGCCCCTTGTATAATACTGCCCACTTTTCTAAACAAGGGACTACTGATAAATATATCAAATAATATATATGTGCAAAACTTGGTTGAAGTCAGACAAACGGTGTAGATGAAATTCGATTAAAATTTAAGTGCCACGCCCCATTGTCTAATACCGCCAATTTTTCAAAACTTAAAACTGCTCATTATATAAAAAATTATGTGTGAGTTTGATTAAAGTTGGAAAAATCGTGTAGGAGCTCGGATAAAAGAAAAGTGCCACGCCCCTTGTATAAAAGCGCCCACTTTTCTAAACAAGGGACTGCTCAATATATCAAATAATATATGTGTGCAAAACTTGGTTGAACTCAGACAAACAGTGTAGAAGCAGACACGATGGGAACACAGAAAACAGACACGTTGATATTCAGCTTTATATACTAGATGGGCGGTAAAAGTGGGAGTGGCATTTATGGCATTTATATATATAGTGACCGTCACTTGATCTCATAACACCTACACACCTAAGTTTAATTTACTAAAGCATTCACAACTCAGGGATTACAATGATCTCTGAAAAGTGGGCGAAGTTTAAGTATGACCACGCCCATTTTTAATGCAGTTGCATTATAAATGTTATTAAATTACAAAATTTTAGCTTAATACAACCAACACCACCTGGCATTATTATTGATACAGCATTATTATTGATTTGCAGGCGGTAAAAGGGGGTGTGGCAATTTTTCCGGCTGAATTTACAACGTAGGAAACTACGTAGAATAATATGGCCGGGAATAACAAAATAAAAAATCCTCAAGCAAAAAAGGCGCTCCGTTCTCGAGTTATGGTATTACAAACGTATTACATGACATTTTTTTATATAGATATAAATGTTGCCACGCCTACTTTTGCAGGTCATCTGATGTTTAAAGCTGAATATCATCGTGTATGTATGTACCCTAACTGCTCCTACAACGTTTGTCTGACTTAAAACTAATTTTGTATAATTATCAGTTTTTTGTCTAAAAAGTGGGCGGGTTTAGGCATGAGGGTGTGTCATTTTAATAAAAATCTTTCTACAGCATTTGTGTGATTTCAGTCAAACTTTGTGAATATATTTTTTGGTATAATGAGCAGTTTTAAGTTTCGAAAATTGGGAGATATTAGACAAGGGGGCGTGGCAGTTTAGTTCTAATCTAACTTCTTCCTTACCATTTGTCCGACTTTTACAAATTTTTCACTTATATACTTTGGTAGAGTAAGCAGTATATAGTTTTAAAAAGTGGGCGGGATTATAATAGGGGTGTGGCACTTAAAGTTTATTCCAACTCTTTCAACACCGTTTTTGAGATTTTAAACAAACAAATTGGCATAATGAGCTGTTTCTAGCCTAAAAAATTGGTCGCCATAAGAAATTGGGCGAGGCACTTTAATTTTAATCGAATTCTTTCTACGCAGTTTGTCCAACTTCAAACAAATTTTGCACATACATTTTTTCGGATAATGAGCAGTCTGTAGTATAGAAAAGTGGGCGATAGTTTACAATGGGGCGTGTCACTTTAACTTTAATCGAACTCCTCCTACACCATTTGTTCGACTTTAACCAAATTTTGTACGTTTTTTGCATTTATACATTTTTGACAGACTGCAGAATATAAAAGTGGGCGGTATTAGACAAGTGGCCGTATCACTTTGATTATTCTTGGTTTAAAAATAGTTCAAAATACAATTTTTTAACTGTTTCCATTCGATTGCTGTTTTTTTTTTATTCTTATTTTATTTTATTATTTTATTACTGAACAATTTTCATGTGAAATTGAATTACAATGCCATTTTAAACCTTTACGTTTGCTTCTTTTTTTTTATTATTATAAATTGATTTAAGCAGTTGAAGTTATAACTATTCCATGCAACTATTAACCACTAAGAGCACATTTTTCGTTTTATCGAGCATGTTTTGGCAGTTTTCGCGATTTTTAAGGTGCCTAAATCGACTTTTATGCTGCATAATTTTATTTTCTTTAGTAATTATATATATAAATTATTACAGAAATGGGATATTTAATAGATTTGAATAGGGTCTTTTAAACAAGTGGCAATATAAAGTTTTTATAAATCAAACTCCACCATTTTTGGTTTATTTTTAAAAAATCGGCATGTGCTGTAATGTGCCCGATGTGTGCTATCATTTGCAATATTGAATAAAAATGTATTCTTATGGCATGACTTATTTCGATTTTTTTTTTTTTTTTTTAGTTTCTTAGTCTGTGCTGTGTTCTGTGGTGTGAGTTGTACTGCGTTGTATTTGAGTTATGTAGCTGCAAAGTCTCGTAGATTTTAAATTTTGACAGAAATTTTGGCTTTTTAAAACAACTTCGTATATAACATTTGTGCAAACACAAAAAAAAAAGACGCAAAACAAAGTACAAACCTTCGGTAGATTATAGCACAACTCAAGTTTAAGAGTTGGAAATAATAAGGCTGGCATTTTGAAAGAAGCTATGTATTTATGTTCGGAAATTCTAAAATATACAAACTGCACAATATTTTTACGGTACATTTTAGCACATCTTTGGCACATCTCAGCACAATTTTGGAACTTTTGAAAAACTTATTTATAAAGCTATCTTTCTATTAAAAAATTCAGCATTGTATAAAAACCATATTATAAGAAAAGATTGGTTTTGCTACTAGACGGCACAGACTGAGCACATTGCAGCACATTTATTTTTTATATATATATATGTATATATAATAAATCTAAACTGGCATGGTTTATTTTATGCATATCATATTATAAGTTCGATATAAAAATGTAAGCAAAAAAAATGTTTAAAAATTGATTTGAACAAAGTAAACCCTCAATTAGGCTTATAAGCAAAATATTGTAAAAATAATAACAACAATAATAAAACTATTAAATAAAATAACATAGACAACAACATTTAAAAAAAAAGAGCAACTATTTCTAACTACAACAGCAAAACAAAAAAATTTTGTCAACAAGGAATCAAAAAATATCAAAAAGAATCAAAAAATATATAAAAATAAAAACAACATCAAAACGTGCACATTGACCGGCAATAACAACATGCTGCTGAATGCAACAATATTAACGATGACAAAAACAAAGCTTTAAATTTCATTAATATTGAAAAAATATTGTTTACACCTCAAAAACAATAATAAAAACTAGAGCAATTTAATGCAATTATTCGTAGCACGCAAGTTTCATGCTTGTACTTGACAAAAAAAAAAAACACGAAAACCTTTGGTAACTCACCCACACACATACACATACACACACACACACACACACACTATCAAGCACTCAGCCATCAATTATCACTGACACTGAATGTGTTTGTTGCCGCTCGGCGTATAAGGAAAAAAAAATATAGGTAACAATACAACAACAAACACAACACCACGCTCGCATGCAAACAAAAATTATTGATTGGCAAAAAACAATTTACATCGTTGAGCTGCAGAAAAAAAGAGCAACAACAACAATTGCCTAATGGTCAATAAAGTACAGTTAACTGACAATATATCGAGAATATTAAAAATGTATGACAAAATTTGAAGAAAAAACGAGTGTGATTAAGAGAGAAAAAAAGAGAGATAAACATTAAAAGATTAAAGGTTAAATACACAACAGCTGAATGCAAGTAAGAGCTTGTAAACGACAATATTCTGCGGCTTGAGGAGAACTGTGCCGCAGAAAAATCAATTTACTGTTACAAATACGGTGGTATATTGGCATCATGTCAACATTTAAGTAAATTAAAGTTCAGATCAAAAAATGTGAGCAGTCTTTTATTTTCTACTATTTTTGAGTAGCCTAAATCCTATAAATTAGTTAAGCCGGGATGCAAATTTTTAAAAACAAATTTCATATCTTCGTTGGTCCCTTCGATGGAAATTACGGCTTGCAGACGTGACGTCTTATCATACAATTTAAAAGGTTTGATACATACTTTCTGCTCAAAATTCAACCGGACTGTGCAAATAAAATAACAACAGTTAATTATTCCTCAATATTTATTTTATCCCCTTCACAATAATCACCATCGGAAGCGGTACATATACTTACTTACTTACTTAATTAAGTGGAGTTTACAACTGTAAGTCGGTTATGACCTGGTGTAAGAATTTGCGCCAGCCATGTCTATTTTGCACTTGCACCGCCAGTTGGAAGCTCCACTTTTCGTCAAGTTATCCTCTAATTGGTCCTTCCAACGGTCGTCCTCTTCTGCGTTGACCGACGCTGGGTACCGAATCGAATATTTCCTTCGCTGAGCGTCGTCTTCCATCCGCTCTGCATGACCTAGCCAGCGAAGCCGCTCGATTTTTATGCGCTTTACTATGTCGATGTCGGCGTGTAGCTCATACAAACTCCGCCAGGTTAGCAACTGAGTTGCGCCTGCCTGTCCAAAGCCAGGACAAAGCAGGATGGTTCGCAGTAGATGCATGGAAGCGTAACATTTGTGGCTAAGTCTTGTCTACTGTCGTAAAAGAGAAGAGCTCACCAGAGCTCAGTGTGGCGGCCAATCTGGTAGCAGGTCACCATAGTAAATCCTTGTGAAAAAAGCCTGCGATGGAATAGCAATGGTCCAGAGAACTTGCTAGCACGGGGATAGTCAAACCCGTCGAATGAGATGAACTTATCTATCAACAGCAGGGAGACATGGTCTATATGGCCAACAATGATTGGATATTTGGTGTCTTTTAAGACACGGTAAAAGTCGACCTTGTGAAGTTAATGGCCCAGGTCAAAAATCGTAGGCACTTCGTTTAAGGTATGGTAATTTACCATGCCTTGGATTGAAGTGTCAGTCAGATACGAAAAAGTGCTATGTGCACAGTCAAATACAGAAATTCTAAATGAATCTCTTGTCTCATTTGCCGGGATGATATAGACCCCCATTCGGCGGCACCGAGTTGCCCAGGTGACTATCATGGGTTGGCCCTTCGGGCCAAACTAGTACTATTAAGGGCAGTATGGGATTCTTATTGCATACTGCTTTTACAAAATAGGGCACAGGGTAATGCTTTTGTGCTTATTAATGTGACATCTAGTACGTGGTTGCTTTTCTAGGTGTCACTTGTATAATACAGGGCTGGGAAGAGTATATCACTTGCACATCCTTTTTTGGTTGTGCATTTTTTAATACTATATGTTGGATTCATGAACTATAACTCCAACGTCTTTAGACCCAGAGTAATTAAGCCTTAACGACAGGGGTCCTCTTTTAAACACATAACGGATTTCTGTAGCTCATATAGCCCATCGTTCGTTCGCATTCGGTACTCGCCATTGATGCAGATTGATCCGTAGATATTACGAAAGATCTTTCTCTCGCACGCTCCCAAAGTCTTTTCATTAGAGCTGCTCAACGTTCAGGCTTGTGCTGCATATAACAGGACGGACATGATTAGTGACTTAGAGGGCTCTGGTTCTCAATTGCCTACCCAGCCCGAAGTAACCCCTGTTGACAAGAGTTATGTTTTGTCTTATCTCTCTACTGATATTCTTGGTGAAGTTAATGCTGGATCCCAAGTAGACGAAGTCCTTCACAACATCGAAGGAGATGTTGTCAACAGTGAAGTAGATGCCAAGACACTGGGACTGTTTGTTTGCTGACACCAGATATTTCGTCTTATCTGCGTTTATTGCAAGACCCATGCGACTCGATTCTTTTTCTAATTTGGAGAATGCTGCACTGACTTCGCGTGTGTTATGGTCAATGATATCGATATCATCAGCATACGCTAGCAGCATAACACTCTTGTAGAATATGGTGCTGCTTTGTCTCAGATCAGCAGCTCGAAAGATCTTCTCCATCATCAAGGAATCATCATGTCTTAAATCTCGTTTCGCAAAAAACGGTGGGGAGAGGTCCTTCCCGATTTTAACTGCACTGCTGGTGTTGCTCAGTGTCATTCTGCATAGACGGATTAATTTTGCAGTTATACCAAATTCAGACATGATGGAGTATAGGTGATTCCTTATTGGACTGTCGAAGGCGGCTTTGTAATCGACAGAAACGATGGTGGGTGTCGCTTTGTTTCTCTAGGGTTTTTTTTTCCAAGATTTATCGCAGCGTGAATATCTGGTCGGTGGTAGATTTTTCAGGTCTGAAGCCACACTGATAATCCAATCAATCCAATCCAATCAGTCCAATCAGTTGGTTTACGATGGGCTTCAGTCTTTCACATAATACGCTCGACGGGACCTTATATGCAATATTTAGTAGGCTTATTTTACGGTAACTGGTGCAAATAGTGGGAGAGTACACTGCCACAGTACTTTCTTGTGGCAGAGTACACTGAGATTACAATCGTTTGGAATGTATTCTTCCAACCATATTCTGCATAGAAGAATGCATTTGAATAGAGCTTCACCTCCGTTCTTAAACAGCTCAGCGGGTAGACCATCGGCTCCCGCGGCTTTTTGTTCTTAAGCCTTGTTATGGCTGTCAAGACTTCATTATAGTCGGGCAGCGGAACTTCAACGCTATCATTCATAATTGGGTTTTCCGGGATATCATCTCTATTGGCGGGATTGTTGTCATCATCGCTATTCAGAAGACGAGAGAAGTGTACCCTCCATAACGTCAGTGTAGTCTGGATATCTGTCACTAGATTCCCGTTTTCATTTTTGCAGAAAAAGGCCCTGATCTTAAGGCCATCGGCCAGGCGTCTTATCTTTTCGAAAAATTTTTGGACCTCGTTCCTGTCGCCAGACATCTCAGTTTTCTCACACTCGCGCTTTTCTGTCTCTCTTTTTTCCCGCCTGAAAGGACGTCTTTCGTCCCTCCATTTTTCAGAAGGCTAGAGAAGTGTTCCCTCCATAACGTCAGTGTACTCTGGATATCTGTCACTAGATTTCCGTGTAGAAACCCTGCAACAAGAGGCCCCGATTCTAAACCCATCGGCCAGGCGTCTTATCTTTTCGAAAAATGTTCGGGCCTCATTCCCGTCGCCATACAACTAAATCTTCTCGTCTCAAAAGACATCTCTCCTCCTTCCTCTTCTCTCTACATCGCTCCTTAGCAGCATGCGTTACAACCCACTGCAGGGTGGCTATTTAGGTGGCGTCTTTCTCTGCAGTGGCGTCGCGACACTCTTGGTCGTGCCATTGGTTTCGGCGAGGGCGATGGTAGCCAATAACCTCATCAGCAGCTGCACGGATAGAGTAGGAGATTTGTGCTCACTGTGCGCATATATCGTCGATTGGAGGAGTGTTTTCTTAAAGCAGGAGTGAGAGTCGAGTGGCGAAGGCTTCGGCTGTCCGTTTTGATTGCAGCTTATCGACATCTAGCTTTCCGCACAAACGTGTACGGATCTTAGCTGCGACAAGATAATGATATGAGTCTATGACTATGTTAGCACCACGGATCGTGCATACATTCAATACAATGGAAGAGTGCTTTCCGTCAATCAAAACAGGTAGTCTTATGAAAATTGAGATGCTTAAATTTAGTGCTACTTACGACCATGTTTCGTGCTGCGGCAAAGTCAATCCGCCTCATTCCGCTATCGGATGTGTTGTCGTGAAGGCTGAACTTTCCGACTGTTGGACCAAAGATGTTTTCCTTTGCCATCTTAGCGTTAAAGTCACCAATCACAATTTTTGTGGCGTGACGGGGACAGCTCTCGTAAACGTCTTCAAGGCGCTAGTAGAAAATATCTTTGATCTCGTCGTCCTTGTCCTGTGTCGGAGCATGCGCACATATTAGGCTTATATCCCTTTCAAACCTGACACGAAACTACAAAGAATTTTTTTATGGTTTTTGGTATATATGGTCTTTGCATAATATGAAAACATATTCAATACTTAGGTTTTTCTATTTTCATAAACTTCATGTATTTTTAGGGCTCGGATACTTGATGCATCTCGGTCGAAATAAGGAAATTCCCCCCTTAAAAAAAATTTTTCAAATCATTTTTATTATTGACCTCAGTCTTTTTGATTTATAAAAATTTAGTATTTTTTAAGCTTAAATTTGGCCACTTCACTAATTTTTCGCTATTAGTACTTTAGTAATTGAAGCACAACTTACTTCTACGGCTCATTTTGACAAAATTAAAATGTGAAGCAAGAGTTCCACGAATATTTAAGTAACTGTGAAACGAATAGCGGAACAATGAGAAGCGAACATCGGCAACAATAAACAGCACAATGGATGCATGTAGATCTTTTAAACATTCGTCAAAAAGAAGTAAGGATATTGAGAGTGAAACTTACCCGCACAATCGATGCATCACGGTCTGAAAGGGATATGAAAGAATTTAGCCTTGATGCGAATTATAACAAGTCGTTCGGTAACAGGTGGGAATTGCCGGACGTCTCTTACCAACTACAAATCCTCACCCAAACTTTTGTGCTTTTCCGCATGGCCGCTGTAGTAGATATCACAGGATGCTTGCCGAAAGCAACTTCCATCACCCTTCCATCACATTTCTTGGATTGTAGTGATATCAGCTTTGTCATCATATTTGGGGATCATTATTTTTTTCTTGTACTTTTTATTGAAATGGTTTTTTACGTGGTGAGCTTCAAGCCCGGCTTCCACCCTTTTTAAAGCTAGGTGACCTGGGACGATTTCGACATGGATAATGATGGCCTCGCCAGGTTGAGGCACTCAGACACGTTGCTATGTGAAGGTTCGTCCCCTGTTCCCTTCTTTTCTACCTAATCGACGAATATTTTTGGACAAAAATTTCAGTAATAAATCTAAATCAGGGATAATAAAGTATAACTATATTAATGTTAAAAAAAAAATTTAGTCTAAAATAAAAGACAGCTTAAAAAAAAATTTTTTAAATAGGTATTTTTTCATCGAAAAACTCCCGCTGGCCCTTAATCAAGTAAGAAGCAAAATTATAACGGTACTTTGTGGTCTCACAACTGAAGTTGAGAGTAAGCTACAATGTAGCCATCTGTCATGTATTGGGACTTTTTACTTTTAATTACTCTCTCGGTACAGTAGACACACTGAGCAATGTCTTAAATAAATTTATAACAATATAAATTGCAAAATAAACGGCATCTTTATGAGCACAAACAATTTAAAATCAAACAAACGAATAACCTTCAAAAAAAAATTCCCATTGATTTGAGCCAGTTTCAGTTTTGCTGTATAAACAAAATGTTGGGATATAGAAATAAAGAAATTTTAATTCAAAACTGACTGCAAAAAGTACAACAAATATTAAACAAAAATAAACAGAAATGAATGAAACACACAAAAAACAAAAACAAGAGAGACAGAGCAACGCATAAGAGCAAAAAATAAATAACTGTGCAAGAAGCTCGTCATTGTAAATATTTAAAAAATATATGTAACAGAAAACGGATATAGCACGGTAAGGTTTGTTTTTTTCTCAAAGTCACTTTTTTCCGTTGAAAAGAAAACAAGAATAGAAGAGAGACAGCATAACTTAAAAACTTAAGAGAGGCATATAAAGCACGCTTAAACTCAAGCATGACTGACTGAAGTTACTTGATATGGGGGGATTTTTTTATTTTGAGTGATTGAAACGGCAAACAACTTAATTCATTCATTCGCACATTCATTGACTGTTTACGAAATATTGAGGAATAACGCGTTGAGGAAGCTGGAGGTTATCGCGTGGCACACAAAAAAAAAAACAACAGACTAGTGTTGTTTACTATTGAAAAATAACAAATAATTGTGAGAAAGAATGGAAATTAAAGAGACGTAGAAATAAACCTGAATAAAAAAAAATTGTTGAAATAAAGTTTAAAGCATTTAAGACGTCGAAAGTCGAATGTGTAAAGTCTGTGTGGTTGTGCTTTTGTTGCGGCAAATTGTTATAATGGCAGGTAAAAGAAGTGATAAGTTTAGAAATTAAGACGCTGTTTCAATAGTTCGTAAGTGAAGACGTAGTGTTTTTTAGTTTGAAATATTTGCTGATGAATTTGTTGTGCTTATTCATTTTATGTCGGTTAAAAAAAAAAAAATTTAATTCAATATTATGTTTAATATATGGAATAAAATATATCGGAAAAATATGAATTAATTATTTTTCCTGCAGTCAACAACTTATATGTAATTCAAATTTAATTGAAAATTTAAATTTTAGCAAACAAAATATATTATTTAAAATAAATATATTAATAATATAATAAGTATTCGCTGTGGCAATGGGTGATCGGTTGGTAATCGCTTCAGTAATCGTTAATTGGTTCAGCAATTGCTTCCGTTCCGTAATCGCTTTGGTAATTGGTAATGAGTTGGTAATAGCTTCGGTAATCGGTTGGTAATCGCTTCGGTTATCGGTAATCGTTTGATTATCGCTTCGGTAATCGGTTGGTAATCGCTTCGGTAATTGGTTAGGGGGATAGTAACCGCTTCGGTAATTGGTAAATGGTTCGGTGATCGGTTGGAAATCGCTTCGGCAATTGGTAATTGGATCTGTAATCGGTAAGTAATCGCTTCGGTAATCGGTAAAGGTTGGTAATCGCTTCGGTAATGGGTTGGCAATCACTTCGGTAATCGGTATTTGCTTCGGTGATCGGTAAATTTTTTAGTAATCGGTTGGTAATCGCTTCGGTTACCGGTGATTGCTTCAGTAAAACGTTGTTAATCGCTTTGGTAATCGGTAATTGGTTCAGTAATCGATAGGTAATCACTTCGGTAAGCAGTAATTGGTTCAGTAATCGGTTGGTAATTGCTTCGGTAATCGATAATTGGTTCGATAATCGGTTGGTAATCGCTTTGGTAATCGGTAAAGGGTTGGTAATCGCTTCGGTAATCGGTAATTGGTTGGTAATCGCTTCGGTAATCGGTATTTTCTTCGATAATCGGTAATTGTTTTAGTAATCGGCTGGTAATCGCTTCTGTTATCGGTAATCGGTTGGTTATTTCTTCAGTAATCGGTTACTAATCGCTTTGACAATTGGTAATTGGTTGATTATCGCTTCGGTAATCGCTTCGGTAATCGGTTAGGGGTTGGTAACCGCTTCGGTAATTGGTAAATCGGTAATCGGTTGGTAATTGCAGCGGTAACCAGTAATTGGTTCACTAATGGGTTGGTAATTGCTTCGGTAATCGATAATTGGTTCGATAATCGGTTGGTAATGCTTCGGTAATCGGTAATTGGTTGGTAATCGCTTCGGTAAACGGTAGTTGCTTCTGTAATCGGTAATTGTTTTAGTAATCGGTTGGTAATCGCTTCGGTTACCGGCAATTGGTTCAGTAAAAAGTTGTTAATCGCTTTTGTAATCGGTAATTGGTACGCTAATCGATAGGTAATCCCTTCCGTAATCGGTAATTGTTTCAGTAATCGGTTAGTAATCGCTTCAGTAATTCGTTGGAAATCGGTTCGGTAATCGGTATTTGCTTTGGTAAACGGCAATTGTTTTAGTCATCGGTTGGTAATCGCTTCGGTTACCGGTAACTGGTTCAGTAAAATGTTGTTAATCGCTTTGGTAATCGGTAATTGGAACGGTAATCGATAGATAATTCTTCGGTAGTCGGTAATTAGATCGGTAATCGCTTCAGTAATCGGTAATTGCTTGGAAATCGCTGCGGTAATCGATAATTGGTTGGTAACACCTCGGCAATAAACAAAAAACTTCACTAAACATGTTTGACTAGCATAATCTCGGCATAAGCAATGCTGTACAATGCAACAGCTAAAATTAACAGCTAAAATCTTGATGACAACGCTTACACCGTGATGATAAACCTAACATCGTGATGATATCGCTAACAGCGTGATGATATCTCGAATCTCTAGTTTTGCTCTCTACCAAAATGTTCTCAACTTGTCTAAAGGAGTTTCCAATTCAAAAAATTCAAAAAAATATATATAATTTTTACTATAATTTTAGTGCGTTCTAATTTAAAAAAAAATTTGTTAGTTCTGCGTGCAATATTCAGCTGTAGCTAACTCTACTGGCTCTGTAGCTACATGCATCTGTATTATTTATTGTAGTTATTTTGCTATCGTTTCACAAAAACAATAACAAACAAAAAATAAGAAAGCAATTGTTACAGCTATGTAAATTTTACATACGCACTAATAACAACAACACAAGCAGTTACTGAGAATTTTTTTTAAATGATTCGTTTCAACAAACGTCACGATGTTGCGTTCGTGTTTTTTTGCACGAACCAAACCAACAAGCATAAAAACAATATAAGCAGCTACTGAGGCATTTTATGCATGATTTTTTCTCATACGAAAACTTGAAATTTTTCTTCTTAAATTTTTTATTTGCCTAAGTGACAAGTCAGATACCCATTTTATACATGGCAATGTAGCTGACATTTTGGCATACATTTTATTTTTGTACGATGAATATTAAAAGCTGTAGGTATACCCAAAAAAGTGAACAAACCCCGTTACATGTGCTCAAATGGTGCTAACATCATTCATATCTTTTACAAATAAATTAAACTGAAATAACAATTAAATAAAATTAATTTGTAATAGAAATAATCCATAGAATTTGCTAAAATTATCCGAATTATTGGCTTTATTTATCCATATTTACCATGTAGTGGCTCTGAAATTAAAATTTTAAACCATCAATTTAAATAATGCACGTAAAATAATCTGGCAATACTAACAGCGAGAGTTATCAATAAATTATGCAAATATTAATGCACGAGGCTAGCACAGGCGACAGCAAAAGTGGCAGCAGCAACAACAATAAAAACAACAACAACAATTAAATAAAAATGCATTTAAATGAAAATGACAAATCATTGACAAAAAGTCAAATTCAATTTTTAAGCAAAATGAATGTATGAATGTTCATAAATTAATTATTTGTAGCAGCTACCAAAATGACAATAATAACAACAACGCCAACAACAAACGCGACAGGATGAACCGCAAATAACGAATTAATGTCAACTAATCCATTTGTAAAATGATGATAATAATAATAATAAAATATTTAGAATAATGCTAATAGTGAACAATAGAGAGAGAGAGAGAGAGAGAGAGAGAGAGAGAGAGAGAGAGTTAGAGAGAGGGTGTAGTGGTGATGCACGCCGGCTGGTGCAGCAAGCATGTCGCTTGCTGCTGATTGCCATTGAAATAAACAATAATTAAAGCTGGTGGCCATTAAAAGTCAGTGTGAGTGGGTGATTCGGTGGTTCCCCCCATGGCAAAACCTGGCTACGGGCCAGTCTTCACATAAAACTCATTTAGCCACCACCGTTATTTAGGTGAGCAATTTTTTAATATCATGCTTCAAATTTTACGCCATGCATAATGCACCTGGGAGAATAATTAAGATAGATATTTTTTTGGTAATGTGCATAATTTGACACCTGGTGTCAATTTAACGTCAGTTAGAGTTCATTTTAATACGAATGTTCAAAATAATATGTTAAAACATAGTTCAAAATAATAATATAATGCAGCACAGGTCCTTTGACAATGTTCTATATGACATTTACACATTTCAGAAATCCATTTTTTTTTTTTTCACTCTCACTTGTACATCAGATTAAATCGAAAATAAAAAGTTTGAAGGGTCTATCGCCTGTTTCGAAGCTGACCTCGAGAGAATTTCGGCAACAAAACATTGGGTCAGATGGGTCAGATTTGACGGCTTTTCAAAAATTGATAAAATTTGTGTAAAGTTGAAAATTTTTTTTAACTTTATTAGATAATTACTTCCAAGTTCCGCTGAGTTCGGCTCTGGGGGTCGACAATATCATAGGTATGGTTTATTATCTTTTATATTCTGTAAAAAAATTTAGCGAATTTAAGCGATTTTTTGAGATATTATATTTTGAAAAATGGTCCAAAATTGCTATTTTACAGAAAGTTCACCAAAAAAAAAAATTTTCCAAAAAATTGCTATTTCACAAATTAACTCACACATCTATAACTCTATTTTTCTAGTATTTTAACCGAGTGTCGTTAGGATCGATAAGCTTTTGTATGTTCCTTTCATACAAAATCATGAAAAACTAGTAAAGAATGAAGTTTCGCTAGGGTACCAAAGCTGAAATACCCCCTCCCCCCCCCCCCCTCCACGCAGCCGCATTGAAGTATACTCGAAGTCTTTAGCCATCTATAAAATATTTATGTATAATCTGCAAAAATATTGTTGTCAAACACTTAATTTTATTTAACCCTTAGCTGCCACATAGAGCAATTTGTAGACCGCCCATTATGCTAAAGAATATATCTGCAAAATTTGATTGATATGTGCAAATGCATACCAACGATGTAAAATAATTTTATTCAAAATTAAAGTGCCACGCTCCCCATTCATTCCGCCCAATTTTTTAGACTATTGGCTGTTTATTATTCTAAAGAATATGGTAAATTTGGAAGAAGGCGGACAAACAGTATAGAAATAGTTCGATTTAAACAAAAGTGGCACGCCTCTGTCTAATTTCGTCCAATTTTTTTAGACTAATCACTGTTCATTATTCCAAAGTATGTAAAACTTTGGTTAAAGTCAGGAAAGCGGTGTAAAAGGAGTTTGATTAGAATTAAATTAATACGCCCATTGTCCAATCCCACCCACTTTTGTAGGCTTAACTGTGCTCATTATACTAAAGAACATATGTGCGAAATTTGGTTGAAATCGGAGAAACAGTATGGATGGAAATATATTGAAAATAAAGTGCCACGCCCCCTGTCTAGTACCGCCATTTTGTATAAACTACAGATTGATCCTTATGCCAAATAATATGTGTGCAAAATTTTGTTTAAATCGGACAAACGGTGTAGAGAGAGTTCGATAAGAATTACACGGACACGCCCCTTGTCCAATCCCACCCACTTTTTTAAGCTTAAAACTGCTCATTATACTTAAAAATATATGTAAGCAATTTGGTTTCAATCGGAAAAAACGGTGTAGATAGAGCTAGTTTAAAAATAAAGTGCCACGCCCCCCGTCTAGTGACGCCCAGTTTTATAAACTTAAGATTGCTCAAATTACCAATGAATAGGTGTGCAAAATTTGGTTAAAGTTAGACGCACGGTGTAACAGAAGTTCACTTAAAAGCAAAATGCCACACCCACTTTTCTAGTCTAAAGGCTCCACATTGTACCGAAGAATATATGTATGGGTTGTATAAAAGATGTGGGTGAAGTTTGTGTACATACAGAGACGATGTCATTCAGTTTTATATATTTACCTAAGATTTCCTATATTGATGACGTACCCACTTTGTGCGGGAGGTAGGCGTGGTTTTCATCCGATTTTGCCGAAATATCATTGAGATGATTCATATATATATATATCAAAGTTTATGTGCAAAATTTTAAGATATTTCTTGAACTTTTGTGGATTTTTAAGAAATTTTACGTTTAGAATAGAATCGCTTTGTATGGGAAGTAGGCGTGGTTTTCATGCGATTTTACCAAATTTTATAGAGTTAAGAGATAGTGTTTATGTTAAATATCAAAGCTTATGTACAAAATTTCAAGACATTTCTTTAATTTTTGGAAATTTGCAACAGATTTTACTTTTTAAATAAATCCATTTTGTATGGGAAGTAGGCGTGGTTTTCAGTCGATTTTCCCAAATATCACAGTGATAGTCTGTATTATATATCAAAGCCTATGTGCAAATTCCAAGACATTTGTGTGATTTGAGCAATTTTTAAGAGATTTTACTGTTAGTATTAGGCCACTTTGCATGGGGGTAGGCGTGGTTTGCATCCGTTTTTTTGCTGAATTTTTTAGTCAGGATTTATCTTGAAGATCAAAGTGCATGTGCAAAATTTCAAGGCATTTCATTAGTTTTTGTGGATTATTAAGAGATTTTAGTGTTAAAATTAAGTCACTTTGTATGGAAGGTAGGCGTAGTTTCATCTGATTTGGCTCATTCTCGAACTGGATCTCCATTTTTTAAGCTTGGATTTTGATTTTCATGGCGATAGCTTTGAAACTACGACTGTAATCGTATCCATAGACGGACAGACGGACACACGGAAATCGACTCAGAAGACGATGCTGATCAAAAATATACATATACTTTTCTATACCTGCCACACCTCCCTATTGGCGTTACAAACGGAATGACAAAATTAATAAACCCCTTACGCAGTACACGTTGGGGTATAAAAATTTATATAGGTCCAAGGGAATTACCCCTAAGTAGTAACCGATTTCAACTATTTCTGAAATTTTTTTTTAGAGTATTATTTTTATATAAAGCATACTAAATTCCATTGTCAGAGCAGGACTTCTATTTTTGTCCAACTTTTATATGGGCATTAATAACTTTTACGCCTACCAAAAACTGCTCAACGCGCCAAAAGAAGTTTCAAAATTTTTCGGTTAACAACTTTGCCTGATTTTGTGCTATAGCTGATTTTTGGGAGCTCTTAGTTAAAAAAAAAAAAAAAACGTTAAAAACGCAAGTGTAGACATTTGCTAGTTGAAATGAGCGACATATATGCCATTCTTGAATTAGACCTGTAGATGCAAATGAGAACTAGTCTGTCATTTAAGGGTTAACATTGAAACATATTTCTTCTTGCGTTTTAGGTAAAAAATCTGCAGCATTTTCTTGTTCAAGTACTTAAAATTCCATTTTCAGAAATTCAGTTTGTTTTTGTTGAAAATATTTTTTATATCTTGAAAATATTGCAATTTTTTTTTTTTTTGTTCTAGCACACTGTTTTAATTTTCATTTCTTCTATGTTCACTTGCAGGTATGGGCCACCGTATGCCTGATGCTACTGACTCAGCTGGTTCCCGGTTGATATCACGCACCGACTGGGGTGCACGTCCGTCCAAACTCATTGAACACTTCAACGGTCCAGCACCATTCGTGATCATTCATCACTCCTATATACCGAGCGTCTGTTACACAAACACCGAATGTGCCCAAGCAATGCGTTCCATGCAGAACTTTCATCAGGTGGAGCGAGGCTGGAACGATATTGGCTACAGTTTTGCCATCGGTGGTGATGGCATGATTTATACAGGACGTGGATTCAACGTCATCGGTGCACATGCACCCAAATACAATGATAGGAGTGTCGGAATCTGCTTGATTGGCGACTGGCGAAGTAAGGCATAGTGTGGTTGTGTGTATCTGTTTGTGTTTTTTTTTTTTTTTCGTTGTGATGGATGGCAGATTGTGGCGTTGGTCAAGAAAACGAATGAATGAGTGTTTTTTGAATAGGGTGGGTGCAGCTTCAATGACAACCAAAGCCATTCATTCTATTGTGTTATTGGTGCTGCGTTGACTTTTCTGACAGCTTAAAAAATGAGTTTCAATCGCGGGTTGTTTTTATTTTTCTTGAGAAAAATGAACAAAATAAAAATTAAGTTGAGGTACTGGTAATGGTGACAAAGCAAATTATAGCTCATTTCAAGCAGAAGATAAGAAAAAAAATCGCGCTATCAAAAACTGAACATTTTGTAAAAAAATTAAATTCGAAGGCTATTTTTATAAAAAAAAAAAAAAACAAAACGAAATGGCCATTTCAGCCTTTGAAAGAACTTTGACCTCCCTTCTTATGATCAATTGTGTTGTGCGTGTTGTGAAAATGTTTGAACTCAAATGATCGAGAACTGGACCTACCAGCTTTATGCCGACTCCGAACAGCTTATATTTCTCAAGAAGCTTTTCAGGGCAGTTTTTCACTCTTTGAGGTTTGCCATTGTCTGCAGAGTGGTGACGGCCGAACAGAAAAATTAATTCAATTGAAAAAATTTTCTGTGTCAATTCAATTGAAAAAACTTTCTGTGTCAGATGGGGGGGATTCGAACCTGGGTTCTCCGGCGTATGAGCCACACACTCTACACAATACGCCAGGGCCGCCTTGTGTGTATATATCAGTGGTGCTCAGTCTACAACACAGACATTTTTGCGTCAGTGTAAGAGAGCTTTAAGCTTCTTTATTAGTTTTTACTAGTGAAGTGTAGCAAAGTAAACATTGCGCTTCCTTAAAAGCATTCATTATAAATAAATATTTTATCTGATCACTACCAGAAATCATTTTGAACAATATTAAATACACGAAAAATATATATTATTTTTGCGTGCATTAATAAAACTAAGCAACGCAGTCTTCACCGCTTGAAGTGCCAAAGCGAACTGAGGTGATATTTTATAAGCGTTAGCTTTATATACGTGTGAAAGCACAAAAGCTTTTGTGCACAATTGTGCGCCTTTGAGCAACAATGGTGTAGAGAGATGGTACTGGCCTGATTTTCTTATTGAATTGATAAAAAAATGGATTAATTTGTATGTATATTAAGGCAGTTTCTGGACTACGATAGAGCCTTAAGGGGTCGCTCTTTTCATATAACTTGGAAAACAAACTAAATTTGTAGTGGAGATTACTAAAAATTATGCTTTTTATGTGACCATGGCTGTATATAACAAAACTTATTTTAATGAGAACATTTAAAAAGGGGATGGGAAATATGGACTTTAAATAAAAATCACCCAAAATTACTCCATACAAAATTCGGTTCATTTTCGTTTAGAAACCGCCAAAAAAGCTATGCGGTCTTACACGTTTTTAGGCGAAATTTCGTTTTTTGGTTTGGCTATTTGTCATACGAAAATTATCTAATTTTTTAGGACAAAATTTCACTTTTTGTTTTCTAGTGATAGTTCACATTGACTACTAGTGAAATGGTTATTATAACTATCACTCGATCATCGTGCTTAAAAACAAATAAGAGTTTTTAGTTAAAATCGGTCCCCGACCGTCTGTAGTCTGTACTTTTTGATAATTACTAATGAATAATATTTATTTCTCTCTCCAGATATTTTCGTTTATTTAATATATTCAAGAGTGCTTATTCTTGTCCAGCACTCCGACACCGCAAGATTGCACTTTAGGCAATTCGTACAAAATTTTGGGTATATTTTTGGTTTTATTGGGCTATTTTTTTACATATTTTTGTAATTTTTTTTTTTTTTTTTTGGTAAATTTTCGTTTTAGTAATTTTGAATTTTATTTTATGTGCGATTTTTTTGTGCACGATATTTTCTAACTCCAAATTTAAAATTTTGTAGAACGATGGCATAGTACACAAATGTTGTCAACAGACATCAACATACATTTAACTTTTCTTGTTAAAAATTGCGATAATTTTTTCGTTTAAATTTTTTCAAAAGAGCCTAAAACGACTAAAAAGGGCCTCGGGGCTTTTACAATTAAAAAGGGCTGAAAAAAGCCCTAAAAGCTCCCAAATATCATCCCTGGTTAGAATGTTTATGTGTACAAAGCTTTTAAAATAGCTTTTAAATTAAGATTTGAAATCACTACAGCGTCACCAAAGCAGCATAGCATCAAATAAAAAAAGTTTAAAATAGTGCAGGGATGGTTAAAATATATCATAATTGTGTGGCAAAAATTAGCGCCGACTTCAAAGCTTTTATAATCGTAAAGAAATTAATATATTTATAATAATAAAACAGAATTGAAAAAATTAAAATAATAAGATTTCTTTTATAATAATACATAAATAAATAAATTATCAAATTTGACAAAAAAATTTTTAATAGAAATTAATAGAATATAAATGAATATAAGAAGTAATTTTGAAAATTATTTTTTTGCTTGGTAGTGATTTTTAAATTGTTTTTTTTTTTTTTTTTTTTGTTCAAAAGTTTAACAGACCTATTCTGGCAAATAAACAATAGAAAACCAGTATTTTTCATAGTTTTATGTGTTTGTTCCAATGTTTTGATTTCAAAACGCTCAAAAATAATAAATTTCAATAAAAATCGTCAGCTGCTTTTCATATATTGACAATTTAATTGGCAAATTTTGTTTTTTTAACTTCAAATTTTGTTTTGAATTAAAAAAAAACTACAACAAACACACAGAAATATGAAAAATACTGGTTAACCAATGTTAATTTGCCAGAATAAGTATGTAAATAGCAAAGAAAATTTGTATGCTTTGAATTTAAAATTTTAAAAATGTCATTAAATAAACATTTTATTTTTTTATTTTGCAGCTGAACTTCCGCCACCAAATATGTTGCAAGCTGCTCAAGAATTGATAGCTTTTGGCGTGGCCAAAGGTTACATATACTCCGATTACAAGCTGCTCGGACATCGGCAAGTGCGCGATACCGAATGCCCAGGCGGTCGACTTTTTGATGAAATTTCAAGATGGCCACATTTTACAGCCAAGCTGAATACAACAGAAAATGAAATAAAATAAAAAAATCAATTTTCACTTCCAAGACCCAAATAAAATTCATTCAATTTCAAATGTTAAAATGCCAAACTCATGCCAGCTATAAAGTCTACATTTAAGACATAGAATATTTAGTTAATTAAGAAAAAAAAATCTAGCTAATTTAATGCCTATGAGAACGCTTAGAAATATAAATAATAAAAAAAACTATCTTATTAAGTATTAAAAAAACAAATTAAATATAAATGACAATGTAACAAAAGCTGCAATAAATTATTATGTATAATAAAAAAAAAATTCACAAATAATGCTTTTTTAAAATGTTCACATATAAAATAAGTTTGATTCCGGATGGCAGTTAAATTTTCTACATCAAAATATGTGTTTGACTTTCAAAAAGTGTTTCACGGCGTACAAAGTCACCGATGATGTGTCCTTGTCTGCTTGAAAACTTGACATCTGTCAAAATATGCCGCCATGCTGCAAGAATGCTGGAAGAAAGTCGAAAACTTATCTACTTTGAAATCAAAACAATTCCAAAACTTATTAAATTCAAATTTACTATCACACAAACCCAACCAGTACCACGTGCAACCAACCAACTTTAAACAAACTGCAGCACGCGAGTAAAACTGTACCCACTAACTTCCGGCGGAAGTCATCGTAGTCGTCATAAAGTTTCTTAACGTTACGCACACTTAAGAACAAAACTTATGTGCTGCTGACGTTATGACATCATTGTGTAAGTATGTATGTAGTTGTGCAGATGGGTTAGTGTGTGTGTGTTTGTGTGTTTGTATGATTGTGTGTCGCCAATACTTAAGAAAAGTCTGTGGCAAACTTTTAAACAGTGATATAAATAAATAAAAAACCACAGCTAAGTTTCAATTTCCGTTAAATTCCAGGCAATAAAAAAACCACAGAGTTGAAAGCTAAACGACAAAAATAAAAAAAAAATATAATCTTTCTTACAAGTTTACAAGTTCTTAGAGGTCACACGAGAAGCGTACGTTGGAATTTATACAAACGTGGCGTTATAAAATATTGGCTTTTTTATGAATTTGAAAAGAACTACAAAAGGCTGTGAAAAAGTTAAATAGAATAGAATAAAATACAACGATTAGCTGTAAAAAAATGTTAAAAATTTAAGACTTTTATAAGGAAGTGTGTGTGTGTGTTGCTGAAGTAGGAACCCTGTAGGAAAATCAACTAATTTAAAAGTAGTTGATAAAGTAGTTTTTTGTCAACCACAACTAGTTGAAATTCTGACTTTTTTCCATAGAACGAACTAACTTATTTTGTATGGTGATGTCCGCTAAATAAGTCAGTTGACTGTCGTCTGCATATATTTTCAACTACTTGTTAAATTAGTTACATTTAAATTATTTTTTAATTGCTTTAAAATAACCAATTGAAAACTTTTACTGATGGCCAAAAGTTAATAATATTTGATGAAATAACATGGTTAAATATATATAAGCTTGTAATCTAATAAAAATTTTCAATTAAAACATGCCAACATCAGAGTAGTTGCCGCCTTAATATAATTCAAAGTAGTTCATATACTGGTTTATTTTAAACTAGTTTTTTAACTAGTTGTTTTTAAAAACAAGTTAGTTTGTTCCTATAGGGAAGTATTGTAAAAAATAAATTGATTTTCCTAAGAAAGCAAAATAGTTTTTCTAGTTTTTTTTTTTTAATTTTCCATTTAAGTTAATTTAAGGTTGTTTTAGGTTTTGTGTCAAAGATGCCTAAAATATCGTCTGTTCTCGGTTTCTTTTTTTTTGTAACAGAGTGGAGAGAATTTTACTATAGGGAGTAAAATTACATTTCACAATCTACAAAATCTTTAAACGAAATTAAAAATAAGAAATGGTATTGAAGTCTAAAATATTTGTTATTTGACAATATAAAGATTTCTGGGTACGCTCGAAAACTATAAAAAATGTTTTATGGTTTTTTTTTTTTAATTTTAGGTGAGATAAAGCTTAGTAGGATTATTTTAAGCGTCAAAGAATTTATTAATTGCGGATATAGTTGAAAAATTCATCCAATATTTACTTCAGGATTGATTTTATTCCTATTTTATTTATGTTCCCATGTTTATGTTAATTCGATTTTGATGTATTATTTAAAAATTTTCACAAAATTTTTCATTTTTTTTTTATGTTATGTACGATTTTTATTCTATTTCTATATTGGTAACTGATAACCGGTTAACCGGTTTTGTATTTTTTTTTTTTTCCAAATATTTGTAGGTATTTGTAGTGAAAACTTCTTTAGGCGCGTTGAGCACTTTTTGGTAGAGAGCAAAACTATAGATTCGAGATATCGTCACGCTGTAAGCGATATAATCAAGATTTTAGCTGTTCTGTTGCATTGTACAGCATTGCTTATGCCTAGATTATGCCAGGCAAACATGTTTGGTGAACTTATTTGTTTATTACCAAGGCGTAACCAACCAATTACCGATTATCGAAGCGATTTCCAACCAATTACCAATTACTGAAGCGATAACTAACCGACTACCAAACCAATTACCGATTACCGATTACCGAAGTGATTACCTATTGATTACCCAACCAATTAACGATTACCGAAGCGATTATCAACCAATTACTGAACCAATAATGGGTAGCCAAAGCGATTACCAACCGATTGCTAAAACATTTACCAATTACCGAAGCGAATACCGATTACCAAAGCGATTACCAACCCATTACCGATTACTGAAACGATTACCAACCGATGACCAATTACCGAAGCGATTACCATCCGATTACCGAAGCAATTACCAACCGAATACCAATTACCAAAGCGATTACCAACCGATTACCGAAGCGATTACCAACAGATTATCGAACCAATTATCAATTTCCGAAGGGATTACCAACCCATTACCGATTACCGAAACGATTACTAACCGAATACCAATTACCGAAACGATTACCAACCAATTACGGAAGCAATTACCAACCCTTTACCTATTGCCATAGCGATTACCAACCAATTACAGAACCAAATACAAATTGCCGGAGCGATTACCAACCGATCACCGAACCAACTACCGAAGCGGTTACCCCCCCCTTACCGTTTACCGAAGCGATTACCAACCGATTACCGAAGCGATTACCAACCAATTATCAATTGCCAAAGCGATTACTAACCGATTACCAAAGCAATAACCAATGGATTACCGATTACCAAAGCTATTATCAACTCATTACCGAGTACCGAAGCGATTACCAATAACGGAAGCGATTACCGAATCAATTACCGAAGCGATTACTAACCGATTACCGAACCAATTACTGATTACCGAAGTGATTACCTATCGATTACCGAACCAATTACCGATTACCGAAGCGATTTCCAACCAATTACCGGTTACTGAATCGATTACCAAACCAATTACCGAACCAAATACCGATTACTGAACCAATAACCGGTAACCGAAGCGATTACCAACAAATTGCCAAAACTTTTACCGATTACCGAAGCGAATACCGATTACCAAAAGGATTACCAACCCATTATCAATTAACGAAACGGTTACCAACCGATTACCGAAGCGGTTATTACCGAACACCGAAGCGATTATCAACCGATTATCGAACCAATTATCGAATACCGAAACGATTACCAACTGAATACAAATTACCGAAGCGATTACCAAGCCTTTGCCGATTACCGAAGCGATTACCAACCCTTTACCGATTACCGAAGCGATTACCGAAGCGATAACAAACCGATTACAGAACCAATTACTAATTGCCGAATCGATTACCAACCGATCACCAAACCATTTACCGATTACCGAAGCGATTACCAACCGATTACCGAAGCAATTACCAACCAATTACCAATTTCCGAAGCGATTACTAACTATTTACCGAAGGTAATCGGTATTACCGATAACCGAAGCGATTTCTAACCGATTACCGAAGCTATTACCAAGTCATTACCAAGTACCGAAGCGATTACCAATAAAGGAAGCGATAGCTGAACCAATTACCGATTACCGAAGCATTTACCGATTACCAAAGCGATTAACAACCGATTACCGAGCCAATAACCGATTACCCAACCAAAGTAATTGTGTTACAACATTAAAAAAAAAAGCAGTTTATACATTCAATAATGCATAAATTACTAAAAAAAAAAAAAAGTTTAAAAAGAGATAAAAAATTAGGACGCATCTGATTTATAGTTACTGACTATAGTTACTTCGGAAACTCATAACAGCTATGTTCTTTCATTGCTTTAAGTTTTCACTTCGGTCGGCAGTTTCCCCACTGCCTATTTTTTTCATTTTAGAACATATTTCTAGTTTAATACTTTTTGAAAATTAGGATACTTTTTCAATTTTAGTCCCTTTTCAAATTTTGGTACTTTTTAAATTTAATATTTTTAAATAAATTTTTTACTATCATAGTTTATTGTCTGGCATAGTTTATTGTTGCAGTTTTTTGTTTTTTGTGTAACTTAACCAGACTCGAATTTTAATACATTTTTCTTATTTACGTATATTTTTCCAATCAAATTTATTTGACAGTGCTTTTTTTAAGCTGTTTCTCTGACATGCTTAAAGTCAAATTTTGAAATACAAAAAGATTTTTCACAAAAAAAGCAATGGTAGGTAGTCGTGGTATTCAGCCGATTTCGCCAAATATCATAGAGATGCTTCATTTTATATATGTATTAAAGCTCATGTGCAAAATTTCAAGATATTTCTTTAATTTTTGTGGATTTTTAAGAGATTTTAGTTTAAAATAAAGCCACTTCGTATGGGAGGTAGGCGTGGTTTTCATCTGATTTATCCAGATTACATAGTCAAGATTTATATTGAAGATCAAAGCTTACGTGCAAAATTTGAAGGCATTTCTTTAATTTTTGTGGATTTTTAAGAGATTTTACGGTAAAATTAAAGTCACACTGTATGGGAGGTAGGCGTGGTTTTCATCCGATTTCATTCAAATTTCATAGTCTGGATTTATATTGAAGATCAAAACTTACGTGCAAAATTTGAAGACATTTCTTCAATTTTTGTGGATTTTTAAGAAATTAAAGTCCCGCTGTATGGGAGGTAGGCGTGGTTTTTATCCGATTTCACTCATTTTCGAACTTGATATTAATTTTTTAAAAAGAAGCTTATATTTGGAATTTCATCGCGATAGCTATAAAATTACGGCTGTAATCGTGTCAGCAGACGGATAGACGGACAGACAGACGGCCATACGGAAATCGACTCAGGTGATGATGCTGATCACAAATATACATATATACTTTTCTATACCTACCAAGCCTCCTTATTGGCGTTACAAAGGGAATGACAAAGTTAATATACCCCTTACGCAGTGCGCGTTGTTGTATTAATGTGTACTCGTATAATGTTTTTTGATGGCATTGTTCGCATTACTGGTTTAATAGCGTTATTATAATATTCTAATAACAAAATATTTTTTTTAATAGTTTTTTAAAGAACAATTTAAGAAAAAAAGTAGCCTCATCTTTTTATATGAGGAGGTAAAAGGAAAAGTGGTCAGTAGTTAAGAACGCATACATAAATAACAATGTTAAATACACAAAACTATCAATGCTTCGCTCAATTTCTTTTTAAAATCTAAATCAAAGTTTAGTATGGTGAGTTCGACTACAGAAAGTTTTGTTTGAAAAGGTTAAAAACGTAAATTCAATTATTGTAATAATAATATTGATGATATTCTTCAATATTTGAAATTGAAATACAAACAAATCAATACAATCATTTCCGTCACTATATATTTGAAGCAAATTGAATTATTGCATCTATTTGCTACAGCAAATAATAGTGCATACTTTTAGGGTTGTGTATCAAAAACAGTTTGAGGCATACTGCGAAACACTCAAAGAAATAGTTGGTAATATATAAAAATGATAAAAAATGTTGATTAAAAAATATTTTAAAAATATATTGACACATAAAAATTGTCACAAGCAAAGAATTGCTATCGAACAACAAAAATGAAGCAAGTGTAGCGTGTGCCTACATATTTTGAGAGATTTTTAGTAAAAGCTTTAAATTGTTCGCATGTTCACGTCAACAAAGTATTGATACATATCTCAGCAAAATTAAAAAATTCCTGCACAAAAAATGAAATTAAAAACAAAATAAGGTGGCAACAGCACGAAGTGTACATAAGCAACTTGCACTGGCAGTACTGCCATCCGAGGCACAGCAACTAGCACAGCAACGGTGTTAGTAGTGTTTACGTAAAGCTAAAGTTTTTGAAATGATTTGATTAATAAAAATATAAATAAAATAAACAGAAAATAACAGAGGGCGGGAAGAGCTTGAGTAAATATGCAACAAAAATAATTATTTTGAAATTTTTCAACAATAAACTGTGCATGTGGGGGGAGGGGGGAATGTGGGGGGAATGTGGGGGATGAGATAAGCCACTACTCCATAAAAACATCGTTATAGTTTTGTGGCAGGCTAAAAGTTTTCAGCCAAACTGTTTTTAAACTATTTCCGCCTGTAGGGCCGCCAACGTCATTCACGCTCGAGTTTGAATTTAAATTTAACGAAAATATTTTTCTAAATTTTCATAAACAAGTAGACAATTGTTGTTGTTGCTGCTGTAGCAACACGAAAACCGACACCAAAGCAACAGCATAACATCCCAGTGGGCAAATGCAGCAGTCCGAAGGCCGTTTAAAAGGCCTGTATTTGCATTCGATAGGCCTTACACAATCCTTGTAAGCTCCCTTGTATTGTTTGTATGAAACGAGAAAATTTGTTAGTACTTCCGCACTCCCTGCTTTAAAGAGGCCTGCTATTAGCACTCCTTTAAAATGGCTTAAAGAAGGGGTTAACCAAAACAATTAAAAAAATATTTTTTTTTTATTATTCTGAATTATTCTATTTATTCTGTGATTCTGTGATTTTATTTTATTTTACATATTTTTGCCGGATAAGAATATTTCTAAGTCATGACGTTGATTATTATTGAGTATATTTGAACTAACATATATTTTAACTTTTAACGAAAAAGTAACCCTGAAATATAAGCAGAACCAGTTTTTGTAGGAAAAATATAATTGTTGTACTGCCCTGTGTAGCAGTCACATCACAGAAAAAATAACGAAAACTTCTTGACTTCCTTTTAGCAGGCAGGCCTTTTAGGAGCCCTCACCGATGCAGTGATGTTGTTAAGTGTGTTGACGCCAAAAAAAGCAGTTATTGCATGCCTTTTTTTCAAGAGGCCTGACTGAATTGCCCACTGGGATGACGTGGCAGTAGCAACGTGGCCAAAACGGGTTGTTGTCCTGGCTGCATGCACAACAAGTTGTAACGAAAAATTAATTAAGCGTGGATGGAGGGTGCAGTTGGCGACGTGGTCGGAAGTGATGGTTTTGGTAGCCAGTTTTGTGGTGCAGGCAATTTATTGTAGTTTTGGTAGTCAAAAAAAAGTTGAAAAAGTTTTAATTAAGGAAGCAGCACTTGAGCTCAAAATAATGATGCGTAAACGCTTACGTTTTCGAAGAAAACGTAAAATTTTTATTCAAAAATTGTTTATGCTTGTGTAGGGTGTAAAGTTGAAATTTTCGGTATAGCACCCTGTATTAAAAGTCATTTAACATTTTTAACAATTAACAACAGCTTTCATTAATTAGTGCAAAATTGTGTGCTATATACGAGTTTTAAAAAAGGCATTACTTTTTTAATTATTGTTGTTTTTGTTTTGTTTTTTGTAGTTTTATCCCTACGCTTGTTTGCAACTTTTAAATGAGCTACAATAACATCAGTTGTTGTTGTTGTCCACCCTATTGCAAGGGTGAGCAGCAGATTTAAACATTACGTTGCAAAAAAAAAGCTTTAAAAAGTTTGAAGTGTATTACACACAAAAAAAAAAAAAAGAGAGGAATAAAAATAATGGGGTAAAAAAAAAGGATACGCCAAGCTTTACACAACTACAATCGGAGAGTCGCATAAAAATGTCATATTTTACAGTTTTATTTGAGTTTGTGTTAGTGTTGTGGAAATATAATACGTCATTAAAAACCCTCAGCTGGCAGTTATGAAAAAAAAAACGGTACAAAAAAAAAAAAAGTTTCACTCATATTTTAGAAGTTTTAAGCGTTAAGCATTTTGTAGCTGGTCGAGCGTGGCTGGTTGACATAAAGGAGCGGGCAAAGCAGGCAGCGGTATAATGCTGAAACTTAAAGCGTGACATAACATTTATGCACACACGCACACTAAACATGGACATACTCACCACATTACAAGCACGTATTCATAAAAATGCACAAATTAAGCTTTTGTCAGCAGTTAACATTAATAATGACAGTGTAAATGATGTTGTTGTTGTTGTTGTGTTTTTGTGGTTGCCTGCCCACTTGCTGCCTGGGTTAACATTGTTAAAATGCATAAATTAAGTTAGCACTTGATGTTGTTGTTGTTGTTGTTTTTTATTATTTTTTTTTCTTCCATATTTTGTATTTTTTAAAATATGCAGCACCTGAAGTTGTCGCAGCTGGTTGAAGCTGGAAGCTGGAAGCTGTTGCTGCTGCTGCTGCTGTTGTTGACTACAAAGTGCATTTATATGTTTTTACACCGCATTTGTTTATGTATTGAAATTTTTTGGTGTATAATAAAATAAATTTTGCGGTTAAAAGTTGAGGTTTTTATGCGGAGAGAGTTAAAACAACAAACATGTTTGAGGTTATAACTTTTTGCATTAAAAATTTATGATGAAAAGTTAAAGAGTTGAACAGTAAGTTGGTGAGTTCATTGGTGATACTGCTACAGACAGTATCCAATTTTTCTTTCCTAGATAACAATTCCAGCTAAATCAACCTTGAGTAGACTAAACCTTAAGAGAATTTGAGAGAAAATTAATTGAATAATCCTTCAAACAAGTTTTACACAAAGTTTATGGAAGGAGAAAAAGCTTATGAAATTAATTTCTTTATTCAAGCACTTATGTAAAGTTTTATATAAGGTTTTTATTTGAGGCTTATTGCAGAACTCGGAAACTATAAAAAAAAATGTTCATTTTAGAACAAAAATATTGTACATTTTAAATTAAATTAAATTAAATTTTTAAAAAATTCTATATAATTACCATGGCCACCCATGGTGAATATGTGGTGAATTGAACTTGAAACCTTTATATCGGTAGCCACACACACACACTATTCATTTCATTATTATAGGAATTTACTCAAAAAGCTTTAAAACTGAATTACTATTTTCTTTAAGTATAATTTTATAAAAGCCTTAACCGAAATCATTTCATATACGCACTTAATTTCACGGTCAGAAATAGCTTCGGTAGCCCTACGTTCTTAGTAAACCGATAATCAGTCAAGAGTTCCGTGGTTCGACGCAGGGCACAGACAAGCTTTTCTATTTAGTTTTGAAGTGAAAAGTTCTTTAGCTGCGTTGAGCACGTTTTGGTAGAGAGAAAAACTATAGATTCGCGATACCATCACGCTTTTAGCTGTTATGCCGTGGTTATGCTAGGCAAACATGTTTGGTGAGCTTTTTTTATTGCCGAGGCGACTAGCAACCGATTACCGAACCAGTTACCGAACCAATTACCGAACCAATTACCGATTACCGAAGCGATTACCAACCGAGTACCGAAGCTATTACCAAACAATTACTGAACCAATTACCAAAGCGCTTGCCAACCGATTATCGAAGCAATTACCGATTACAGGAGCGATAACCAACCGATTACCGAAACTATTACCAACCAATTACCGAAGCGATAACCGAAGCGAGGTGAATATTGATTACCGAAGCGAATCCCAACCCATTACCGATAACCGAAGAGATTACCAACCGATTACCGAACCCATTCCCAACCGATTACCGATTATCGAAGCGATAACCAACCGATTACCGAACCCATTACCAGCCGATTTCCGATTACGAAGCGATTACCAACCCATCACCGATTACCGAAGCGATCGATTACGAAGCGATTTCCGAACTAATTACCGTTTACCGAAGCGATTGTCAACCGATACCGAACCAATTACCGAAGCGATAACTAACCGATTATCGAAGCTATTGCCAACCAATTACCAGAACCAATTACCAATTACCGGAGCGCGGCGAATATTACCGAATCTATTTCTAACCCATTATGATTACCGAAGCGATTACCAACCGATTAGTAATTACCGAAGCGATTACCAACCGATTACCTACCAATTACCGAAGCTATAACCTACCGATAACTATCCCATTACTAACAGATTACCGATTACGAAGCGATTACCAACCCATTACCGATTGCCGAAGCGATAACTAACCGATTACCGATTACGAAGCGATTACCAACCGATTACCGAGCTAATTAACGATTACCGAAACGATTACCAACAAATTATCGAAACATTTTTCAATTACCATAGCGATTACCAACCCATTACCGATTACCAACCCGTTACCGATTACCGAAACGATTACCAACCAATTAACAAAGCGATTACCAACCCATTACCATTTACCGGAGCGATTACCAACCCATTACCATTTACCGGAGCAATTACCAACCGAAGAGATTACCAACCGATTACCGATTACCAAAGTGATAACCAACCTATTACCGAAGCTAATTAGCGATTGCCGCGAGATTAGCAACTAATTCTTGAACTAATTACCGATTGCCGAAACGATTACCAACAAATTACCGAACCATTTTTCAATTACCAAAGCGATTACCAACCCGTTACCGTTTACCGAAGCAATTAACAACCTAAGTGATAGCCAACCGATTACCGAAGCGATTACCATCCGATTACCGAGCCAATTACCGATTAACGAGCCAATTACCGAATACCAAGCCAATTACCGATTACCCAACCAAAGTAATTGTGTTACAAATATATTACATATAAACATCAAAAAATACCAGTGTATACGCCATAAATTGATAAAAAGAAAAAAGAGTTAAAAAAGTAGAACGAGTCTGATTTGGCGACTCTAGCTACTTCGGAAATTCATAACAGCTAAAGAAATTCGTAGCTTTAAGTTTTCATTTCGGTCACCAGTCACCCCACTGTCTACTTCTTTTCTTTACTTTTTTGGTATAAGGCCAATGAATTAGTCATTGTAAAATATTACACACATGCTATAAAAAAACTGGCACTGAAAGGCAAAGAAATGATTTAAGCCAATCAATAATTTTGAATGACTTCAATAGTTTTGAAATCAGCAATCATTTTAAAGTCATGACTTTGAAATCAATTAAATTTCATCAATATATGAAATTTTTGGTTGAAGTCTTTTGATTAATTCACTTTGATTGAAGCCGTGCTTTCTGAAGTTATGATTGCGTTAAATTGTAATCAATTTGAAGTCAATGATATCATTAGAATTCAGTTGTAATCACGCATGAAATCGCTGACACTGTGAAATAACTTGAACTCAATTGAAGTCTTTTGTCAGTATACAAAAATTTTTGAAGTCATTTTGTAAGCAGACTAAATTTTTTGCTTAATCAATTTAAATAAGGAATTGAAAGTAAAAGCAGATCCAAGGTTTTTTTTTTTGTTTTTATTAAAGTAATCCAGACCGCGGTGGCCGTGGTGCAGAGGGTAGAGTGAGTGGCCCATACGCCAGAGAACCTTGGTTCAATTCCTACCTGACACAAAAAGTTTGTTCAATTGAATTAATTATTCTTTTCGGCCGTCACCTCTCTGCAGACAATGGCAAACCTCAGAGATTAAAAATTGCCATGAAAAGCTTCTTGAGAACATAAGCCGTTCGGAGTCGGCATAAAACTTGTAGGTCCTGTTCTCGATCATTTGTGTTCAAACATTTTCACAACACAGTTTATCATAAGAAGCTCGGTCAAAGTCTTTTCAAGGGCTAAAATAGCCATTTCGTTTTTTTTTAATCCAGCAACTAGAAAAAAGTTAGAAATTCTAATTTTTTTTTTCACTGAACAATAAAGAAATATAAAACGATTTATATTTTTACTCAAATCAAAATATAGAACAATACTATTTAGAAAAGTTTTTTATCTCAAAACAAACAAAGCAATAATAAAGTTCATTAAAAAAAATTTATAAAAAAAAATTCTTTGTCACTTTGCTTTTACTATAATTTTTTAATTTATTATTGAATTGAACTGTATTTCATATGCTATATATAAGCTTTATAATTTGCTAAGGTAGACTTTAAGTTAAGAAATAATATATCGTGGCTTTACTGATCCCTCCTCTCTCGGTCGTGTTTTACTTTATTTTAAAAGATTGAAATCATTTGACTTGAACGAATGTTTTGACTTAAAGGACTTCAAATTGACTTCAAATACATTAGGTGATTGCAATGAAGAATTAAGGAAGGCTATTAATTTAGTTTTACTCTAATGTCTTCGATTTGCATTTTAATGAAATCAGCAATGACTTCAATTTTTTTAAGCATTCAATAACTCAAAATGACTTCAGGATTTCTTGTATTGAAGTCACTGCAATTACAAATGTTTTAAAGAATGCAATCATAACCGAAAGTCATAGACTATGAAGTCTCTGATTGCAATACAAAATTATTGCAATCTTTTGCAGCTGTGACAGTCGCATATTTATATTGATAAGGCTGTTATATTTTCATGCAACGACTTTGCCTTTTCGTTGCATTACTTCTTGAACATAATGTTTAGTAAGACTGAACGTTGCTACGTCAAAATTATATTCTAGCTTTTTAAATTTAAATAATAATTTTTTGATTATTTGTCTGCTTTGTCAAATAACGCTATGGATGAGTTTGTCTGCTGTCTATGTTCTTTTTTCAAACCGTTTTTTTAAAAAGTAGAAATATAACTTTGTACCTTAGTAGAAATAATAATTTTTATGACGTCGTGCTCATTTTTTTTTTAAAAATCGCATACAGAGTAAATAACAACATTTTGTTTGATCAAATAAAATGAATAAATTTTCGAGATGCTTCATAAAACAGTTTTAATTTAATTGATTAGATAAAACTCGATTGCCGTATTTTTTGCAACAAATATCAAAAGTTGTTTATTTGTTTTAAAAGATATTTTTAGTTTATTTAAATATGATTTTTTTTTTTCTTTTTTTAACAAATTTACACAACTTTGCGATGGCTGCCAGAGATGTATTGAAATATTTGCATTTATTTTAATATATTTAGGAAAAAGTGTTTTTAGTGAGCACAGTAGCAAAACAATCCAAAAAAAAAAAGTCGCTTGATTTATCGAATTTCAATTTTATCACAATATAATTGATTGATTAAAGTGCAGTGAGAAAGTTTTAAGCTACATATGTTGACACAAAAAAGCTTAAATTTTGACTCGAATGTAAGAAGATGAACACGACAAGAAGCTGCACAATAGTTGAGCTTTAATTCAACTGTGTGTGTTGATAAAATTTAAAGTGTTCACAATGACATTTATAGTATTTTTCTTATTTTTTTCAGTGTACTTTTATGCTCTAACTCACTTTGCACAATGTTTTCACTATAAATTGATTGATTTTAGATTGAAAATCGAATAGCAACAGCTGCTGCTGGTCGAAGGAAATGAGAAAATTTAACAACAATCACTAAATAAATGTCAGAAAAATGTGCAGCAGCTAAAAAATTGCCCCACACAGTATAAATGAAAGAAACGTTTTAAAATCAAGTACAGCGAAGGACGCGCATGTGGATTTATTGTGTATTTTTAGTAGTTAGCAAATTAAAATCAAATCAAAGCGCAGCCTATTCAAAAATAAACTCAAAAGAAACAAATAATTTGTAGTTATAACAAAAAACAAAAAAAACAGAAGCTATTTTAATGACGCTGGATTTTTTAGATGAATGGTTTTTATCACAAGGTAAATTATTTCGTTACATAAAAAAAAATTAAAAAAAAAAACATGAAAGAAAGTCATTAAAATAATTACTGCCGGGATTTTTTTTTCCAACACACTGCTTACAGCTCTTAATCAAAGCTGACAAAAGCTAAAAACTTAGTGCAAAAACTTAAAACTTAGCGCAGCATGAAGACCAAAATTGGTCACTTGACCGCAATGAGTGTAAATTTCACTCATTTTCACTCAGTAACAAGTTTTTCCCCCTTTTCTGTACAATTTGATTAAAATTGGACTTGCGTAATTTCAGCTGGCACTTCCCCTCTGCCATCCTTTGTCACTTCTTAGTCGTTGTGAACTTCTTCGTGCTCAACTTGTTCGTTTCTTAGTTTGACAGTTCTTGCTTGCATTTAGTTTTAAACTATATTTTGGTTTTTTCACTTTATCTGTGTTTTTCCTTTTTTTTTTCTTTTTTGTTTTTTTATTGTTTTCATTCTTTGTGAGTTTTTCTGTTTTTATTTTTATTTTGTTTGGTGTTCAAATAATTGATTCATTACCTTAAATTTTTTGTCAAAAAAACAAGTCCATTCATTTCAGTTTTATTTTTATTGTTTTTTTCCCCCCCAAGTTTTAGAGTATTGCACAAAAACAAAAGAGTTGTTATACATGTCATTTAGAAAAATGTGCATATCACAGCCAAAAATAATCTCCCTATAGAGATGAATTTGAGATTAAGTAAGACTGGAGCTGCAGCATCTATAAAAGCTTTTTTAGAGCCATAAGTTTGTAATAAAAAATAATATAAGCTTTAATAAATATTAATAAATTTTATGTCTTTTAATTAAAAGAAATATATTATATATGATATATGATATGAATATATGATATATTTTTTGAACATATTTTTAATATTAGCTTTATTGTAGAAAATCTGAAACCAAATCAAACGTCTTGTGTGTTAGGTGATTTTAATTTGGGTGATATTGAGTGGCGATTCAGTTGTGACGACAAGGTATTAATACCCTTTAATTTAATCCAGAGATGATTGATGACTGCTTTGTTAAAAGAATTAAAAAAGCCAGTGGTTCCCAACCGCTTGAAGTACTATGTATTAAGTTTGCATCTAGTGCAATTAAAAAAAATATTTTGAGGAAAAAATTTGCGAATAGAAAAAAGTTAAATACGGGGTTATTTGGTTTTAATAAAAAAACTAATATTTATATCAATGACTCTTTGAACGGCCTTACTAGATCAATTTTTAAAGAGGCTCAGAAGGTTAAGAAGCATTTAAATTTTAAGTATGTTTGGATTGGTAATGGTAGGGTACTAATGCGTAAACGGGATGGTGAAAAGGTTTTTGTTATTAATTCCTTTGAAGATCTGAAATATCTTAAATAATTTATCATGTCTGTTGATGACCATTTAGATACAAACAAAGACCTTTTCAATATCCCATATGCAAATTGTAAAACAACTTGCTTTGATAGCATTGCGTACAACAATGTTAAAATATCTGGTTTTTATGTAATTCAACAAAATATTCGCAGCATGCGTAAAAATTTTGATAATTTCATTTTGCATCTAAATTCTTTTACAAATAAGCCTGATTTGATATTTTTAACCGAAACGTGGATTTACGACGAAGAAATCAGCCTGTACGATATTCCGGGCTATCAACTTTTTGCAAATTGCAATCAGCAGTATGCTGCAGGAGGTGTTGCTGCTTTTGTTTCAAAAGATATTCACTGTAATTTTGTGAACTATAATACTAATAGTTTTGATGGTCTGATGATTGATTGTGTGTTGGATAGTCAAAAATTTTCTTTCTTATCCATTTACAGATTCCATACAGGTACTGCAACATTTATCAATGAATTAGGTCAGATTTTATTAGCCATAAGTGCAGATAATTTAATTATGCTAGGTGATTTTAACATAAATATTCTTCAGTGTTCCACCTTGTCTGATAATTATTTAATGTTGTTGTCTTCTTTTGGTCTTGAGTCCTGTATTAATGTACCTACTCGTGTGTCAAATGTATCTCAAACGTGTATCGATTACATTTTTGTTCGGCTTCGTCAATGTAGTGATGTTACTATCAGTAGTTCTGTTTCAGATATTAATATTTCTGACCATAATCTAACTTGCCTTTATTTTGAAAAAATTCATATAGTTAAATCCAAAAATCCATCTATCAACTCTTCTATACTTAAAACTGATTACAGAGCCTTAAACAGTATTCTGATAGCTGAAACTTGGGAACCAGTTTACAATGAACCTGATCCGTCCCTTGCTTACGATCACTTTATAAAAATTTTATGGGAACATACAAACAAGTGCTCTATGAGTAACGCTAAAATTCGTCGAAATAATAAAAGATTAAAACCGTGGATGTCAAACGAATTACTAAGCAAGATAAATCTAAAAAACTCTCTTCATAAAAAAATTAAGAAATTTCCATAAAACTTAATATTAAAAAATCATTACAAAGTACTCAGCAAACAAATAATTAAAGATACAACTTCGTGCAAAAATAATTATTATTTAAATGAATTTCTTAAAGTTAAGGGTGATCCTAAAAAAGAATGGAGTCTGGTCAATAACATTATAAATAGAACACAATGCAAAGAAGATATAATTAGCCTTAGGACAGATAACGGAATTATATCCGACCCTAATGAAATAGCGAATGAGTTTAATAATTTTTTTTCTAGTATTGGAACTGAGATTGTATCCACGCATGTGCTGGATAACACCTTGTGTAATTGTACAATAAATGAATACAATAATCCTTCCAGTATATTTATAGAGCCGATATACTCCTTTGAAGTTTTTAAAATTATAATGTCTCTTAAGAATTCAAATTCCACTACTGAAAAAAGTTTTTCTTCAAATTTCATCAAAAATCTTTGTCACATTTTTAATAAAAGCTTGTATAGAGGTATCTTTCCTGAAGCACTTAAAACTGCCGAAATTATTCCGTTATTCAAAAAAGGTGATAAAAATATTTTGAATAATTATAGACCTATATCTATTCTACCTTCTTTCTCAAAAATTTTTGAAAAAGCAGTTAAATCTAGAATGATTAATTTCCTAAATAAGAAACATTTTTTCAATAACTGTCAATTTGGATTCAGGCAGGGATTGTCAACTGAAGATGCTCTCCTGAAATTTTGTACAAACATCTATAATTCCATAAACAAGAAAAAGGTATCTGCAGCTCTGTTTGTAGATATTACAAAAGCGTTTGATACAGTTGACCATAAAATACTATTGAAGAAATTGGAAGAAAGTGGTTTTAGAGGCAATATTTATCATTGGCTTTCCTCATATCTTTCTAATAGAATGCAAAGAGTTAAAGTGAAAAATCAGTTCAGTAGTTACATTGATATCAATATAGGTGTCCCACAAGGGTCGGTTCTAGGTCCTATTTTGTTTTTAATATATATAAATTCGTTGTTTTCACAGAGTTTTAGTAGTAATTCTATTGCTTTTGCTGATATGGCTTGTACCTATTCATGTGATACTCTTCTTAATCTAACTGTAGCTATTAATCATGATCTTGGAGTGCTTAGACACTGGTTTACAACTCATAAGCTAGTTTTAAGTGAGAAAACAAAAATAATGATTTATAATATAGCTGGTAAAAACTTAAACATAGATAATTTTATCTATCATAGTGCGAATTGTTCAAAACACTTAATTGGAAGTGACATTTGTTCCTCGTCAAACTATTACCAGACCTATGTTGATTCTAATACTTGTTCCTATAACTGTCTTTCTATATTAAAATATATATAAATATTTAGGACTCTTACTCGACTCCAAAATGAGCTGGCTTGATCACACTACTGCACTAAAAAAATATTTGAGGGTTGTTATAAGGCAGTTTTATCATTTGAGGCGATTTTGCTCGCCTAAGCTTTTAACCAGCATCTACTTTGGCCTCTTTCATTCTAAGCTTGAATATGGCTTGACATGTTGGGGTGGTACACATAAAAATAAAATCCTGCCGTTACTTACTGCCCAAAAACATGCTATTAGAATCATTTGTAATCGTTCGAGCACTGTAAGCAGCTTTCCTCTATTCAAAGAACTTAAAGTATTGCCTCTTCAACATTTATATTGCTTTCGAGTCTTAAAAATGTTTTTCAATAGATCTGAGCAATTGATTGATAGAAGTAATGTGTTTTATGAGTTAAGGTCTTCTAATCGCAATCTCTCGTCAATCCCATCACATAGCCTGCAACATTTTCTACGGTTCTATTCTTCGACTGCCCCTAGGTTGTTCAATAATCTACCTTATGAAATCAGGTGTAGACGCATAAAATCTCGTTTCCTTACAGATGTAAAATCTTGGCTGTTTAGCTTAAGTTACTGCGATATAAATATTATGCTTTATCTTACGCAAGTATAATACTTATAAACTTCCACTTTTACCTTCCATTACCAGTCATTATTCATGCTTCTTTTTCGTTTATTTTTATTTTATGTATACTTTTTCGTTATAATAATCAAAACTTATTCTTCTATTCCTAAGAGACCCCATGTACTTTCTTTAAGTTAATTTTTTTGAAATTTTTGTTTTTTAGTGTGAGTTAGTATATGCTCGATACTAGTTATTTTTGAACTACAGAGCATATTAACATTAATCATCCTTAATTTATGTATGTTTTCCGATGTATGTATTTTAATTAATTTTAATTTTAATTTAAATAATGTTTTAAATTCTTATTATCACTTTGTAACACATATCTAGATTATAATACATCTTTATACTTACTAGACTTAAGCCAAGGATTATGATGATTAATAAATTTGAATTTGAAATTTGAAATTTGAAATTTGAAATTTGCATGGAGGTGTAGAGTCATTTTTCTGCGATACAATGTCCTCACTTAACCTCTTCCAGGTCAATTATTTTAAGAACGACATTAACAGAATATTAGATCTCATATTTATTAATAATGATCTTAAATTTGTAATTTCTAGATGTGAATTGCCGCTTTCAAGGGAATCAATCCATCATAAAGCTTTTGTTTTAAATTTCAGTTTCTATGAATATAAGAGAGGCGTTGTAGACACTTCGTCTTTAATATACGATTACAGTAAAGCAAACTTTTTTGCCATTAGCAGATTCCTGGATTCTATTAACTGGAATTTGGTTCTCGGATCAGATAGTCTAGATGCAATGTATTTTAAATTTAATAAAGCCCTCAGAGAATGTATCTACTTATATGTGCCAACAAGACACAGCAAGCGCCAATTCAATCTTCCATGGTATAATCGAGGCTTACTAAAACTCAAAAATCTGAGAAACAACGCTCACAAAAGGTACAAAAAATCGATGTCATCGGAAGATAAGGCAACTTTTCTGCTTCGTCGGAGTGAGTTCGATTTTTTGTCCAATTTTTTATATACTCGTAGAAAATATATTGACTCAATGGAGGGTAATATAAAATGCAATTCGAAATCTTTTTGGTCCTTTTATAATTCCAAAAGGAAAAGTAACGGTCTACCTAAAATAATGGAATTTCAGGGTTCGGTGGCAAGCAATGACCAAGAGATTTGCGACCTGTTTGCAACGTTTTTTGGATCCGTTTTTACAAATTGTAATAGTGGAGTAGTTCCTTCCGATTTCTCGGCCATCTCGAATGCTGTAAACGTAGGCAATATTGTGCTTTCTGAAGAAGAAGTTTTCACGGCTCTTTCTCATTTAGACACAAAGAAAGGGGCTGGATACGATTTGATTCCGCCTTTGTTTTTTAAAAATAGTGCTGCTTCGTTATGCACTGCGCTAACTTTGATTTATAACAAATCTCTCTCGTCTGGGATTATGTTAGATGAGTGGAAAATTGCCTATATATCTCCTATCTACAAACAGGCCAAAAAAGCATTGTCGAAAATTATAGGCCTATGGTAAAACTTTCGGTTATACCTAAAATTCTAGACAAACTTGTAAGCAACCGATTATTCCAAGAAATAAAAAATTATATTTCTACAGGTCAGCATGGTTTCTTCACAGGTAGATCTGCATGCACCAATCTGACAATTTTTACAAAATTAGCAATTGCAGCTATTGAAAATAACTTACAAGTCGATACGCTATATACTGACTTTGTCAAAGCTTTCGATTGCCTAGACCATCAAATTCTTATTTTTAAATTAGAGAAATTGGGCTTTCACTCTAGCCTTTTGCGTTGGTTGTGGTCTTATCTACGTAATAGGAAGTTGATGGTTAAGGTTAACAAAAATTTTTCTAGACAAATAGATGCTATATCAGGAGTTCCTCAAGGTAGTCACCTGGGTCCTCTTTTATTTATTGTGTTTATAAACGACATATCTTATATTTTTAAACATAGCAAATGCTTACTTTATGCGGATGACATAAAAATTTTCATGTCCGTCAAAAATTCGGGTGACTGCTTTTATTTCCAGAATGATATCAATGCACTTATTTCCTGGTGTTGCAATAACAGACTTAGATTAAACTACACTAAATGCAAAGTAATGTCCTATTTCCGCAGACAATTACCCATTGTTCAAAATTATTTCTATGGTAATAATAATTCCTTTCGAGTTGAATTAGTGAAGGACTTGGGCATTCTTTTTGATACAAAGTTTTCATTTGTTGGCCATATTGACAACATTGTTTCCAGAGCGAACTCCCAATTTGGTTTTTTAAAAAGAAACTCAAAGGAATTTAAAAACCCATTTACTTTAAAGTCTATTTACATGTGCTTAGTCAGATCACTTCTTGAATACTGTAGCATAGTTTGGAGCCCATACTATGAAAATGGAATAAATAGAATCGAGAAAATACAAAAAAGGTTTACTAAGTTTGCTTTACGTCACATGTTTCCTTATGATAACTTACCAAACTACAAAACTCGCTGTCAATTGTTAGGTATGCACAGTCTATCAGAAAGGCGAAATGCACAAAGTGTATTGTTCATAAGAGATTTGATTGAAAGTAAAATTTATTGTCCAGATTTGCTAGAATTAATAAAATTTTACGTTCCAGCTAGAAACATAAGAGAGTGGAATCTGTTCTACACTGACTTTCACAGAACTAATTATGGCTGCAATGAGCCAATAACTAGATGCTTGGCATTATGCAACTTAGTCGCTCACCAATTAGATTTTTCTGATAGCAGAGAAAGATTTAAGAGAGAATTATACCTAACTTTAAATTTAAGTTCCAATAATCTGTAAGGACATAGTCCAGTAGATTAAATTATTAAAAATAAAAAAAAATGCTCTAAATGATCATAATGCTCTGGGGAGATGGCAACTGCCCCTCTATGCCCTACCTTCGCTACGCTTATGACTGTGTTGATCGAGTTTGTAAGCTTTAAAACTTCTTTTGCAATGGAAAATATTTGTGTAGGCATGTAAATTAATATCTCAGAAAATAAGTACTTTATTTTATACAGGTTTATATTAAAACTAGTACAAAAGCCCGTCCTACGACGCACTGTGGCTCAAGAATTAAATACCCATTGGCCAAAATACCCATTTTTTGTGGTAACCGATTTATAAAATTTTTGCGCCATTTTGTAGTAAATATATCCAAAATTAGGTAGACAAAAATTTAGGTCAAAATATCTACAATTGTGGGCGTGTCATGCGGTTAAGCACAACTATTTTTGCTTATTTCAGAAAAAGGTGAGTTTTTTTATTTTTTCATCGAAAATGAATGGAAATTGCTCGCAAAATATAATCAATGGAAGGTTGATTTTTTTTTTTTTTTTTTTTGTAAGGTTGGTTGAAGCAGTAATATTTATATTTTGGGGGTTACGAAATCTTGTCAAAATTACTGTTTTTTGTATAAATTTTTACTTTAGTGGAATAGAACTTCTATGGATCAATATGTATCAAAAAAATAAAAGCATCTAGTTAAACGTGCAAGTCTCTTCTTTCACCCCATATATACTTTTATGCCCCCCACGTTCCCCACCTAGAAGCTTTTTTCATTTTACTAAAACTACTCACACAAATATTCGAATGACGCAAATTTAAACGCATCCCTATAAGTATTCAATGATGTTTTCTATTTATGTATTCTATTTATAATTTATTAATATTTGTTATTAATTTATTTATTTATAATATTTATAATTTAAACGTTTTTTCAGTTTTATTTACCCTTTTCAACTCCATTTACCCTTCAACAATATAAGACAGGTTCATAAACAAAACATATATGCAGGTTCTGGTAATTAAAAACGTGCCTAGAGTTTTTTTTTAATTAACCCATTTCATTTTACCTGTATGAAACATGTGGAGTTTTGGAGTCTTAAATTTTACCTTTATAGAACTGGTGCAGGTAATAAGTAAATAGATACAGGTACTGATACTTGATATAGGGCTTAGGAAAGCACTACGCTATGGAAAGGCTTATATGGAAGTCATATTCGGATAATATCTCAAGCCATTGAAATTGGAAATAAATAAATTGATTCAAAAATCATGGAGAGATTCAGTTATAAAGAATTGACTGAGGAGTATTTAAGAAACAAAAAACAGGAAGATGTTCTAAGCGACGTTCAAAGAAAAATAAACTTCGAAATACCATTGGACTTAGAAGAGAAACTGTGAATCTGTTTTCGTTAAAAATTTAAAAAAGCGCTACAGCCAGTATAACTACACGAAAGAAAGATTTTAAGAACATAACGACAAAATCTACAAGAACTACCGACAAAATCAGCGCAGGAAGACAAAAAAAGAACTTGACAACAGCAGCAATATCACTGATGAAATCGGAAGTGAAAATGTTCAAGAAAATGTTCCTTCATCAATTGCGAGCAGATAAAAAATATGCAAAACTGGAAATCATTGATAAAGTTATTGATACTAGTCCAGTGAGAACAAAACGGGTTCTTAAAAGTGCACCAACACCGAGCGATTAGCATTATTTTTGGATTTGAGCTCGGATTGCGTGCGATTGAAAAAGGGTTCAAATCTGTATCCATCATATCATCACAAAATCATCAAAATCATCAAAAAATAAGAACAGCATAATTTCATACTAAGAGTTCAACATTTCAAAAGTTCAACTTTGACCTCGAATTTCTCAATAAGTACTCAATCGATCTTAACAAAATTTTAAACACAACATATTCAAGGAATTATCTGTCAGTTAAAAAAAATACTCAAATATCTCAATCTGTTTACAAATTATAGAATTTTGGCCAATGAAAACCTATTCTGAGCCACTGTGCGAAGAACAGAGGTGCAAAAAGTGAGTTTGTTGGCATTTAAAAAAAAAAAACAATGATCGAGAACTGGACCTACATGTTTTACGCCGACTCCGAACGGCTTATGTTCTCAAGAAGCTTTTCATGGCAGTTTTTACTCTCTGAGGTTTGCCATTGTCTGCAGAGAGGTGACGGCCGAACAGAAAAATTAATTCAATTGAAAAAATGTTCTGTGTCAGATGGAGGATTCGAACCTGGGTTTTCTGGCGTAAGAATCACACACTCTACCCACTACGCCACGGCCGCCACCGTGGCATTTGGCGGTCAAAAATTTATAACTTCTAAGCGAATGAAAATTTTTTTAAGCAGTTTTCGTCATATCATAGAAAAACTTAGCCCTTTAATATGAGGTATCAAAATAGTTTCTGAAATTTCGTATGCTATATTTTTTTTTTTTTTGATGGAAAGTGAGTTTTTTGAAAATGTTTATATATGTTATGCCGTGCAATGCTGGTAACTTAATGACAAAATATGTACTGCCTTTTGTATGAGAACTTGAAATAATTTCTGCGATTTACTTTTCTCTATTTTTTTTTTTTAATTTGGTTTTTGAAATTTTCAAAAGTAAAAAATTTTTGCATATAAAGGTTTTATTTTTGTATAAAATGTTTTATTGAATTGTTTTAACATTGTATATGTATTAAGGGGAGGCTAAGGTTTGTTTCGGCTACAAAAAACCTTTTTTTATGAATTTTTTTTAGAAAAAATTCTTACTGTAGGTTTATTTTACATATTATTATATATTATAAAAGTACAACATTTGAAGAATATTTAAAAAAATGTTTATTCAAAAATAGACAGAAATAACGGATTTATTATAGATCTGCGCAGGCACCTCGAAAAAAAGTTTTTGTGCGGTGACCAGCCTACAGCATCACTGGATCATCTGAAAACAAAAAATCAATATGTTTTCTTTAGTTTCTTACTTTATCGCTCCAGTCTCGTCGAGTTATTTTTAATTTTTAAATTTTTGGCACCATTTTGAAGCCAAAATTCAATTCAATTTCAATTTATTTCAGTAATAATTAGTACAGTGATAAGAATAGTTTTTTTTTATAGTACAACAATGTAGGAATAAGAAGCATGTTGTCTCAAAAACTGAAAATTAACTCTAAATTTATATTTATCTTAACTATAATACATAATCTAACACAAACAAATGCCAATCAGCTAACAAATTTTTGGCTTTTTTTAGGGCTAATGAGAAAAGTTTTACGAGCTAAAAGTTAAAATCAGAAAAGTGCTTAAATATTAAAAGTTTAAAGTTCCTTTTCCTATCAATACATTTTAAGTTATTGGGTAAAGAGTTCCATAATCTAATGGTGTTAGTAAAGAAGAGTCTCGTTGAATTCAAAAATTGATATTTAGGTATTTTTAAGTTCTACTTCGATTAGATTGGCTAAATTGCAACTTTTTATAAAGATACCACGGAGTTTTTGAATGAATAATGTTATGTAAGATAATACAGTTTTTTGCATTCATATAGGAAGTGATGCCACATCCAAGAATGCTTTTACTCCAAGATGAGTTGTGATCAAACTTATGTAGACCATACACATACCGCGATACTTTATTAAAAGCGAGTTGTATTTTATGAAGCGATTGGGAGTCTAGTTTACTATAAATAGCCACAAAGTAGCTGATTATAGGAACAATCAACTGAATCACTAATCGTTTTTTGGTTACTGTAGGTGTGAAAGAAGCAGATAGTCTTAAAGTCCGCAGTGTAGAATAAATCTTACTAACTACACTATTAATATGGTCAACGCATGTTTGTGAAGAATTCCACACAAACCCCAGATTCGTGACTTTGTTTACAAATCTAAGATTTTGGTAATCATTGGTAATGCTATGAAGATTGGAGGAATGTCTTCAAGATAAATTTTATTTTTAGAAATCGGTAAAACATTAGATTTTATTAGATTAAGAGTAAGGCGGTTTTTTACCGCCCATTGATAAATTATTTCTACATAAATCTTCATTCATCCTGTAACTCAGATCATAAAGGAGACCAACACGTCTAGAGAGATAAAGCTGAATATCATCAGCGTAGGCAGAGCTGTGTTGCAATGATTCCATTTGGAATTAATTCCGCCTCAATTCCAATTCCTTGGAATTAGGAATTGGTAATTGGCCATCTCAATTCCCAAGGATTGGAATGGGAAAAAAGTCGTCAATTCCATTCCAGGAATTGTAATTGGTAATTGAACATCTCAATTCCTCAGGAATGGAATTGGAAAAATTTCGTCAATTCCATTCCAGGAATTGTAATTGGCAATTAAATTTTTCAATTCCACAGGAATAGAAATGAAAAAAATGGTCAATTCCATTACGGAATTGTAATTGGTAATTGAACATTCATTGAACATTGTAATTGGAATTCCTCAGGAATTGAAATTTTCATTTCTGTTATAGGAATTGTAATTGAGGTTACTGTAATCCAAATACAATTGTAATTGAGATTACTGTAATCCAATTACAATCCTAATTGAGATTACTGTAATCCAATTACAATTGTAATGATATGGTAAATTACCAATTACAATTCCGTAATGGAATTGACCATTGTTTTCAATTTCATTCCTGAAGAATTGAAAAATGCAATTACCAATTACAATTCCTGTAATGGAGTTGACAGTTTTTTCCCAATTCTATTCCTGAGAAATTGAGATGTTCAATTATCAATTACAATTCCTGGAATGGAATTGGCGAATTTTTTCCAATTCCATTCCTGAGTAATTGAGATGACCAATTACCAATTCCTAATTCCAAGGAATTGGAATTGAAAAGTAATGAATACATTTTGACCCAGCTCTGAGCGTAGGCATGCAAACTGACACTTTTACATATATTAAAAATATCATTAATAAACATACGGAACAGTAAGGGACCAAGAACAGAACCTTGTGGTACTCCAGACTTAATGGGCTTATATTCTGAGTAAAGAGACTCAATCTTAGTTCTTTGAAATCTATCAGTTAGATAACACAACACAAGCTTTATAGCACAGTTTGAAAACCCGAAAAAACAAGACAATTTTTTGCAAAGAATATGATGATCGACCGTGTCAAACGCTTTAGAGAAGTCTAAGAGACAAAGAAGAGTGATCAATTCAAGATCGTATTGAATTCGTATATCATCAATAAATTTAGTCATAGCACTAGAGCAACTATGTTCTACGCGGAAACATGATTGTAGCTTCTTTAAACTTAGATTGTTTAATCTAAAACCTGCGGACTTTAGATAGATAGTAATTTGTTCCGCCATGAAGGACTCACATACTTTAGATAGACATGAAAGGATGCTTATGGCTCGAATTCATTTGTTTCTCTAGCCGATGATTTTTTAGGAACAGGGATTATAGTACCCACTTACCAGATTTTGGGGAAACATGGCGTAGCTAATATGATGATTTTTGAAGAAAAAATTGACCTATTTGTTATTGTGAAATTGTTGTAAATAAAAAATTTGAAAAAAAAAAACTCAACGTAACTAGAGAGCTATTTACACGTAGAATAAGTGTACAAAATTTCAAAACAATCGGTTCAGTCGATTTTTCTGTAAGCTGGTCATCGACTTTAAAAATTACATGTTTGGGAAAATCGATTTTAAAGTTTTGTAGACTGAAAACATGAAAATATCTTTAAAAAAACTGGATTTTCTTATAAAATACGTACATGTCATCATCGATGCCGGGTCCATACAGTACATCACTATCATCCACTTTATCTAAGGCATCTCTTTGCTCCTGTCTACGTAAAACTCTGCTTCTTTGGTCTCGCGAGCAGCTTGTTCGTCCGCTCTGCTGTTCCACAAAGAGTCTATCGCGCGCGCCCATTCACGCGCGCTTGGTCCTGAAGTGATGTCCAAATCTTGCATGAAGGTCAGAAAAGCAGTAGAGCTTCGTTAAAAAATGATGCTGCTACATATGCTGCAATTTCAACGACAGTTGCGGTACCACTCACTGATTTGGGACTAATTTTCCATATGAGTTGGTTGTAGCTTTCGTTGTTGTTCTGCGTGGAACCACCCAGACAACGTTCCATCAACAGCGTGTCTTTGCTTAAATCTTCATATACTGTCTTTATTGCGTCTAAAACATCAGCTGGAAGTGGAGATTAAGTGTGCTTGAATGATCGTAATGTTTTTGCAGCTTCAGCCTTCTTCCACTCGCACCACGATTCATCGCATTTTTCATGCTGGAGATTTTGATCAGTCGAAGAATAATGATAAAAAGTCGCCCTAGAGCGTTCCTCATTTTGTCCACAGAATCGTGATTTCTTCAAACTACTAGCCCATAACACACTATTAGTTTGTCGATTTTGTTGCCAGTTAGTTTGCCTTTACCGGAAAGAGATTTCCTCTTCACTTTTTTATCAGATTTCGTTCTTGCATCGACCACGTGCGTTTTTACTAAGTCACGCAGACATTTGCCCATGTCCAATACACTCTTTCTTGTTTATTATGAAGTTATCACCGTAAGATTTTGCATTGACTACTCTGGTGTAGTTTTTGGAATCGCCATCACCAATATAATTACGGAATTTTCCTTTTAAAAACTCTATCGAACGTTGAAACATTTTCACAATAGCGCTCACTTCCATATTACCAAATTTGATTCACATTGTCCTTTGTTCACGTGCTCCTCGTGCCACTCTTCATATTCTGGTGGTCCTAGTTTTTAGCTTCACGTTTCACATAAGTTACAGTACGAACCAGGGATGATATTGGCTTAGTTGTAAAAGGGCCAAAATTTATACAAAAATAGGCCATTTTTGCCAAGAATGGGGCCTTTAGTGGTAATTCAATATTAAAAACTTTCTATTTGAATATTTAACCTTTCGAAATATTCCAATAGATTTCGATTTAAGTGTTTCGGGAAATTAAAACAAATTGAAGTTCAGTTTTCATGTTTTCGTGTTTTTTTTTTTTTTTTTTTCACTGTTTCAACCTAAGCGGGGAAGTTTTTGGTTTGTCACAAAAATAGTACACTTTAGTTTAAACGATCAGCTCTCAGAATCAAAAATTGTGGATCATAGAGAGGTAGTATAATTATTTTTTTAATAGATTTTATTTCACACATAAACGTCCCATTACACCGCAGCAAGAAGGTGCATTGTGCAATGTGCATTGATTGCATAAGTCAAGAATATGCCAAAAAATTATCCATATCAGTTAATTTTTTCAAACTTATTTTGACAAAGCCATTTATTTAATATAAGTTATATATATATCATATATATCATATATAAGTTAATAATACAAATAAAAATAGAAAAGCATTTCTACAGAAAACCGCAAATTGGATCGATATATTCATCATTTAAGAGTCTTATGCCGTGTTTCCATGTGATCTTCTATTATCATCTAATATCACATTTTTTGTAAGACAGAAATAGCATGTGAGCCCTACTTTATGGCAGTGATGAATGGGAGTGTGGAACAGGTATACCTTTTTCATTTTTATAGCATGTGATATCCCATGTGATGCTAGGAGATCGAAAAAGTTCAACTTCTTGAACTTTTGCTATAAAAGTTGATCACATGCTATAAATAAGACATTCATTATAATAGTTGTAGTTTTTGTGCCGACAAGCTGTCGAATTACGAATACAAATTGGAAAAGAGAGATAATCAAATCAGGTCAAGGGGTATGATTGAAAATAAATAAACATTCTTGGTTTTTTTAACCATCGCAATGTAGAGTTAGCCAGAGAGTTCCTAAGCGCATTTATGGAAAGCATCAGTGATTTTTTCTTTAATTTGGTACTTGGTAGATTCACCAAAACTTTTTTAAAACTTTTTTTTTATATTTTTTTTCGTGTGTATTCCACTGATGCTGCTGTAGTTGTGGCACACGAATTGGATTACCTGTAACACCTGATGCTGTCTGCACAATAATAATTATATAAAACAATTTAGGGTACATAGACAATAAGTTATTTCAATAAGCACGTCTTGCAATCAGTAAACTTGCAGAAATTGATTTGTTTACATATTTTGCAAATGTCAAATTTTTATAGGAAAAATACATATATGCATCTCGCTCTTTATAGCATGTGTTTTGTGATATGGGATAAAATAAGATACTGAAAGATCACATGGAAACGTGGCATTAGGAGTATTTTTTGAGTCCTTTGTTATATATGCATAATAATGTCACAAATATATGAGGAAAGATATGCGTTAAGACTTGTAAGAAGTCAAATCAATGATGCGGGACGAAATGGCCATGATACCAAAACAAAATCAGTTCTACCAAAAAAATATATTCAGAAATGACTGAATTGAATAAAGAATAATTTCATAAATGTTATAAAATTTTGGAATACAGAGCCTTGAACAACAAAATTAGTTAAATCGCGTCGAATAAGGTGACAAAAAATATTCAATCGCTGTCTTAATTTTTTGAGATTAAAGAATTTTCATCTCAGGTGCAATTTTGAAACTGCTATGCTAAATTTTTTCCAAACCTTATATTTCTTAAAATTTATGACTCGAAAACACTTTTCTATTTCCGATTTTTTTAGTGGAAAAAATGACTTTTTTATGCAAATAATTGTTTATTACTTCTTAAGCCTTTATTTAAGATACATTCTGATGACATAATCTGAAAGAGCGTAAAATACGTCGGAAATTATTTTTGGTGCAGATAAAATAAAAAAAGTGGACAAAAATTCTTTGAAAATTGACGCTATAGAATTACTTTGGGATACTATTAAAACTAAAATCGGTTCAAAAACTAAGACATTCTTTTGGAGAGAGTGCAGGAATTTTCATACTTCCCCCATTATAGTAGATACCAAATGTTTGTAAGAAGTTTTCGTGTAGATGACATTCAATAATACAAAAATAGGTTATTCTTCATAATGCTAACATGGTGGCTTTATACAAAATATAAGAAAGTCAGTTTTTTAAAAATGTTCTTCAGATTTAATAGATTTGTATAAATGTACTATTTCTGTATCCTACCAAAATTGTACCTGCGTAGGCGTATCTAGCTTAAAAAAGCAAAATTTGGGAGAATTGTTTAAGTTTTTTGTTTTTTTAAAGCTATAATTTCTAAACATTCAACAGTACTTATTTTACTGAGAACGATTTTTTTACAAATTTAAAATTTGTACCTCGATGACACTTCTTGATATTTTTCAGTAGAATTTCAGAAAAAGGGCCTAAAATGAATCGAAAGGGCTTTGGGGCTAACGAAATCAAAAAGGGCTCAAAAAAACCCCAAAAGCCCCCAAATATCATCCCTGGTACGAACTCCTGACAAAAATATCAACAACTTTGCCGGTCCAATAGCCGATCAATGACGATACACCAAGGAGCGAATTGAATTCTCTTTTTTTCCACGTACCGTCACCGGATACTGTAATTTCGTCTGTGTCTTCGCGATTATTTTGTTTACTAGTCTCTTCTTTGTCTTTTTTGATGGCAGAAGCAAATTATTTTAGCGCGGTTTTGAAATAAAACTACTTACCATGTCCATCAATCGACAAAATTTCACACACCCGGCATATCCTAGGCCTAAAACTCGCAATATGAATGCAAATCTATTATTTATTTCGTAGGCATTACCATCAATTCTTTCACTCGACGGAACGTAGTTTGGTATTTTTCACTTTTCCTTCTTATTTACAAGATTCAAATGCCACTGAGCTTTCGCACGTTTTACACTTCACTTAAGTTGCTACAGTAGAAAAAACTAGAAGAAAGTCTATAGTTCGATAATGTTTTTTAAGATCTTCCTCGACTTCAAGCGAAGAAGTATTCGATTTGATTTTTTTCGCTGATGCACTAGACGCTCTTACTTTCGATCCTGCGGCATTACTCTATTTCTTGGTCGGCTTACTCTTGGACCACCCTGTGCACGTCCTTCTCTGGCAGTTGGTTTCGGCATTTTTTCGATGATAAATACAAAATCACTAAGAAAAAACAAAACGGATCACGTGTTAACGAAAACGAAGCAAAACTGAAATGACGCACATATCTGCTCTCCTAAGCGTTCAATTTTAGACTGAAATATGTATTCTACATCGAAGGATACAATATACGTTACACATTTTATATACCTGAAGATATTAGGACGAAAAGAGGAGATAAAAGTAATACAATAGATACCGAAAGAGTTGCCGCTCGCCGCGCAGCACAGGTAGCTAAAAGGCGCGCAAAACTAAGTTAGAGGAACGGTCATTCAACGTACTGTTACTTCGTTAGTTTTGCTCCGAATGATCTACAAATTTAATACAATATTCTTCAGATGTTGTACTTTCAGAAACAAAAATAAAAAAAATATGGAAAATATAAAGTTGTCAAACTTTACCTCCCCCTTAAAGAGGATTTTTTTTCTCAATTAAATTTTATTAAACTATTAAATTTTGAAAACTGATTTGAAAAAATTTTCTGTGGTGCAACGCACGACTGACCTTCCGCCCTCGTCCTTAAAAGTTCCACGTAATTTATGAATAACCCCTTAAATTGAGTGAGGCTTACATGTATATCTAAAATGTCAAAAATTGATTGCTTTCAAAACGATCTGCATACACTTGCGAATATATTATTTTTCCACTTTCTGAACTTCGGCTCAATAATATTCTTCTTAATGTTTTTCTTCTACTATAATATGCTTTTTTACATACAAAAATACAATTAAATTCAGAAAGAAGTATTTATTAATATTCAGGTAGAGTTTTCGTTAGTTTTTCTGTGAAATTAAATAAAAGACAAACACACTTTTTTTGCCATTACTGTAGTCTGCAATATAGCACAATTCGGCATAATAAACAACTAAGAAAAGCTTCTCTACATAGCTCTACATAAGGCAAAAAAATAATCAATTGTTTACAAACAAAGCAAAAGCATGTGTGAGAACATTAAGATCAATTGACAGAGTAAGAGAGAGAGAGAGAGAGAACATTTGAAAATGGGAGATGCAGAGAGCATGGTAGAATATATCTTGATGCGAGCAAATTAATTCCAGAATCATGCGCTCTCTATCATGAAGAACTTATGGTCTTAACGAGATTTTTAGCTTTAAACTTTTCGTTAAGATGGAAAAAAAGGAAATGAAAAGAAGAAAACAAAAAAATTAAAATGTACGAAATTGCTCTCGATACAAGAGAAAATTTTCATAGTTTTCCTTGCACTAAAAATATACATTTTGCCAAATGAAAAATACAAAATTTTTTCAAGGAAAATTAAATATTTTTGAAATATAATTTGGTCAGTTTATTGGAAGTCGTCATTAGTGAATTGTCGCCGTCTCACTGGTAATAAAAGCAAAGATATTCGTCAAGTTAAAAGGAGATATCTATAGAAAATATATATAGATATATGAATTTAAGTTTATATAATATAAGAAAAGAGTGAACGTAGATAAAAACAATATATAAAATTTGTGAAAATTTGCTGTGAAGTGGAGAACAACAGCTGTTATATATATTTGCTGCTACTGGATACTTCGTAAAGTTAATAGAAGTTTTTAGTAAACGATAAAAATTATAAAAATAATTTTTTTTTATAACAAAAAGTATTTACTATAACTAAAAAGTGATTTTTTTAAGGATATTTTTGAAATTTAAAAAATTGTGTAAATTTTTTGTTTTTTTTTTGTTCTTTATCTCAGCTGAATTTTATAGAACAAAAAATGTTAAAAGATCATATTGCAATAATTTGAGCTCAAATAAAAAATTAAATCAAAGCTTTATTTATCTACATAGCTTTATAAATAAATTAACGATCATCAACGAATAAAGTGCACATATGAACTTAACGAAAGTACAAGAAAATCTTAGCAAAAACAATTAATATCCATAAATTTTGCACACCCACTCATGTAAATACATACAGGCAAATATATATATATATACATATTTTCGTCGTGATGATGTACTTTGTTTATCAATATTTTAACCATAACGAAACAGTGATAAAGAGAGAAACGTGAAAATAAAAATTTAAAAAAAGAAAAAAATTGTTGAAAATAAAATCTATATTTAAAATTTTAACACGAAACTCAATTCGAAGCTACAACAAAGTTCGGAGTGCGGAATTTTATTTTGGAAATTATAGTGAAATTGAAATGTGAAACAAATATTTAACGAATGCTGAATGAAACGAATTAGCCTCGAAATTTTGGGAGTGTGCAAATAGATATAAACAAGGAAAGCAAAATCCGGCTACATACGATTTAAGAACATATTATTTTTGTATAAAAAAATTTATGGCAGCTTATATCAAAATATATATATATATATATATAATAAATAAAAACAACAAGAAATATAGCAAAGAAAGGTTTGACAATCAATTGTTATAAAAGTCAAAGGATTTGCTAAAAATTAAAAACTTAACGAAAATTTAACGAAACATAACAAAAAATATATTTAAAAAGATTATGCAAAGTAACCAACAATAAAAGTACAAACTTTTGTGAAATTTTTTAAAAACTTGACGAAAATTTAACGAAAATTTTTTAAAATATGATATACTATAATGCACTTATAACACAGTACAACAATTTTGCAAAAAAAGAACAAACTCGCGGCGTTTCATGACTTTTCTTCATGTTTGCGAGGTCGCTGAAACCACGCTGAGGTCACGTAAGGTTCTCCCTGGAGGCGCGTCCAGGATAAACCCTAAGCTACTACAATTAATGAAATCAATATTTCCCCTTTCGGGGGAGAGGGGGGCAGGAGAGGGTTAAAACATATATTTTTTTTCAGACTTAACCAGTACTCAGGGGATGCCCCCTAAAATGATAACGGGTGATAGTTAGTAGGAGGGTGGAAAGATGGAGTAGTGTCGGTTATGACCGACCTCCATTATTTTTTTAAGAGGAACATGTTTTCCTGAGAAGCTATCCCCTTAGACCACTTCTGAGGGGAGCTCCCATAAAATCTATCCTAATCCCCTACAGTTAATGAAATCGATATTTACCTCTTTGGGGAGGGCAAAAGAAGGTGTTAATATGTATGACTGACATCCATTTTTTTTTCAAAGAGGAACACTTTTTCCATAGGGCTTACCCTCTCCAACCCCTCCTTAGGGGGGCTCCCATACAATGCACCCTAATCCCCTGCTGTTAATTAAATCGATATTTACCCTTTTCGGAAGGGGAGGAGAGGGTTAATATGTACCACCGACCCCAACTACTTTTTAAAGAGAAACATTTTTCTCCTTGGGGCTTATTCCCTCTGACACCTCCGTAGGGGGCTCCCATACAATGCACTCTACTGTTAATGAAATCAATATTTTCCCTCTTGGGATGGGACTCATGCAGGATTTAATCCCTGTAATGAAAACTTAAATAAATAAATAAAAATTAATAAAATGGGTAGGAAAGGGTTAATATGTAGGACCGACCCCAACTACATTTTAAAGAGAAACATTTTTCTCCTTGGGGCTTATTCACTCCGACCCCTCCTTAGATAAGATCCCATGCAATGCACTCTATTGTTAATGAAATCAATATTTTCCCTCTTGGGATGGGTAGGAGAGGGTTAATATGTACGACCGACCTCGAGTACTTTTTTCAAGAGTAACATTTTTCCCCTTGGGATCTATCCTCTCCGACTCCTCCTTGGGGGTGGGGGCTCCCATACACTGTTATTTCTTGTTATTTCATTAACGGTAAGGTGCATTGCATGGAAGCCCTCCTAAGGAGGGGTTGGAGGGGATAGGACCTAAAGGGAAAAATGTTACACTTGAAAAAATAATGGAGGTTAGTCCTGCATATTAACCCTCTCCTACCCTTCCCAAAATGGGAAATACTGATTTCATTAACATTAGGGTGCATTGTATGGGAGCCCACTAAGTAGGGGATAGATATCAAAGGGAAAACTGTTACACTTGAAAAAATAATGGCAGTTATTCCTACATATTAACACTCTCCTACCCTTTCCAAGAGGGGAAATATTAATTTCATTAACAGTAGGGTGCATTGTATTGGAGCCCACTAAGGAGGGGTCGGAGAGATAAGCTCCAATGAAAAAAGTGTTCCCTTTTGAAAAAATGGATGTCAGACACACATATTAACCCTTTCTTGCCCTCCCCAAAGAGGTAAATATCGATTTCATTAACTGTAGGGGGTTAGGGTGCATTGTATGGGTGCACCCCTCAGGAGGGCTCAAAGGGGATAGGTCCTAAGGAAACAATGTTCCTGTTGGAAAAATAATGGAGGTCAGTCATACATTTGAACCCTCTCCAGCCCTCCCCGAAAGGGGAAATATTGATTTCATTGATTGTTGGAGTTTAGGGTTTACCCTGGACCCGCCTCCAGGGAGAACCTTACGTGACCTGAAAAATTCATATTCGGTTTCAGCGATCTCGAAAACATAGAAAAAAGTCATGAAACCTCACGGATTTCGGAAAGTACTGAGTTTTGTACTGAGTAGCAAAACTAATGTGTAAAAACAAAAATATTTGTGCGAGCTAAACATGATTTAAAAATGAAAACTACGATAATTTCTACAAAAGTAAATTGTTTGAATTGTTAAAGTTGAAGTTTGCAAAATTGAAAAAATTCTTGTTAAAGTACACAAAGGCTATGTATAAAATTTGATGCAATCATCACTGAAACTTATGTAAAATTATATACAAAAAACTTGGATAGAAAGAATATATGTTAAATTGTACAAAATATCGAGAATTTGGTAATCAAAAAAAATTCGATAGATCCACAAATAAAACTTGGATGTCTTATCCAAGAACTTGGAAGGCACCAAATTACCGAAGGCATTGAATAAATTAACATAAGCTTACTGTTAATTTGTGTTGTTTTTTTTTCATCGTAGTTATTAAAAAAATAATTTTTAATTGTTCGTTTAAATATTTGCTATTATTTATGACACTTAGAATACATTTAAATTTTTGGTTATTGTGAGGAAACCTACTCAATTTGAGAGTCCTCTCTTAGTGTTCGTATAATTATTTCGTATAGTGTTCATAAGTGGGCCAAAAGTGAGCCAAATTTGCAGGCTACTTTGGAAAAAATTTTTGAGAAAATTCAAAAGTCGAATGAAATAGAAATAATAAACAAACACACTTAAATGCTGCACAATTAATGAGGCACACCTTGTGTTTGTATATATTTTTGTGAGTTTTTTTTTTTTTGCCATTTTTGCCGCCGCCATGATAGCCCATTTTCAAAACTTGCGTCTCCCGGTCCATGAAAAAGCGTGCAAGTTCTATAAAAACAGAAAGAAAAAAAAAAAACAAAAACAAAACAAGACAAATTTTTAACGAATCTATAACAGCTGTTGTTCTCCTGCGGCGCATGCCAGCGAATTCCGTTAGAGAAAACACAAAAAGAAAAAATAAACGCGAAACGACGCAAATGAAGTGATCGCTCGTGTTGTTGTATATTTATAAATATTTTTGTTGTTTCATGCAAAAGTAGAATGCAAAGAAAAAGATGAAGAGGACCAAGATGCAGAACAGCGAAATAATCTATTTGCTTAAACAAACACACGTGCACATAAATGCGCATACACATATGATGTACATACATGAGTAAACTTGCATTCATGTATGAGCTATGCAAATGTGTGTGTGTGTGTGTGTGTGTGTGTGCTGAGTGAGTGCGAAGCCTAAAAATAAAACTTCTAAAATTCAGACGAATATCAACGAGAAAAGCAACGCATAAAAGTGAAAACAGAATTTTATGAAAATTTTCAATTATTTTTCAGTGAACACAAAGATTTAAGTTAAAATAAACAAGCTTAAGTAAAAATTTGTGCAAAAGTAGGAGGAAGTAAAAAATAAATATAAAAAAAAAAGAGAGAAAAAAAGTTAAACACCTCGAAAACAGTGTTAAAAGTGTTTAAAACATGCCTTTTGTTGCTCCCAAGAGCACCAGCAACTCAACAGCACCTTCTAGCAGTGGTCCCGGTGGCGGTGGACGCACTACTTTTCGTCCTCCATGGGTTAAAGAAGACGCTGCGGCAGCCAGTCCACTAAAATCAACAATTAAGACAACGGTACCCTGGGCCAAGAAAACCGTTGCCGAAAAGGAGAAGGAAAATGGTGAGAAAACCACGACGACAGCAACACCTACGTCGGCTTTGAAGAAACCCACAACAAGCAACGCTGCAGCGAAGACTACCACCGAGCCCGCCAAAAAGCTCAACGATGTCAAAAAATCCACTGTTGAGCCCGCAAAGAAAGCAGTGGAGCCCGCAAAAAAAACTGTCGAGCCAATCAAAAAAACCACGGAGCCACCAAAGAAAACAGTTGAGCCTGTCAAGAAAATCGTAGCCCCACTCAAAAAAACAAATGGACCGGAACCCCTGAAGAAGACCACAGCACCAGCGGTAACCAACAAGACCGCTCCAACATCTGCAGCAACGAAATCAGTTGCAGCAGCAGCCAAGAAGAAAGAACCATCACCATCTTCCTCCGAAGAAGAGTCCGATGAAGAGGAAGAAGAAGAAACCGAAGAGGAAACCGAAGAAGAAACTGAGGAAGAAACCGAAGAAGAAGAAACCGATGATGAGGAGGAGGAGGAGGAGGACGAGCCCGAACAGGTTATGGTGATTAAGCAACCGATTAAAAAAGCATCACCGCAGCAGCAGGCACCCAAAAAGGAGGAAGAAGAAAGTGAGTTGACACGCCGTTTTTCCATTGAAAAACCCAAACTGCGTCCCGTTGTCGTTAAACGTGACAAGTCAATGAAGAAAATCATTGACGATGACGATGAGGCAGTTGAGGGTGAAACCGAAGAAGAACGCGAACGTCGCTTACGTTTTAAGTTAGATAAACCGAAATTGCGTCATGTGAAACGCGAAGAAAAACCGTTACCCGCCAAGAGCACCGATAATATATTGAAAATACGTCCAGTCCTTAAAAAAGTGCCCAAAGTCGATGAACTAATTAAAGACACTAAAGAGGAACCCAAGCCAGAGTTCAAAACGAAAACCTTACGGAAAACCCCTTCGATTAGCAAGGCTAACGGTGAGTTTGCAGACTCTGATCTGCTTTTATTTCTCTCTCTTTCTCTCGCTCTCTCGCTTCCTCTTCCTATATTTCTCTTTTAAGAATATTTTATTTTAATGCGCTCTGAAAAGCTTTTTGGGTTGCGTTAAGCGCGGCTATTTGGCTGTTTTTAACTAACTTATAATGGATGCGCTTGCAAATTGAAAAATCTGCTGTACAAAAAAGCTTTTCATAAATAAGTCTTACCTAATTATATACTGGATATAAAAATCGAAAAAATGCTTAACTTCTAAGCTGCTATTAGGTTAAGCTTTTATAATTTAACCGACTAGTACCAGAAATCTTAAATTTGGGCACAATTTTCTGGGCTATAACGTTCGATACAATCGTCGCGCACAGTGGCGACATCTGGCATGTCTCATTGCAAAAACCGTAACTTCTGAACGAATTAAGATATCTTCATGAATTTATATTTATTTAGTTATCGCCAGCAAAATAATACAGCTTTCACATTATATTTAAATTTACCATAGGAATGCTATGGTATTCATGGTCAAAGTTAGATTTTCTAATAGATCTACAAATTGTGAATATTAAGTTCTCCATATGAGTGTTTTTTTTTAGAAAAAATTATTAAAAACATGAATTATGATTAATTTATGGTTGCTGAGAACAAATCCATAGTTAATTTAAATTAAGAAAGTTCAACATTTTTTTTTTCCACACTGAAAACAAAAAATTATCCAAAAAAACTTTAAAAACACAGGAAAAGCAAATCTTTTGAGTTTCTAAACGAATTCAGGAACTTGTCATTACGTCTGTCATTCCGTTTGTCATTCCGTTTGTAACGCCGATGGTCCGCCTTCGCCAAAGTTTCACTTCATTAATCTATACTTCAAAAGAATCGTCATGCAAAATCGTGAAGTATTTCTCAAATAATTTGTTGCAGGCTTCTTCATCTAGGGTTGAAATTTTTGATGGAAAAAGGTATCTAAAATTCGATAATATTCCACGGTGCTTAAGAAAACGATCTTCAAGGTCAGTGACGAATAAGTCTAGGTATGGTAGGTAGGTTGAAATTCGATAAAAATCTTTAATTGAATTAGTCTCGATATTACAACGATGAGTTTGACGTGAAGCTTGCCTCGGTTTCCTTACATCAATATCGTGTTCTTCACGGATCTTGTTAACATTTTGGAAAATCTTACGAAAGTGTTCGTCTGCGCTTTCTCTTCTTTCCAATAATTATTTTTTTATGCCATCTGCCCACTGTATGGCTTCATCGAGATCTTGGATTTTTCTTGGTGGATTTCAAGAGTATATTTCGAAACCCTCCTGGGGGGGGAGGGTTTGAACCCCCCATAATCCCCCGTGCGCACGGGCCTGGTTATAACGGATATACCTTTACCTGTCTACACCACACACGTCAACGCACAGGATAAGGGGTTGTGGCACCAAAACGGCTCAATGGAGCTAACTGGATACTGCCTGTAGCAGCAGTTTCACCACTAGAGCCCTGCATGAATATATTCATCAAGTGAATACACCCTGATTCTCTACTGTAGCAGTTACTGCAGGCAAAGCTGCAAGCTAATAAATGTAAACAACAGGTCGTGTAGCAACAGGTCGTGTCGTGAGCAAGAGAATAACTTTTTATTTGTTCTCTGTTCTCTTTTCAAACACTCTTGCACTGAGGTGAGCTTGCGATCTACCCTTTGTTTCAGTTTTTTCTCAGAGCACTTAATAAACTACACAAATACTCAGGTATCTGCTGCAGTGACCTGAATAAGAGTTAATAAGTTGGGTTTTCCCCGCAATAAGCTTTTTGATATTCTAAATGCATATTTGTGTTATTTTTTGGTGCTTTATTTGCTACCTTCCATACAAAAAATACAAAAACTGTCGAAAATAGTTTAAGTCGGCCATAGCTGAACTCCTAGAGGGTCAAATATATGAGCTGGTCCTATTACTTTTTGCCCCTCAACATTTCATTCGAACACACCTACCCCCTATCTACCACCCTTCTTTGGCTCCTCATACAAAAAACACAAAAGCTGTCGAAAATAGTTTATATCGGCTGTAGCTGAATTCTTACAGGGGACAAATATATGAGTTGGTCCTATTATTTTTTGCCCCTTAACATTTTTTCCGAACACACCTAGCCCCTATCTGTCACCCTTCTTTGGGTACACATACAAAAAACACAAAAGCTGTCGAAAAAAGTTTATATCGGCCGTAGCTGAACTCCTAGAGGGGTAAAATATATGAGTTGGTCCTATTATTTTTTGCCCCTCAACATTTCTTCCCAACACACCTACCCCCTATCTGCCACCCTTCTTTGGGACCCCATACAAAAAACACAAAAGCTGTCGAAAAAAGTTTATATCGGCCGTAGCTGAACTCCTAGAGGGGTAAGATATATGAGTTGGTCCTAATATTGTTTGCCCCTTAACATTTCTTCTGAACTCACTTAACCCCTATCTGTCACCCTTATTCGGGTCCCCATACAAAAAGCACAAAAGCTGTCGAAAATAGTTTATATCGGCCGTAGCTGAACTCCTAGAGGGGTAAAATATATGAGTTGGTCCTATTATTTTTTGCCCCTCAACATTTCTTCCCAACACACCTACCTCCTATCTGCCACCCTTCTTTGGGTCCCCATACAAAAAACACAAAAGCTGTCGAAAATAGTTTATATCGGCAGTAGCTTTATTCGTACGGGGGTCAAATATATAAGTTGGTCCTATTATTTTTTGCCCTTCAACATTTTTCCCGAACACACCTACCCCCTATCTGCCACCCTTCTTTGTGTCCCCATACAAAAAACATCTATTTTCTACGAACGAACGAATAAAAAAATATTCGCTAAATATTCAGGGTCTGATTACTGATATTTTGTTATTTTTTATTGCTTTATTTGCTATCTGCTGGTATGAGTAAAGCATCGTGCTCTTATTCCCTTCGTTTTTTATATCTGAATAAAACAAAGAGAGTGTATGAGCAGGTATGAGCAAAGCAGAAAAGGGATAGAGGAACTTTTTTATTCTATAGCGAGAGAATATATTCAGGGAGGCGAAAAAGCATGCTCATGCAGGGCTCTAATCACCACTCAAACCAACCAACCAACATTTTAAATTGAACATTTTACAAATCAAATTCAACATTTTAAATTTCAAATTCAACATTTTAAATTTCAAATTCAACGTTTTAAATTTCAAATTCAACAAATTAAAGCAAAACTTTAGCTAAGAAGTTAAGAGTCAAGTTGAAAAAGTTGAATTTGATTTCTAAAAAGTTTAATTTTAAAAGTAAAAAGGTGAATTTGAAGTTAAAAAATTTTAAATTTATTAATACAACGTTAAATTTAAACGTAAAGGTTTAAAGGTTGAATTTTAAGTAAAAAAAACTGTGTTTGAACTTAAACGAAGGCCTTGGAATTTTTTTAATAATTTTTTGTTTTGTATAAATACAAATTTATGCAAATGAGCCATATTAATAATGAGTCATGGTCAAAAGTAGCACATTATTTACGAAATTTGTTGCATATTTATAAAAATTAAATAGTAAACAAAACCTTTTTTTTTTTAAATATATTTCGAGAAAACTCACTCGCCAAATATTATTTTAAATCTAGAGACGTACAGTTATTGAGGCTGAAAATAATTAAAAGTGCGCCAACAACGCGATGATCATCATAATGATGATGCTGTTAAAGCCCGAGCGCATTCCAAGCCGTTGACTGACAGTTTATTAATGCACAGTCAAAGGAAAATAAAATGGCTGCCACGAAAAAAAAAAACTAACAAAATGCAGCAGAAATTTAATGAAAAAACTACATATAAATAAATGCAATCATAATATTTTACGTGAGGAAAGCAAAAAAAAAAAAAAATAGACAAAAAAACAAAACAAAATGACAGCCAAACTCAATGACGTTGACAGTTCGTTGTTGTGTGTTGAGTGACATGAAAGTAGCGCTGCCAATTTTAAGCTAATTTTATACAGGTAAATATAGCCAAGAAAAAAACGCCAAAATCTATAAAAAGTGCGAAAAACCGGTAAAAATGCAAAAAAAATGATGTAATGAGTTATCATACGTGTGGTTACACAAATATTTATGTATGTTTGTATGAGTTATTTATTGAAAATTCTTGAAAATTTCTTTTAAGAAATAAGATGGTTTAAATTTTGTTCAGTGTGCTTTTTGAATCTGTTGAATTTTGTTGCTTTTAATGTAAGTGTTTGAAAAAAAATGTTGTTTCATATTTCAAATCATTCCTACGCACGACTTTTCAAGTGTTTCTTTAGAATATTATCTATTGTTTTGAATTAAATAGCCGCGGCGGCGTCAAAGGATTATATGTATAGCTCTCATATTCAAACAGAAATAAAATTAAGACCTTCAAAGAGAAATAGTTCATGAGAGTTCAAAATAGGTGTCAAAAAAAAAAAAAAAAAACAAACAAATTTCGGTACATTATAACGGAACAGTGAATAGAACTACAGAAAAAGAAAAAGTTATTCTTTTATTACAACTGATTTAAAAAAAGAAATTTTTAAAAATTGCTAAAAACTAAATATAAAATAAACAAATACCACAATTTAATTTTCATGTAAAAACTGGTACGAGCCCGACCACAGAAAATAAGATGAGTCATCTTATTTAAACAAAAAAATAAAAACTTCTTCACGCCTTCTATGGTTTAATAACAACAAATTATTGGTGCTAAAAAATGGAATCGTGGAAAATAAGTAAACAGAGAGCGCAACAACAAGTCTTTGCAGAGTTAATGTAGTCAATTTTTTTGAACCTTTGGCTTTGGTTTCAGCAGAAGGTGTGTTTATAAGATTTTCAAAGTTAATGGACTGCATGAACCACAGAAGAATACTGATGAGTTGGTGTAGCGACCAACGAAATAGGTGTCTACACCGAGAAAAAAAGCTACAGATAAATCACCTAAGTCGGCTTGGGTAAAGAGAATTGTATGGGAATTATAAACTTATGCTTATTCACCTAAGCAATTTATTGTTTAATACATTGTTTTGAAAGCACATACTTCGATACCTTGCCAAAAAAAACAATATTTGATTCACCTAAGCCCAAAATCCAAAAATCCAAAATTAAAAAACAACTAGCATGGATGGCTTAGCTTAAGCATAGTTTTGAGCTATTTTCTGCACAAAAAAAAAACACAGCTGCGTCATTAGACATACGAGAGAAGGATAGATTTGATAATTTAATGGATTTTTTTTTTTGTAATAAAAGCACTTTTAAATTTAAAACTAACATAAACTAAATTAAAAAACACACGTTAATATTCACACCAGTAAATTTTATTACATTTTATCAACAAAAAGAAAAGAAAAAAAGAAAAAAATGTATTTGCGCGCCGTGCAGAATCGAACCTGGAACTTTTGGTACCAGTCCATCGCTCTACAAACTGATCTAAGCAGCCTTGCTACTGTTTGCTGACATAACAGCTCCATCTGGCTGGAATGGGTTAAAGAAAATATGTAAATTATGCCAGTGGTAAATTCCATTATATTCTCAATATTTATTCCTGTAAGGGTCCCCAGCAACACTTGATATATCATTAGAAAGGTCTTGAGCTGTAGGTAAGCAGAAAATTATTAGATTTTTGATAAGAGCGTTGAGCAGTTATGAGCGTTTGAAGTTGAAAAATTGGCAAAAAGACTCAAGACATGAACTCGCTCTAAAGTGAACGAGAAAGTGTGGTTACCAAAGCGAAGTAGGGAAGTACACCCGATTTTCGTGGCGTGATCACTAGTATATATCTACAAGCGTAGGCAGAGTTTACTGTGCTTTTAGCCGAACTTGCTGATGAGTTATTCGAGTTATTACCCTTCTGAGCTGTGGTGACCGTGGCCTACCAGTTAGCGCTCCCGACCTGCATGCAAAATGGCCAGCTTCAAATCCGGCCAGAGCGCAATGTTTTTATCTTCTTTTTTGATATATATTTTTATGGATCAATAATATGAGAATTTTCTTTAATGGACTTAAGAATATGAGAATATAAGGGGAAAATTGTAACGCCACGTTACATTTTTCTTTATAAAGGGTGGTAATATTTTAAGGGCCGATGTGGATTTTGAATAAAACACAAATTATTTAGGAAACTATTGTCATTTCTTTTTATTATGATACTATTGGTATGGTTCAATTATGTATGGAACAAAATATCGGCCAAATGGCCGCCGCGACCTCAGCGGCACACCTCCATCCGATAGTCCAAATTTTCGATGACTTTGAGGCATAAGTGAGGTTCTATGCCATTAATGTGCCGAATGATCTCATCCTTTAGCTCTTGAATTGTTGCTGGCTTATCGACGTACACCTTTTCTTTCAAATAACCCCAAAGAAAGAAGTCCAACGGTGTCAAATCACATGATCTTGGCGGCCAATTGACATCGCCACCACGTGAGATAACACGGCCATTGAATTTGTCGCGCAAAAGAGCCATTGTTTCGTTGGCTGTGTGGCAAGTGGCACCGTCCTGTTGAAACCACATATCGTCCACATTCATATCTTCCAATTCGGGCCATAAAAAGTTAGTTATCATCTCACGATAGCGAACACCATACACAGTAACTGCCTGACCGGCCTCATTTTGGAAAAAATACGTCCCGATAATGCCGCCAGCCCATAAACCGCACCAAACAGTCACTCTTTGTGGGTGCATTGGTTTTCCGACAAATGCGGCAATTCTGCTCATTGACGAATCCATTGAGGTGAAAATGTGCCTCATTACTGAAGATGATTTTCTTCGAAAATTGATCATCCACTGTTGCAATTTCTTGCCACTATTCTGACCATTGACGACGCTTGAAATGGTCAAGAGGCTTTAGTTCTTGGGTCAATTGCACCTTGCAAGCATGTAAATGCAAGTCTTCAAGCATAATGTTCATCAACGACGAGCGTGAGAGGTGCAAGTGTTGGGCACGACAACGAGTTGAGGTGGACGGCTCTTCAGCCACACTATCGCGCACAGCAACAATATTTTCTGCAGAACGAGCTGTACGAGCATGCACTGGTGTTTTCACATCTCCTACGGACCCGGTTTGCTCAAATTTTTGCACGATTTTTTCGACTGTACGCACATTTGGACGATTAAATTGACCGAAAAAATCACGAAGTGCACGATATGCATTTTGATTTGAACGCCCATTTTCATAATAAGCCTGAATAACTTTAACGCGTTGCTCGATTGTGTATCTTTCTTTCCATGAATCAAATTGAGTTAGTTTGAAATTGAGAAATGTCGAATGAAATGCATAAAAAAAACTTGACGTTTAGGTGTGGTTCACATTCAACATCGGCCCTTAAAATATTCCTTTTCACTACACTTTATCATCGATTTACTGCTTTCATGAATTATACTTAAAACTTTTAATCTTTCTGTAGATTATTAAAAAATTATAAAATTATTTTTATTCACTTACCGTTTTTTCTCCAATAGAAATCTGCAAAAAAAAAAAGGAATTTTTGTCATTAAATTTTATAAATTTATGAAATTTTTCATTATAAAAACTTATTCATGTGCCAAATGTAAATAAAATTTGTGCATTGAAAAATTAATGCCAATATTTGTTTTTTAATGCAGCACCATTTATAATTAAATACTTCACTCAGATATATTTTTTAATGTCCTTTGAACAAATTCAAGCAAGTTTTAAGGCCATAAAAATAAAAAAATTTTAAAATAAAAATTATTCGTTTTAATGCCACATCAAATGCATTGCATGAAATAACTTAAGAGCACATTTATTGCGACAGTGTGGCAACATTATTAATGCATTCAGTATATTTTCAACAGTTGATATATGCGTGTTCCTGTTAGTCTTTAACGGTCAAAGATAAAAACTTTACCGTGTGATTTAAGTTAACTTGTATAATTATTTTTCAAATTATAAGGCATAAAAAGTGCCTTAAAACGTATGGAGGCAAGCTTGACGCAACATTATTAATGCAATATAATTCAAAAATATATTTGTGTGAAACATAATAGTACGTAAAAAACGAGTAGTTGCGAAAAAGTTACGTTGCATACGTTTATGACCTGATTGATTTCAATTCACTCAAAGTTTTTCATCAAAATAATTAAAAAAATTTTAATGTTAAAAACTTTTATTAAACCCTTTTTACACTTATCGGCGGCAGTGGCGCAAAGTGACTAAAGTGCATGGATTGTGCATTTATACTCAACTCGTCGGATTTACGTAGGAACATTATTTGGAACAGTGATGGCAAAAAGTTGAACGCTTATGTTTTGCACACAGTGAATGTGATTCCAAAATTATCATAATTTTTTTTTTTTAAATTGATGTAAACAAATTTCAGCAGCTAAGAAGATCGGTCAAAGTGCTTTCATGGGCTGAAATTGCCATTTCGTTTTTTTTTTAATCTGAGCAAATTTCTTACCAATTTAAAAGTTTTGGACATAGAGCACAAAGTTTCTAAAATATTAAATGTATTTTTTACGTAGAATAACATTTTACAGAGCGGTTTTTAAGGGGTATTTTACGCAAATTTTTTAAAGCACATGCAACGTTTTTGATCACTTTTTGGGATATACCTACAGCCTTTAATATTCATCGTACAAACACATAAAATATATGCCAAAATATCGGTTACATGGCTAATGAATCGAATATCCAATTATATTCTGATATCTAATATATAATTTCGCGTAATAATTTAAAAGTTTTTTACATACAGCACAAAGTATCTAAAAAAATAAATGTATTTTTGACGTAGGATAACGTCTTAGAGGGGGTTTTATGGGGTCTTTTTCGCAAATTTTTGAAAGCACATGCAACGTTTTCGGTCACTTTTTGGCATATACCTTCAGCCCTTAATATGCATCGTACAAAGATAAAATATATGCCAAAATATCGGTTATATGGCGAATGAATCGAATATCTAATTATATTCTGATATCTAATATATATTTTCGTTAATAATTTAAAAGTTTTGGACATAGAGCACAAAGTTTCTAAAAAAGTAAATGTATTTTTGACGTAAAATAACGTCTTAGAGAGGGAGTTTTATGGGGTATTTTTTGCAAATTTTTTAAAGCACATGCAACGTTTTTGGTCACTTTTTGGGATATACCTACAGCCTTTAATATTCATCGCACAATGATAAAATATATGCCGAAATATCGGTTATGTGGCGAATTAATCGAATATCTAATTATATTCTGATATTTAATATATGATGTCGTTAATAAAGACACAAAATAGCAAAATCTACGAAAAAGAATTCACAATTTCGCATGAAAAAATTATGCATAAAATTCTTCAGTAGCTGTTTGTGCTGTTGCTATAATTGTTGGTTTGATTGTTGTTGTTGTTGCTGTTGTTAATATGTATGTAAAATTTACATGTGTATGCATATCAATTGCTTTCGTTTTTGTCGTTTGTTACTGTCGAAAATATATTGTTTTATTTGTATATTGTTTTATTTGCTTATCATTTTAAAATTAAATATAAAAGTTTTTGACTCGAAAATGATTTAAATAAGAAAATTAAATATCAAAATTTACAAATACTTCATAATAAGTGAGGACAATAAAATGGCATCAAAACATAAAATATTATGAAAACTTAAAAATAAATTAAAAATTGTGTAAACATTATTAGTATTTTCTAGAATAGTCTCCATTTTTCAAGCCAGCTTTACATCTTTGCGACATATACTCTACTAATGTTTGACAAAGGCTATGAGGTATGGCATTTGGGATTTATATCCCAAAGATTCATCTTATTTTTTGATTTGACAAGTTATATATAATTTTGTACAGTCTTCCCTAAGTTTTCAATTGGATTTACATTTACATGTACAGTCTTCCCTAAGTTTTCAATTGTATTTACATTCACAGTCATACTTGCAATGTCAATGCATTCCCACCAGCAGAAAATGTAATGCCTGATCAGGCTAAAATTCAGGCTAGAATTTCCATACAATTTTCGGCTTTTTCAGAACTGAAAATTCGTTTTATTTTTTTATTTGAAATGCAGATATGAAATCTGACCTGAAATAAAAGAGGACTGATTTTTTTGTTTGATTTCAGGTTTGAATACAGCTCTGTAAAAAGGAAGCCAAAATTATATTGAAATTTTAGCCTTAAAATCTCTACTAAATAATGAAGACATGATTATGTTTAGAAATTCAGTCCTGAATTCCATTCTGACTATTAGAGGTCTGAGCAAGTTTTCAGCTGGGTGGGTTGATATTATTTTAATTTAATCAAACTTTGGCTACACTAGCGGTATATTTAGGGTACACCGAGAAAAAAAAAACAATAGGTAAATCACCTAAGTCGGCTTGGGTAAAGAGAATTGTTTGGGAATTATAAACGTATGATTATTCATCTAAGTAATTTATTGTTGAATACAATGCTTTGAAAGCACATACTTCGATAACTTGCCAAAACAAATATTTGATTCACCCAAGCCCAAAATTCAAAAATTAAATCAAAAAAAAACTACCATGGATGGCTTAAGCATAGTTTTGAGCTATATTCTGCAAAAAAAAAATACAGCTGCATCATTAGACACACGAGAGCAGGATAGATTTGATAATTTAATGTTTTTTTTTTGCAATAAAACCACTTTTAAATTCATAAATAACATAAAGTAAAATAAAAAACACACGTTAATATTCACACCAGTAAATTTAATTACATTTCATCAACAAAAAGAAAAGAAAAAACAAAAAACAAATGTCTCTGCCCGACGTGCGGAATCGAACCCTGGCACTTTTGGTGCCAGTCCATCGCTCTACCAACTGATCCAAACAGCCTTGCTACTATTTGCTGACGTAACTGCAGCTACGTTGATTCACCTAAGCAATTTATGGTTTAATACATTGTTTTGAAAGCACATACTTCGATACCCAGCCAAAAAAAAAAATTTGATTCACAGATGTTAACACATATTCACAGATGATCTGAATTAACAGATGCAGTATGTCGCAGTATTCTGTTGATAGCTGCAGCATAGCTTCAGTTGTAATTAATATTGAATAATTCACTCCGCGTAACGAAAGAGTTTGGCTCAATGCGTAGTGTAGTGACTTCATACACAGTGGTATCGGGTAGTTGTGGGTTCGAATCTCAAAGGCATGCGAAGGTAAAATTTTTGTATTTCATATTTAATTTAATATAATTTAATTTAATTTAATGTTCTTGATATAATAGACGTCAAGCAGCAACAAAGGCCGAGAAGTCATTAATTTCTAAGAAAAAATGCATTCATTCACAAATGAAATTCCGATTTCAGTCAAGCAAATCACAGAACGAGAGGTGGCGGCAGCTTCAAAAAAAAAAGGCAAATAAAAACAACCAAAACCCGAGTTAAAAAAGTTATATTTTTGAAATTCAATTTTTTTTTTTAAAGTAGTGTATAGAAAATTACCAAATACTTGGTTAATTTATCACCCAGTAAAAATTGGCAAGTCAACATGTAAAACTTAGGCGTTTTGATAAAGTACTTGGGTGGCTGAAAACTGCCAAAGCCATCTTATAAATTATACTAGGTTTTTTTCAATTTAACATAAGCTTTTTTCTCGGTGCAGTTGGCTTTATGAAAAAATACAGTTCTTGAACTAATACTGGTACGAAGACAGACTGCTTTTTAACCATTTACTGAAGCACTGAAGGAGGTATGTTAATAAAATAAATTAGCAATCTTCCCAGAAATTTCATTTTTGGATAAAATTTTCACTTCTACCGTGCTTGGCGACCACACAAATCTTTTTTGTAACTGAAAGCAACAAAAGCCCATATAACCATTACTGCTAAGGGTGATTCTATTTTATTGTCCAGCACTGTATGTAGCTACAGAACTGTATGTAACTACACAAAATTGTATAATACTACGCAGGTTTACATATGAAGAGACAGCCTATGGTCGTTGTGTTATGAAAACTCCATTTCTTTTTTAAATATCATAATAAATTCGTCATATTTATTATATTATAATTGTATTATTATGTGGCGGCCGTGGCGTAGTGGGTAGAATGTGTGGCTCATACGCCAGAGAACCCAGGTTCGAATCCCCCATTTGACACAGAAAGTTTTTTCAATTGAATTAATTTTTCTGTTCCGGCCGTCACCTCTCTCTCTGCAGACAATGGCAAACCTCAGAGAGTAAAAACTGACATGAAAAACTTCTTGAGAACATAAGCCGTTCGGAGTCGGCATAAAACTTGTAGGTCCAGTTCTCGATCATTTGTGTTCAAACATTTCACAACACGCACAACACAATTGATCATAAGAAGCTAGGTCAAAATTCTTTCAAGGGCTGTATTAGCCATTTCATTTTTTTTTTTTTTTTATTATTGTATTTATTCCATATAGAAAATAGATTTTGTTCTCTACATATTTTCCGAAATATTTATTTTCATTTATTAAATATAACTTTGAATTACATTTATTTTTAACCAACATAAAAATGAACAAGAAAAACAATTTTATATAAGTTAATGTCACATGCTAAATTCGCCCACGTTATTAAGACAGCAGCAACAGCCAGCCATCAGACAGTCAACAATAACCAGCCATCTGTAATATGAGCGCTGTACGTGACGAACCAGCGAACAGTTGCTCGCGTATAACTTGAAACAGTGAGAAAATGTAGACACTGCATTTTCTCAAGATTTCAATTTATTAAGTATTTCATGGAATCCAAAATAATATTCTTCTTCTTATTGTAAAATTGGTATCTATGGTTGTTGTCAAATTATTATTGTTTAGTTCCAAATTTGATGTTATGATAAACAGTTGAGCATAGCTCAAAAAAATTAAATAACAATAAAGAACTCCAGATCTCGGAAAACCCGATCTGTTAACTGGCGCCCAACGTGATTGAATCTTACAAGTAAATGCAAAAAGCATTGAAAAGTGATTAAATAAAATAAATTCAAAAGCACTAAAAATTCTTCAAAAAAGTTTAAAAAAAAATATTAACTTTATGAATCTTACAAGTAAATGTAAAAAGCATTGAAAAGTGATTAAATAAAATAAATTCAAAAGCACTAAAAGTTCTCCAAAAAAGTTTTAAAAAATATTAACTTTATGAATCAAACAAGTAAATGCAAAAAGTATTGAAAAGTGACTTAGTAAAATAAATTCAGAAGCACTAAGAATTCTTTAACGAAGTTTGTAAGAAAAATATGAACTTTATGAATCAAACAAGTAAATGCGAGAGACATTGAAAAGTGACTTAATAAAATAAATGCAAGAAGCATTAAAATTTTTAAAGTGTTTAAGAAAAATTAAGCAAGTAAATGCCAAAAGCAATTAAAGACATATACTAAAATCAGAAGAAAAACAATTCATTACATCTTTCAAAGAGAAAAGGCGAAGCAACCAAGGAAACGAATTAACAAAAAAAAAGCAGCATCCCAAAGCAGCAGAGGACCAATCTTTTGTAAACATTCCTGTATTCAAAATTTATTAAGATGAATATAATAATTTTTATGTAAGTACGAATCAGAGTCTTCATGTATAAAAAAATATATAATAAATAAACAAAAAATTTTTGTGTGAAAGTGATTGATTTCAAGTATTTAAAGTCTCCGGTTTATTTTATTTGTGTGATTATTGCAAAAAAATATCAGTGTGGGATTTTTGTTTTTTAACAGTTAATTTTCTGTTTCGAAATTTTTTGTTTTTCCTCTTCTCCCTTTCGTCTCAATTAAATTTAAAAAAAAAATGGAAGTAACTAGAGAACAAGTACTTACCATAGTTAATGCAGCTGTGGAGGCATTGAATGGTCGCCTTACAGCACAGCTGGAAGGCATTACAAACGCTATTAGCCAATTGAGCTTACCAAGTGTGGAGTCATATGCTCCAGTTACTATTTTACCAAATGTACAAAACAAAAGTACAACTTTAGATCTTATTAAATCTGTACCAGAATTTAACGGAAATGCTTCAGCATATCCAGCTTGGCGAGAAGCAACGCATTTCGCCATGAATTATTATAAGGAAGGTTCGGAACACTACTACATAGCAATGGGAATATTTAGGAACAAAATTACCGGTTCTGCTAACGCAACGCTTTCCTCCTTTAATACAATTCTTAATTTTAAGGCCATAATTGCAAGGCTAGATCAATGTTACTCGGACAGAAGACCAATTCATGTCCTGGAAAACGAACTAAGCATTCTTCGCCAAGGCAACCGTTCTCTTATTGACTATTATGACAACGTGGACAAGCAACTGACTTTAATACTGGACAAAAATAAGATGACACATAGTAATAACGAAGACGTAGTTACTGTACTTAATGAACGCGCACGAGAAAACGCCCTTCGAGTTTTTATCTCTGGTTTGCGGCGACCATTGTCCGATATTTTGTTTTCAGCAAAGCCAGCTGATCTACCTTCGGCTTTGGCAACCGCTCAAGAGTTGGAAACAAATCAAAGAAGACATGATTTTGCCAAAACATTTGCTGCGGGCAATTTAATCAAAAGTAATAGACCACAACAACAATTACTACCTCCAAAAAACCTTAATTACAACTCTCACCCATCTTATAGACCAAAGCAGTCAGGGGATAAACCTATACCAATGGAAATTGACCCAGGCTCGTCTGGTTTCAAAAAAAATAACAATAATTCAAGCAACAGGCTGCCACAGCAACAACAATACCAACAACAATATCAATCGCAACAGTACGATTGCCATAATCGCGCTGTTAAGCGAGAACGAGAACAAATTTCCTCCGGACGCACTAATACGATGCAACAAAAAATGCAAAGAATCAATTGCATGCTGGGAGAGCCTTTGAATGACCCTGATGTTGAAGATTCTGTTTATGATGAGGAAAATGGAGGAAGTGTCTATGAAAATGACGAACAGACTGAAACCGAAGAAATAAATTTTTTAGGCTAACGTCGCTCTTGCCCTTCATAACAAAAAAAAACAAAAATGGTCAAGAGCTTCGTATTCTAATAGATACCGGGGCATCCAAGAATTACATTAAGCCACATAGTTTTTTAAACAATATTAAAGCAGTCGTGAAACCTTTTAAAGTAAGCTCCGTTAATGGAACGAACATTATAGAACAGGAATGTAAAGTAAACATTTTGAACCAAACAGCAACCTTTTATCTATTACCCGCTCTTAAAAACTTCGACGGTATTGTAGGTTACGATTTTCTCAGAAACATTGAGGCCTTAATAGACGTAAAAAAAGGTATTCTTTACCACAAAACTGGCAAAGAATTTTTGTCGCATCAAAACTATCAAGAAATTAACTCAATTGACCTAAATTTCAATTTAGTTCCACCACATCTGCTCAATCGTCTTCAATCTATAATTTCATTAAATGCAAATGCCTTTGCAGACCCCAATAGAGCTCTACCTTATAACACTGTGGTGCAAGCTTCCATCAAAACCAAAACAGAAAACCCAATTTACACAAGAGGTTACCCTTACCCAATTTCAGCGGCCGAATTTGTCAATGAAGAAATAAAATCTTTACTGCGCGATGGTATAATCCAAAAATCAAACTCTCCATTCAACTCCCCTATACACGTAGTTAACAAAAAGGGAACTGACGTAAACGGTAAACAAAAATTACGATTGGTAATTGACTTCCGAAAAATAAACGAATGTACGATCTCCGACAAATACCCCATACCAGATACATCTGTAATACTAGCTAATCTAGGCAAATCGAAATTTTTCACCACCCTCGATTTGAAATCTGGTTTCCATCAAATCATACTTGCCCAAGCCGATAGACAAAAAACAGCCTTCAATGTTAACAATGGCAAATACGAATTTTGTCGCTTGCCTTTTGGACTGAAAAATGCACCTAGCATTTTTCAACGGGCAATAGACGACATCCTAAGGGAAGACATAGGAAAGATATGTCATGTTTACATTGACGATATCATAATTTACTCCCCAGATGAAAATGCACACTTACAGCACATAAATAAAATACTTCAGAAACTCGAAAAAGCAAGAATGAGAGTCTCACCCGAAAAATCCAAATTTTTTCAAACAGAAGTAGAATTTCTTGGATTTCTTGTCTCCGAAAACGGTATAAAAACATGCCCCGATAAGGTTCACGCTATCCTTAACTACGAAAAACCCAAAACATTAAAATCACTGCGTTCATTCCTTGGGTTATCAGGGTATTACAGACGATTTATTAGGGACTATGCTCAAATAGCAAAGCCTCTTACAAGGTACCTCCGCGGTGAAAATGGTCATATTGGAACCAAACACTCGAAACACAAAAAAATAGAATTTGACGAAGAAGCATGTCTTGCCTTTGAAAAATTAAAAAATATCCTGGCCTCTGAAGATGTTCTTTTAGCACACCCAGACTATACTAAGCCATTCGAATTAACAACAGACGCTTCAAGTGTAGCATTGGGAGCAGTGCTGTCACAAGAGGGTAGACCCATTACAATGATTTCACGCACACTTGCGAAAGCAGAAGAAAACTACGCAACTAATGAGCGGGAGTTATTAGCTATAGTATGGGCTCTACAGGCTTTAAGGCATTATCTGTATGGAATAACAAATATTCATATTTTTACCGACCACCAACCCCTGACTTTCGCGATTTCCGATCGCAACCCAAATTCCAAAATTAAAAGATGGCGCGCGCTTATTGAAGAATTTGCACCCACCTTCCACTACAAACCAGGAAAAGAAAACAAGGTCGCTGATGCTTTGAGCAGGCAATACCTTAACGCAATGACGGACATATCGATCGACTCAACAGTACACAGTGAACTTTCTTCGTCGCAAGTTATCAAGACAATTAAATTCCCAATAAACCAGTTTAAAAACCAGTTTATCCTATCTCGAACAACCCACAGCTTTAAGGGTACAAAAATAATATTTCGAAAATTTATCCGACACACCATAAATTTTGCCATTACTGACACCTTAATAAAATACCTAACGGACACCATCAACCCTAATACCATTAACGCCATTCATTGTGATTTACAAACTTTGGCATTCATCCAAGACAAATTAGTGACAGCATTTCCTTCGGTGAAGTTTATCCATACGGAGCGTCTAGTTATCGATATTATAAATAAAGATGACCAATTAGAAACAGCAATTACAGAGCATAATCGCGCGCACAGATCGTTACAAGAGAACTTCCAGCAAATAATTAGTGAATATTATTTCCCGGGGATAAAAAAAATGCTTAAAGGCATCATTGCAAACTGTAAAATTTGCTTGGAAAATAAGTACCAACGGAAACCCCAAAACATAGCAATCGCAGAAACTCCCAGTCCGAATTTTCCAGGAGAAATTTTACATATGGACATTTTCATTACAGGTAAACAGCATTTCTTAACTTGTGTGGACAAGTTCTCGAAATTTACTGTGGCAATACCCATTACCTCTCGATCCTCTTTAGATATCAAAGCAGCTCTTTTCCAAATTCTTTTGAATTTTAAAAATACAAGACTTCTAGTTTCGGATAACGAAAAAGCATTTCAATCCAACATTATATCCACATTTCTTAGAGATCACTTCAACATAGAACAATATTTCGTGGCCCCAATGCACAGCAAGAGCAATGGACAAGTTGAAAGAATACACTCAACGCTGCTAGAAATAGCCCGTTGCCTTAAATCGCAGTATGATGTAACAGATACAATGGAATTAATTCTATTAGCAACGCTTAAATATAACAACACTATCCATTCCGTTACAGGCAAAAAACCCATAGATATACTCCACAGTTATTCGGAAGACGAACTAAAAATAATACAGAATAAATTAATTACGGCTCAGCAAAAAACAGTGCGTAGATCTAACGAAAAAAGTATTAATAAAACCTACCAACCTGGAGATAAAGTTTTTATTCGCAGAAATAGACGATTAGGAAACAAACTTGACAAAGTTTTTGTAGAAGGCATTATACAAGAAGATTTGGGTACAACAGTACTAATCAATGGGAAAAGGGTGCACAAAAATAATTTAAGATAACATTTTGTTGTTTTTTTTCACTCTTCTCTTTTCTAAATATTTTTTTTTTTTTTCTCTTTCTCTTTTTCTTTTTCTTTCTAGGGTTATACATCTATTCCGACTGACTGCAACCCGAATAACTGACTACTCATCTGCACATTTTATAGCACTAACTAAGGGAAAAGTAGCAGTATTTGACGAATACACTTACCTTATTCACGAGACAAACCTGACGGACTATCAGCAGATTATTACACAAACAGAGGACACACTGATACAAGTCGGAAACAATTCGCAATATCTGCAAACTATAGACTCACAATTACAAGAAATAGATCGAATAATAAGTGCAATTCGTGTAAATAGAAGATTTGCTAGATCAATAGACTTCTTAGGCTCAGCACTTAAGTTCATAGCCGGTACTCCTGATCATGAGGATTGGGAATTGCTAGTTACGAAACAGAAAATTTTGATAGAAAACAGCAACAGACAAACAAGAATTAATTCGATGATACAAGACAAAATCAATGAATTGACTGGGAGAATCAATATCCTCCAAAAGGGGCATATAACTAACGATGTTCTTCGAAACAGGGAAGAGTTATTGTTGGAATTCATCGCAAACCGAAATATAGCCATCATTAATCACTTAAACAATGTTGTCTTGTCCATAGTTCTTGCAAGAGATAACATAATTAATCCGCTCATATTAGACAATATTGAAATCAATCATTTAACCGACTCTGAAACCGTACCTCTTAGTATTAGTAATATTTTAAGAGTTGCTACTGTAAAAGTATTACAAAACAATGAACTTATTATTTATATTGTGAAAACTCCTAAGCTTATCCAATTTTGTGACTTTATAAAAATTTTTCCTGTAAGTCATGATAGAACTATTGTTAAATTAGATATTAATGAAGCAGCTAATTGTTATGGCATAACTCGACCAGTTAAAAATTGCACCGATATATCAGTCGCCCAAATTTGCCAACCGACAACATCACCATGTTTGCAGCAACTATTGAATAACAACTCGGCAGCATGCCCAACAGAGACCACATATCACTTACCATTAGTCCAAGAAATCGATGAAGGAATCATTATCTTGAATGAAGTCGTTAATACTACCATCACTGATCAGCAAAATTTAACGATTTCGGGAACATTCCTATTGACGTTTACTTCAGCATCCGTAAAAATTAACGGATCAACCTTCACAACTAAACTGAATTCTACATTTTCACAACCACATCCTCCAAAAACCATGGACATGAAGTTTCTACAGCACGAATTGAAGTTATCCTTGCCGTATCTTCACAAACTTCATTTAGATAACACAAACCACATCGCATCAATTAATGAAGACATACAATCGCACAAAACATATTGGTTAATAATGATCTTTGTGACGACCATTGGTATGATCAGCATACTAGTAACTTTTCTCGTTAAACAATACAGGAAGAGGAAATTATCAGCAAACGCAGAGCAGGACCTTAGGGAAATTCTAAACAGAATCAGTGATCAAAACAGGGACGTTTTGAATTTAACAGAGGGAGGAGTTAATGTCACATGCTAAATTCGCCCACGTTATTAAGACAGCAGCAACAGCCAGCCATCAGACAGTCAACAATAACCAGCCATCTGTAATATGAGCGCTGTACGTGACGAACCAGCGAACAGTTGCTCGCGTATAACTTGAAACAGTGAGAAAATGTAGACACTGCATTTTCTCAAGATTTCAATTTATTAAGTATTTCATGGAATCCAAAATAATATTCTTCTTCTTATTGTAAAATTGGTATCTATGGTTGTTGTCAAATTATTATTGTTTAGTTCCAAATTTGATGTTATGATAAACAGTTGAGCATAGCTCAAAAAAATTAAATAACAATAAAGAACTCCAGATCTCGGAAAACCCGATCTGTTAACTTATATACCAAAAAATTCTACGTCTACACTTACGATACTATCAAAACTGTGTCTTTTTTATTAATACCGAATACATGCTAAATTTTTAAAGAAAGATGAAATCAATTAAAAATCACGCACACACCCCCCGCACCCTCCCCCCATAGATAGTGGCATAAGAACGATTAGACATCGTAAATAATGCTTTCCAGTATTTTTGCATAAACCTTCTTTCATTCTAAGTTTTCAGGCAAAGTTTTGTTATTCAAAAAATTTAACGAAAAATACAACTTTGCGTTTCTTTCATATAATTCATTGCTTGTTTCAAGCAGTCAGCTAAAAAAAAATGTATTTTTGCAAAAGACTTTTATTTTATGATATTCGAATTTTCTATTAACATAAATCAAATTAAGAATTAATAAATGTTGTCTAAATAATTTAACAAATGGCAACAAAGTCGCTTTTGGCCTTGGCTGTGATCAACTCAATGACCAGCCCACGCTTTAGATTCTTTAAACATCAAATGTTTTGACAAAAATATCAAAATGTTGCTTGATAAAAACATTGAACTTTCTAAAAAAAAAACAAATTGCTCTTACAATATATTTGCTGACCTTGTTAATTTTTTTTTTTTTTTATAAAAAAAATTGCAATATTTTCTATTTTTAACCAATGATGGTTTGTCACCGATTTATTAAAAAATATTGTTTTGAAATTTATATGCTAAATTTTGCATGTTTGCCGTATTATTTTTCACTAGTTTTACTATTTTATTTGTTGGCAAAAAAAAGGAAAAAGTCAGCAAAAATAAAAGAGAAATATGCGCCATTTATATTTATATATATTTCAGCCTAAAATTCTATATTTTGTGATAAAATATTTGTCTATGAAGCGCATTGAATATTGAATATTCAACTTTTTTTGAATTAAAGCCAACAATCGTGACGCTTTTTGCTGAACAGCCACCCGCAAACTAAAAATAAAGGAAGAAGTCGATAAAATTATTATTGTTGCGTGTTCCTTTTTTTTTTTTTATTTTCGTTGCCAAAGGAAATAAGCGTTAAACAACGACAACAACGAGAACAACAACAACAACAATATTTGGTATTGTTGTTGTTGGAGTCGTTGCTGCTATTTGCTGTTCATTTGCTTTAATTTGCTAGATTAATAAAATTTTATCGCTGCATTTTCTTGTTGTTATTGTTGTTGGTATGTTTTCTGTTTTTTTCTAAAAATACTCATTCATCTTTATTGCCTTCATTTTTTTTACGGTGATGGTCAAAATGATTTCAGGGCCAAACAACCAACGTAAGCTCAATGCGCTCAAATTGGTGGCAACACCAATTTGCGTGTATGTCATGAAAACATTATTATTAAAAACGACAACGACAATGACAACAATTTCAATATAATTTATTATTATCTTAACAATAAATGTGATAAATACTTTGGTTGCTGGAGGGTAGAAAAAGAGTGGAGTGCGTAAAGTGTGGGGGGCGGGGAAGGTAGGGGAAAATGATAGTAATATGGTTCATTTTCTGTTGTCTTTGTAAGATCAACATTAAAAGCTGCAGTTGAACGAGTTTTCACACACACACACACACATATTTTACAAATAGCCCAAAGTGCGCCTTTTGGCCAAATATGCGATATTAAAGGCAAATATTTGGTTAAATCAATTTTTATCATTGAACAGCTGGACATGTTTTTTACGTTACTCTATTGTAATTTAATATATTAAAGATGCGGTGGACTTTGATGCGCTTTGAAGTTCTTTCCAGAGGAATATTTTGGAATACTTTTGAAAGCGATGCAGGTAAAGTTTTTACAGCATTAACCAGAGACGCCTGATGCGGGGCCACAGGGGGCAGTCAACCCCCGGTAAAAATATAAGTGTTGGTAATAAAAAACAATGGCATCTTAGGGATCGTGCATAAGCTACGTTACCAATTCTTTGGCTTTTTTTATCCTCCGTTACTTTTCGTAGTTACTTTTCAAAACCCCCTTTCCCCCCTATGAAGCAACGAAATATATGAAGATCTACGCGCTTACACTCGTCAATAGTTAACCATCAATTTAGACGGTCAAACATGAAGATGTACGGATGACAATTTTTCCAAATAATGAGGTATTTTTAATATGAATTTAGGCAACTTTTTTAAAATTTTTAGTAAAATTACAATATCTGGAACCCCCCACACCCTCCGTTACTTATCGTAGTGATATTTTAAAACCACTTTCGTCCTAAACTGGTAACGTAGCTTATAAACGACCGCTTAGTAGTTTAATTTATCTTTCTATCTATCTATCTATCTATTTATCTATCTATCTATCTATATGTATATTTATATGTATATCTATATCTATATCTATATCTATATCTATATCTATATCTATATCTATATCTATATCTATATCTATATCTATATCTATATCTATATCTATATCTATATCTATATCTATATCTATATCTATATCTATATCTATATCTATATCTATATCTATATCTATATCTATATCTATATCTATATCTATATCTATATATCTATATCTATATCTATATCTATATCTATATCTATATCTTTATCTATATCTATATCTATATCTATATCTATATCTATATCTATATCTATATCTATATCTATATCTATATCTATATCTATATCTATATCTATATCTATATCTATATCTATATCTATATCTATATCTATATCTATATCTATATCTATATCTATATCTATATCTATATCTATATCTATATCTATATCTATATCTATATCTATATCTATATCTATATCTATATCTGTATCTATATCTATATCTATATCTATATCTATATCTATATCTATATCTATATCTATATCTATATCTATATCTATATCTATATCTATATCTATATCTATATCTATATCTATATATATATCTATATCTATATCTATATCTATATCTATATCTATATCTATATCTATATCTATATCTATATCTATATCTATATCTATATCTATATCTATATCTATATCTATATCTATATCTATATCTATATCTATATCTATATCTATATCTATATCTATATCTATATCTATATCTATATCTATATCTATATCTATATCTATATCTATACTATTATATTAAATTGAAGTTGAAATTTTAGTTTCCATGTAAACTCCAAAAGTACTGGATAGATTTTCATGAAATAAGTTTTAAAATTTCATACTTGTGCTACAGCACAGTATAGGAGTATTTCTATTTCGAAATTCCAATAATAAGTTTGTTTAATTAAAGTGCTAAGTTTTTAAAGAAATCATCTCCGATGTCACGAATTTCTTGATCGTTTTCTTTTGACGTGTTCGTGTTGCGAGAATTTTAATAAACTCCATGTTGTTCTTTAATCTTCTCTTTTACTGCTCAGCTAGCACTGCACAACATAAAAAACAGATGAGCCGCGCAAAGCGAAAAGAGAGATTTCGTTAGACATGCATTATCTTAAGGGTTTATGTCACACGGTGATCGTTTGAACGGCGTTCAAAAGTTTCTGTAGTTGTTTTCAATAGCAACTGCCAAAAAAGCAGTGAGTGTGAGAGTTGATAAGCACATTGTAGATCGATCAAAATTTTTTCATTTCTGAACGCAAGGCGATTAACTGAATACACCTTTAGCGTGTTTAGGATTTTCTTATATAAAGTTTTTGCCCTTAATATATCTGCAAACTCATTCAAAGAGTAACAAAAACGTGTTAACGCTGTTTATGGATAAAAAAAAAAGTCTATGGCGAAGCCGTGGACTACTGTGGCCTACTAGTCTTAAATAAATATCAACACTTCCGCGGCTTTTACTAATTAAAACAAAGACAAACATTATTATCTTAAAATTTAAATAGAGTGATAAGAAAACGTTTGAAAAGGAATGACTCATTTGGCCCAGTTTAACAAAAATTTTTAATATTGAAATAGCTCAAGACCCGAACCCATTTTTTTTTTTTTTTGTCACGATATTTCAAATAATTTTAACCAAATGGAAGTTTAAGCCCAACGGCCTTTAGTAGTGCCAACTAGTATTATATCACTATGCAAAGATATAACAGAAAGGTTTTGATTTTACAAAAAAAAAATATCAGATGTGTTTCTCCGATACTTTAACTTTAAGACTGAAGGATGTGGCAAAATGCGTATCTCATAAAATTTAATTTAGAACAACTTTTTGAGCACTCTCTCTCTCTCTCATCCATTTCACAAAAATTGCTACTATTGTCAATTTATGTCTTCTCACAAATTGTAGAAGCCAACAAAATTATCGCTGATGTAAATATTTAATTTTTCTGCAAACTGTGACATAAATAATATGTTTTCGTGCAATTTTTTCCCCCTCTCTCTCCTCCTTCCTCTTGACTATGGGTACCAACAGTTTGCAGAAAAAATTCATTATATATTTCCAAGATTCCACTTAAGGAAAAAAAAAACAAATTTTTTAATAAGCTTAAACTTCTTTTACGCAATACTCTAGAAATATAAAAAAATGTTTCAACCCACATGTTTCAGAAAATATTGAGCACAATTTAAAAAATTTCTAGAAAGTTGATTATATTATGTATTTTTTGTGACAGAAAAGATTGTTAAATAGAAGGTTGTAAAACATTGAGTATAAAAATGCTTAAACTGTTGATACACAGTCACACACACAAAAAAATTTTTATTTGTGTCTTGAAATCAGACTATATGGCTGACTGAGTTCCTAAATGTATTTCTGCAAAGCATCAGTGACTTTTCCTTTCAGTCGGTGCTAAGTAGAATCACAAAAACTGCGCAACTAAAACGTGCTTAAAAATAACAATCTAGTAGCGCAGTTTTGATGAATCAACTAAGCACGAATTTAAAGAAAAAGTTACTGATGCTTTGCATAAATGCATTTAGAAACTCACGCTACGTTTTTTGGGGTTACTTAATCAGAAAACTAATTATTTGCAAAATGAACCACTAAGAAGTGCTTGCGGAGACTTTAATTCGGGCTTAGAAGTTATATCTAAAAATGAATCCATGTACTCAATTAAACATTAAATAATAGATTATCTGCAGTACCTCCACTGATTTTGATTATGCTCTTCCAAAAATTCAGCATTTTCACTTGGTGATGGATATAAAACTACTGAATGGACCTGAGCTTATTGGATCTCCTCAATCAACCTAATCAACCTGCCAATCTAATAAGCCATGTACGGTGTGTGCCGCCGCTGATTTGGATCATGATCTACCAAGGATATTTTATATTTTCCTGACGATGCTTATCAAAATTTTCTAACTGAATATAATTAAACATGATTGTCAAAAGCGAGACCACGTCCGTCTCGCCTGGTATATGCCGGAGCTTGACCTCGTCCGTCTGCATATCTAAATAGAATAGAATAGCAATTGATTATCCAGAGCAAGACCTCGTCCGTGTTTGGTGTTTCTAGCCTTACATAAGTGAGCACTACACTAATCAATCGATCTATTTGCTATCTAGAATATACGTACATCTTTAACATTATACCTGTTAATTTGTTTTTGTTTTATGAATTGAATTGTAAATTAATTTTAATATAATTATGAGTTGTCAATTTTTAAATGCTATAAGGCCTTTGGGCTTAGTATACAATAAATAGATAAATAAAAAAAATGGGACCCTTTTAAACCCATCACGTCGGGGTTAGCCATGACCTCAAAAACTAAATAGTGCGTTATTATTGAACTTTTTTGAGGTTAAAGCGAAGCCATGACGTGATGGTGTTAAGCAGACTCCGGAATTGGACTCAGTGAAACGGTCTAATCTGGAGATTAGACCATGTTTCACTTGAAGAAAAAAAAACGAATTCCTAAGCTTATTAGACTTATTTCAAGCAATACTCTAGAAATAAAAGACATGGTTTTAACACCTGATGGGATTAAACGGAACTCGATTATTAACCGAACGTTAGTTAGCCCGAAAACATGGTAAACATGCTCTGATCCTCAAACAAAAAAAAAATTCTTTGGTGTGACTGTGGAATGAATCTTTTTTAAAATTAACCCTGATATTTTTCTGTAGGCATCGTTATTAAATTCTTTTATATTATTTTCGTTAGTATTCGCGTTATTTGCAATAAATATATATTAATAATGATCAGTTTTTATCAATGAAAAATTTGAATTAAAATTTTATGCGTTGCAAGCAATGAGCGAGTGCAAAAGGAAAAATTAAAAAAAAACAAAATTTTTTTTTTGAGTGATTTATAGATAATTTTAACGATAAGCAGCATATTTTTTTAACTCAAAGAGAATTACTGCAGAATCAACAAAACAACAAAAAGACAACAACTTTCACTCTATCTAGCGTTGAATACAAGCGCAAAATTTAGCCAAGCACAAAAGAAGAATTTATAGGTTTCCGCTGCCATGAAGCGAAAAAAGCAGAGGAAATAATAATGAAAACCAATAAAGTCGTTATCGATAAAATAGAAGAAGGCGGCTCGCGATGGTGGGTGGTAATAATAATAGTGGTAGTATTGGTAATGGTATTGGTGCGATAATGGTGGTCGAAAAAGTTGGCTGACTACAAAGCAACGCTACGGCGCACAGGCGAACGCTTTCATACATTATGCGAACATTAAAAGTAGATGCTGTCGTAATGCACGGAAATTTTATATACAGGGTGTGCCACAATTAAGTGCATTTATTTACGGAGCTGAAAGGTTATGTTGAGTTGAGCAAAAAATCGTATGGGAGAGGAGGGTCTATTTTCACATTCTAGGGAGCTACAGGGTTGATTAATATTTCACGACTTTGATTCACGTTATTGTTTCTAGCAGAATAACTAACCTACATAAAACTAAATAACTTAGTTAAATAAAGTATAATTTTTTTAGTACAGCCAACTTTTTTATTTTTAAAGATATGTTTATTTTTTTGGTGCAGTTGAAAAGAAAATTGAACAAATTTCAAAATTGATCTAAAAAAAAATTTCATTTATTAAGCAAAATTCTGAGAAATTTGCACTCAAAGTTGGAACTTGGTAATTTTAAGCGATTGATTTCTTCTTCACAAGATCACAGCTCGGTAACGGTTAAGTTGGTGGGGTTTGTTGATATACCGTTGGTAAGGTGATTTCATTGCCTTTAAAATGAGTTATCAAAATAAGTTTTATGTAAGCTAGTTTTTCTGCTAGAAACAATAACGTAAACCAAAGTCGTGAAATATTAATTAACCTGTAGCTTCTAAGAATGTTCAAATAGAGCCCCCCCCCCCCCCCCACCCATACGATTTTTTGCTAAGCTAGACATAACCTTTAAGCTCTGTAAATAGTTGCACTCAATTGCGGGACACCCTGTATGTATCTTAATCCTATAGGGATTAATTCGAGGGAGATAAAAACTATAATCGACAGTTTTTGTGTTTCTTGTATGGGGACCCCCGAACAATGGCAGATAGGAGGGTAAGTCTGTTAAGAAGAAATATTGAAGGGCAAAAAGATCATATATTTTACCACTCTAGGGATCAATTCGGGAGAGATATGAACTAAAATCGATAGTTTTTACGTTTTTGTATGGGGATTCCTAGATAAGTGAAGACTCCCAGATAAGATTATAATTAACCCATCTAGAGATCAATTCGAAAAAGATATAAACTTTAATCTGACAGTTTTTTGTAGATTTTGTATGGCGACCCTCAGAAGAGTGGGTTATACACAGTAGTATAGACAGTTCAGAAGAAATGTTGAAGGTCAAAAAATACGGATCAATTCGAAAGAGATATGAACTTTAATCGACAGTTTGTTGCATGGCGACCCCTAGAAGGGTGACAAATAGGGGTTAGGTGAGTTCGGAAAAAATTTTGAAGGGCAAAAAGTCAGAGAACCAGGTCATATAGCTCAGTTTTTTTTGTTTTTTATATGAGGACCCTAGAAGGGTGACATAAAAGGGATAGATGTGTTCAAAAGAAATGTTGAAGACCAAAAAATAATAGGACCAGCTCAAACATTTCACCCCTATAGCGGTCATTTCAGGACAGATATGAAAAATGATCTAAAGTTTTTGTGTTTTTTGTATGGTGATCCCTCAAAAGGGTCGCTGAGATAAAAATGTAGTAGGTAAAAAATAATAAAACCAGAATACGGAAGAGATTTTTTTATTTAAAAATTTAATTTATTCAAAACACGCTACTAAAATACTCGAAAAAAGATTTATCGAGAAATTTGACGATGTACCTATGATTCTAAGTGAAGACTTCAATATTAACTTTGCACATCAGTGTGACTATCAGGCATATTCTGAAATCCGATTCAACTCGGAGTCGGATTAATTTTCAATGAAATGTCATTGGAAATAAATCCGATTCCGACATGAATTTTAAAAATGGTGCTCCTAAAATAGTCAAAAAATGTAAGCTTTAAGATCTTTGCTTTTACATCACCCTGTGTTGTGGCACTACAAA